>JAKCOX010000027.1:1737500-2157500 GCA_022605575.1 Laterallus jamaicensis coturniculus
TGCTTTCATATATTCTCTCCCTTTTTATAAATATCTTTTCTCAAGATCAAATCCTTCAGGAGGCTTTCTTTAAAAAAAACACAACCCACTAAGTTGAGCACCTAAAATCTTGCACGTTTGGTTTTCTAGCTTATAGTATTTTCATATCCTTGAAGTGCAGACTTCAGAACTGGGAGCAATATTTGAGCAGTAGCCTTAAAATGCAATGTTGAAGCAGCAATGGTGTTTCTTTCTTTTATTGGACACCATTCAGTGGGCATTTTATGGCAGAAACCTTTTTTTTTTTTTTTGGCACAGGACTGTTGTGAGAACTGATGTTCCTATTTATGGCTGCTTTTTAGTGCCTCCTGATGGCCTGTAAGTGTTGTTCCAAATATCAGCTGTTACTGGCTCTCAGATACAGGGTTCTTCAATGTGATCACTTTGCCAGGGAAGCCAAACAGTACTCACATTCTGTCATTCTTGTAATTTGTTGCCCCATTGCTTTTGCAGAGTCCTCTGCAAACTTTGGGAGAAAAACTTACCGTGCTCAAATAAACTCAACAGTGTTGGGCCAAGAATCAATTCCTTGAGGACTTACTTTACTGGAAAAAGTTACACTGCTATATAATTTACCACTAATAACTTCATTTTGAGATTGTCATTTAATGACTCTTTCATTCATCTAAGATGCATTCTACTAAATGTATGTAATGTAAGAAGCTTGTGAGATGATGCCAAGCTTAACTTTCTCAAATTTGTACTATTTTAACCTGCCAATATTTCTTGTAAACTTGGGAAAATGAGCTCTTTTGAGCTTTCTGAAAAAAAGTGACTTCCCCTACTGATGTCTTATTTCTTTCATACAAGTGAAATGTTAGTAGATAGCTGGGGTGATGTGACTCTTGGAATGCATTAGGTATTACTGATTTAAAATTGGTGACTGAATCTGCATTGTCTGTCAAAATTATACCCAGTATTGAGTTACCCTGCACTGAATTGTGCATTTTTGTAGATAGAGTAGCACATAATACCTTGAAATTCTGAGAAAGTTTTGTCACTTTGGGTGGTTTAGCAAATATTTCTGAGATTTTAATTGGTCTGTGTCTAATTAACCTATCATTCCACATATTTTTGACAAGTTTGTTTCATTCTCTTGTGAGTTTAAATTTCCAGCTCTCTACAATTACTCTTTTCCAATCCTCCTTTTCCCGATGTGTTTATTAGCTTTGTAATCCTTACTGTTGCCTGGGATTCTGAAGCAGAGACGGGTGGCCCCTCTCTGGGTTTATTACAGAGCGTGTGTATACATCATTGAAGTGCTCCCAAAATGGAATGTCATAAAAAGATTCAGAGTTGTTTGAATCACATTATGTATTCTCTGCGCATGAGCACCTTCCCTGTTTTATACCTAGAGAGTTAACATTAGTGTATTGATAATTTTGGAATATGCTCCCTGTTTGTACTTTAGCATGAATGTTGATCATGTTCATCATGACTGTTGATTTCCTTTTTAGTTAGTGACTAACATGCTATTATCCATCATCATTATTCACATACATTTATGCAGAGCAGTTGGAGGAACTACCACAGAACCTACTTGAGAAGCCACGTTTTTCTCTGGATTGTGGTTCAAACTCTTCTGCCTGATTCCAGTACTGTTTGTCCCTTATTATGTCTGGGCTTCTTGTCTGAGTCTGCTCTCCTATTTTTTCTCATGCATTTGAAATTGATAGTGTCTTCCTGTGACCTGCCAGGGCTCCAAAGTGGATCCTGAACAGCACAACAGAAAGCGACTTTCAACCTTCATGTTTTGTCACTGTGGTTTGTTCCACAGTGCACAATGATGCAGACAGTGTCTTGCTTAGCTGTGGAATTGATTATGGGCAGCGCAGATGGACTGGGATGAGGTTTCAGCCACAGAGTTCAAAGAAGTGATTACTGAGTATATCTAAACTATTTTTCAAGAGGCTGATGAAGGGGGTTAGTGAAAGCTTTTCACAGTGACAGCAACCCCTACAAGCTATTCCAGGTCCAAATATTTATAATGCCTTTTTCTGTCAGTCTCCTTTTTTAATATGCTTTTGAGAAGTTTTCAAGGCAGTCTTATGGAGATGAGCATTAAGAGTAAAAAATCACACTTTAGAATACTGTGATTATGAACATACTCTAGTTTTATTTTCATTATGTTTTGAAGTATTGATACTTGATTTAAACTTACTTTGTTTTTCACAATGTTAAGGGGATTTCCTTGCCTACTTTTGAAACAAATATTAAGAAAATTATCGAAATAATTTTTCGCCAATAATTAACTGGCATGTAACAAGATAATTACAAGATCTGTTTCTCAAATATTTTCCAATTGCTTATATAATTTCCTTCCATAATTTCCTTCTATTATTTCTCAGCATCCTCAGTGGAATCTGCATCATCTCAGTGAGTCATACTCAGTTACCATTTGTAGCATACATTATTTCTGTCCTGCCCGTGTCTCACTTGAGGGCCAAGTCTACAGAGAATTTTTGTGTATTGAGTCATAGGATGGCTTTGAGCTACTGAGGTGATAATATAAAGAAAAAAGGCAGTTTGCATCTAGGATGTTTCATGCAAGGTAATTTATAAAGCTAAGGAAGTATTAATGCTGGTGTACAAGCTACTGCTGAAAAATTAGGAGTATTGTGAAGAGTTTGCACACGCAGAAGAATAAAGAAGTCAGTCTGGGAGAGGTGTAGAAAAGGACAGCGAAGATGATCGGAAGGGCCTGTTTTACCTGAGGAGATGAAAAGATCTTTGCTTGTTTAGTTTAGCAGAATGTGGGTTGAGGAGGGATATGATTGCTTTTTGTAACTCTATCAAGGGAATAAATACTAGGGAGGGGGGAGCAGGAGGAGAGAGAGAGTGCTGTTGAAACTAAAAGATAACGTTGGCACAGGAACAAATGCATATAAACTGTCAGTAATTTAAGCTGGAAATTAGGAGATGGAGTCTCAAAATCAGCTGAGCCTCCTCCTAACTTCATAATTTATGAAGTAGATGACTTGATGAGCTTGTCCAGTGTAGTAGGGCAATAAACTTCTGCTCCTGTATTCTCGTGGCTTTAAAATTGTTAGTCTGAAAAAGAACTGGAAGCACTATAGAACTATTGTATATTCCTAATTTTCTTTATTCTTGTTGATGGTAATTACGTTTTAACTGTGGCTCCGGTGAACTTCCCTTCTCTGAAGGACAAAACCTGGTCTTCTGGATTTGACCAGATTAACAACAAAAAAACTGGTATGTGAACATTTCCTGTACTAGATTGCTGGTGATTGATGGATTAGCCAAGTAACTTTCAGTGTTCTTCAAGCACTGTAGTAACTATGAATAGTTAGCAAAAATATAAAGTAATGAAAACATCTGAAAAGACTGTGTACCAGTGTTCTGTGATTTCTGGTGGAGTAAAGAATGCAGGATTATGTTACTCTTCATAATACGTTTGAGGAAAAGACAAGCTCCCATAATAGGCAAAAACTAAACATTGATAAATCTGATTAAATTCTCCCTTTGGGTTTCTATGGTTATAAAAGGGACAGGTGAAAGGTTTGCAGTTTCCTCCCTGTATTTTTATTTGTTACGTAATAGTGATTGCTGTATACTACTATGAATAATACTGATTACAGTTTTTAACTGCCACAGAAACCTGGCAGTGAAAAAACCATAATTTAAAGTTCAGAAATTCCCACAGCAGCATCTATTCAGCAAAGGAAAGCAGCTTTTGAAAGCTCTGCAAAAAGTTACCTGTGGATGTTCCAGTGGTATAATGAAACTTCAACTGTGTATTCTTAATGTCTCATTATTGCATTTCTTTCCATGGTACATGTATTTGTGTATGCAATATAAAAGGTACACATCATCAGGGTCACTTAAAATATTTAATTGGATTGACATTTTGAAATTTTCCTTACTACTTAAGACCATGGGATGCTAGAAAATGTTTACTCTTTTGGTTTTACTTTTGAGTATCTGCATATGGCATGTTTCACTTCATTTTTCGAAGATCACACATATGTCACATCAGATGAGGTATCTGAGAATAACATGTCTTTCCACTGTGCTTCTGACTGTCACAGGCCTCCTTGATGCCTTCAAAGAGGGTGCTGACTAGCACCAGCCAGCCAGGATTGCATCTGAAAAACTAAGTAGATAATAGGGAAACCCTTTAATTCTCATAGGAAGGAGGAAAAATGGTAGGGCATTGGTATTGTTTTGGTATTGTTGCTCTTGTACTTGGCCCCAGACCTACTTTGAAGTAATAGCAAGGATGTAAAATAACATTTCATGCTCAAAAGAGAAAGCAAAAGAATTATGGAAAGTATTGAAAAAGTGGTGACCTACCAGAAAAAATAATTTTACAAACTGAATAATTTAAAAAGTCATCCATTACTGTGCCTATTAGTACATCCACAGTCTGCACTGATCTTGTGGTAAATGTAAACATCATTTCATACATTGCAAAAGTCTGACCCAGCTGTTCGACTGTGGCCGGGCTTCAGCAAAATGTCTTTCATGGTTCAGCTGGATGACTTTGTTGTTTAGTAGAGGAAAATTTCGTGTAAGATCAAGAATATAGTTTTTGAAGTATTTGTGCTTACGTTTAGTATGAAATAGGTATGGCCATTGCTTTACTGTGGAGTTACCTGCATGATCTGTTAGTTCTTAGGTGAATGGGTGATGTTTTGCAGAACTAGAAACTTTGAGAGGAAGAGATAGAACCATCATCAGAACCTCCCTTTTATTTTCAGATAAGTATATTTTATCACTAATTTTTCACTTTGTTACTGTCCTATATCTATTTAGAGTCGGTCTTTGCTGTGATTTATGTCATGGTCCTCTTCTGAATGGTGCCGCTGGTTCATAGCATTTAACATTGCAGAGAACCTGGAGGATGTGGGGTCAAGACCTTCTTGTGCTTTAGGTGCTGCTGAGGGATTTTGAATAAACATATGCCTGTCCCAGAGGCCTCACGCTTCTTTTTTTGCTTTAAAGAAGCTGAACCCCTGTTCCTGAAAGGGGAAATAGTGTCACTGTGCAACTCCTCTGTCCCAGCAGCAGGACTAGTCATTTAATACCTTGGTTTATAACAGCACTGTAATCTAAATAGGAAGCAGGTGGAGTTACAACTGGGTACGATACTTTGGATATTAATGGCTTGGCTTGGCAGTGGAATTCTAAAGCTGTATATACTTTTTCTGTCTTAATTATGCATTCATTAAAAGCTTTTATACCCAACAGAATAAAGTAAATATTGTTTGATCTCTGTAGTGTGCTCCCAGACTGTAGATTTGCACAGCAGGGTCTTGATAATCTGAATAAATTGTATTTCCCCAAGGAGTTTATCTTTCAAATAAGGTCATAAAGAAATGCATTCTTTCCCCTTAGTTCTCCTTGTGCTTTTTCTGCTATTTATAACACAGAGCAAAGGAATAGAAGTATATTGTAGTCTGCTATGTACTTGGTTATGATTAACTCTAATTTATCAATCTGTTACTTACATCCTTTTCAGTGGCTTGTGCAAGGCAATTATTCTTTAAAGTACAAACGAATAAAGATGGATTTGGAAGTAATTTAAATACAATATTTATGTCTATTATTCCTGTTTGATAATACACCTCCATATTAAAACAGGGACAATGTCACATCATTTATTTTCAATATTTAATAATGTTGTTTTTAGATTATGTTTGTTTGGAAAATTGATTTTCTTTGGTGAGAGTTTTAAATGCCAGCTCATTGTTAAATTGGTTTGGCAGCTAAAGGTTGATACTACAGAAACAGAGGACCAGTAGTGTAGAATAATGTGTTCTTGTACATTAGAGTGGGGGATGTATAGTAAGTGGAATTCATAGGACCAAAGATAGTTTCTCTGTTTAGAAGTAGACACTGATTAATATGGCCAATTTATTAAATTGGTTTGAGTTTATTGTGAGATTTTAGTAGTTGTAAGATCTGTACATATAATCCTATACATATTTTCTTAGTCTGAGTGTGTTTCAGCAGTGTTACATGCATCATATTAGAAGAGATAGGATCACTATCTTTCCCTAATTCTCTTCAGCTCTTAGTGACATTTCTGCTTGTGTTCATATTTCATCCTTCAGTTCAAAAAAGATAAGTGGCATATATTTAAAAGTTTATAGAAACAAGATTAGAAGTTTCAATAATTTACATAAGCCTGTTCTGTATTGCATGATTTTACAGAACATACTGTGATGCATCAGCAGAAGAGAATTGCACATGACTTAATTTTTTTTAGCTGATCTTTTAACACAATGTAATACAATTTGTGAAAAACAAAAGATTGACAGAACTCCTATTCAAGACCACACTTAAATTGAACTTTAATTAAATTAAGAATTTAGTTTGAAAATATATTCAAGTCAGACTGAGTTGACAGTGATTGCTTTGATATTTCCTGTTGGATTTTTTTTAAAGCTAGACAGTAAGGAGCACTTTTATTTTTTGGCAGCTAACTTACTGCATTTTAGACTGATGTTTCTGAAAGTCTTGCCACATATGAAGAGCTAGGTTATCTGATCTGTGGCATACAACCTGCAATCTCAGTGTGGCATTTTTGCCCCCAGTATCATCACAGAATCAGTACTGTATAATTTTGATTTGAATATTGCTATGACAGTCTGGTAATTGTAATCTGTAAAAGCTAATGTATTACTTGCTGCTTTGGCTGTTAAATACAAACCTGTAGATCAACTCTAACCTTACAAAACCAGAAATGAGAGTTCTGATTACAGGCTAAGACCAGTTTTAATAAAATATACTTGCAGTGTTCATCAAGCAGTAAACCCTGAGTTCAGCAGGTCACTAACACATTATATTAGGTGAATCATAGATCACAGAATCATAGAATGTTTTCGGTTGGAAGGGACCTACAGATCATCTAGTTCCAGCCTCCCTGATATGGGAGGGACAGCCTCACTAGATCAGGTTGCCCAAAACCCCATCCAACCTGGCCTTGAACACTGCCAGGGATGGGGATTCCACAACCTCTCTAGGCATCAAAAATCGTCTGAAACTTGCCAATGAAAATTAGCGAACAACTAAACTCCTGTAATGAATAGACAGATAGAAAAAAAGTGAACATATGCAGTTAAAAATAAATAATATTGTAAATGACTGGTGAGAGTTTATCCATCTGTAGTAGATTTGACCTCTTCAACTGCATGACTACTTTCATTACAAACTTCTGTTGGAGTTGATTTGAAGGGACAGGGGAGTTTGGGATCATCAGAAATGCCCAAACCAAAAATAAAGGCTCACCAGTGTCTTTCAGATTTTACTGAAAATTTGAGAATTTTTCAGGGGAAAACTGCATTTGTGTGTCAATACTACTGTTACCCTCCAATGAGAAAAAGACAGAAGTCCACCAAAAACCATCTGCCCTTGTCCACTGACACTTAGTGGGTTTGATCAGGCCTGCATTTTCATTGGGCTGTTGATTCTCATAGCACAATGCTTGATTGTTTGTTTATTTTAATCCTCCCCAGATATAGCTGTTGACTGCAAAAGAGCTTGATAAATATACACTGAGCTCCTCTAAATTTCTTTCTGGATGTTTGGCATTCATTCAATCAGGGAGCTCTTTTAAAAGATAGTCTTCCAAACCAGGGACAGTAAACCATGGGTGTTGCTTGTTGAATGCTGTGATGTTTACTTTGATTATACTCCTGTGCCTTGCTGCCACTACTGCACAGCCATGGCAGAAGTGGTGGTGTGAGGTACCATCTGTGATCTGCAGATATTAAATCACCCAGCAAGCACACAGACCAGATCTGTCTCATGTAAAAGTAATTCCTTTCTCTTCCTTACTGCCTTTGGGGGGGGGGGGTATTTATCCATACCTGCTCTAGGTTACTGTGAAGAGGGACTGACAGTGGCATATCTGTGGCTTTTGGGGGAGATGGCCGTTAGTGCTTGTTCTGACAATGTAAAGAATGTTTCTTTGTTCTTCCAATAAAACAACTTAATACTTTCAAGTATGTAATGAGTAGGGTTTACCTTAAAGTAGTACAAGCCTGCAAAGGCAGTTGTGCAGTTCAGACTGGGAGATTAGGTAACAATCAGGAGCCTCCACAGGAATCTGCTTCAGTTTCCTCCAGTACTGACTCCTCTAAGCAGGTGAAAAAAACTCCTTTCTCCACTCTCCATTGCATATGCATAAACAGCTCCACAGTCATTGGGACAGCCACCCAATTCACACGTTCGAGATGTAGTCCATAAAACATTCCAAAAAAACCCCTCTTCGCACTTTCCCATCTTCCCTGTTGCTCTGCTCTATCTGCCAGCCGTGCAGCTCATTTGACATTTACAAGATTTCTTGTCAGTTTCATTTGGTGCTGCCATTCCATCCAGCAGAGCAGTGAAAGTGAAATTGACTTAATTTAGTCTGTTTCTCTTGCCTGCTCTAGTCCCTATGTTAACTAACCAGCAAAGTGAAACTGACAAGACTTCTTGTCATTTTCACACATGGAGCTGGTCAAGGAGAAGGCGGCTGATAGGGAGCAATGCGGTAAATTGGAAGATGAAAACCGGGATTGCGGAGGGGAGAGGAAGAGAAGTGTGAGCATAGAGCAAGAACAGAGAAAACGGGTAAACGTGCTTATTTCCCGGGCATCCTGGGTGCTTTTCTCTAACATGGATGAATTCTTGGCCTCTCCCCTGTGGAGTGAGTGGTCTAGAATAGCAGTAGTTAGCTGTCCAGTTGCTTATTTACGAGGCATGCTGAGTTGGAAGCATTGGCCTGTAAACATAGGTTATCCGTTATCAGGATGGAGAAACCTGCATTGAGTTACTCGAGCTTTTGTCTCCATGGATTTTCTGCTGCTAGAAAGAGAGGGAGAAAGAATGTGAGCTCAACATCCACTCTAGGTTGATGTCAGTGGTTGGAAAAAAAGGGTCTCTTTATTCATTGAAGATAAATTTATACATAATTAAATATAGCTCAGAAGGATTTGATGAGGTTTCATGGAACTAAAAGTTGTGCTACACAGGTGCTCGAGCCCAATCAGGACAGTAAATAATGAACAAACAATTGGTTTGTAACAAACCATTGTAGTTAACAAATACATTTTTTAATCTACTTGTTAACTCCTGCGAGCTCTTGTACAGTAAATCGTGTTGGTTTATTTTATGTACTAATCCATATTTCTTACAGATGCTGTATGCATATATAACCTTAGCAGTTGCAATACAAATTAGTACTATCATATATATTTGCCTATGCACTGGTAACATTTGCACATACATTTTGAATGAGGCTGCATTAATTAATTTCAAGTTATATTACTTTCCTTCTCCACAGGTCCAAAGGAATAACCTTTTTTTATTATCTGAGACTGGTTGGGTTTTTTGTTCTCTGTTTTATTTTGGGTTTGTTTTGATTTTGGGGCTTGGGTTTTTTTCATTTTCTGAGACATATTTTGTTTGCTTCACCCATTTAGGAATTAAATAGTTTTAATTACTTGGACCTGTATAAGCTTGCCGACCTCTTCAACCTCACTTTGTTGGAGAATGCAGTGGTTGACTTCTTAATAAAACATCTCTCTGAGCTATTGAAGAGTCATCCTGAAGAAGTTCTGGCACTCCCGTACTGTCTCCTTCGAGAGGTTTTTAAAAGTGATAGACTCACTTCACTCAGTGAAGAACAAATCTGGCAGGTAAGGCCACAAGCAGAATGTGTGATACTCTATAAACCATAGCAGTAATCTGTTGTTTTGAAACCCTGGAGCAATCTCGAGGGAGAATAAGCACTTGAGTGAAAACTGTGAATAACAACTGAGGGAAATTTTTAAATGAAATTCAGAAAATGTTGTGTTAATGCAATTAGTTTGTGACAAATTTCTGTGTGCCTCAGTTATGGCCAGAGACTTTCTTCCAGATCCAGCTTTGTTGGTGGGAAGAGATGGCCATAGATGCAACTCGACTGTCACTGCCTCTGGTGAGGGTAGTGCCACAAGTCTGGCAGCAAACCTGCTTCTGCAGCCTCTTCCATTCACTTCAGGCAACCTTAGCAGGGTAACTTCAGTAATTATTTCCATTGCTGGGGCCACCCCAGCTGACTTTGCCTGAAGCAAATTAGAGAGTCATCACACAAGCTTCTTTGCTCAGAGCTGAGCAGAGGTGTCAGTGGAAGGTCTGTAGCAAGAACCTGGAGGTGGAGATTGTTTCAGCTGGACTGGATTGCTAGCCACAGGATATTAACGTTGTGACCTTTATCATTGAAGGGGGTGAAGTGGGAAACCTAATATGAAAAAACATGTAAAGAGAAACACAAAAACTAAAACCAAACCCATCCTTGGAAACGATCTTGTCATGTGTATGTAAAAACTGCAATTCACAACATAGTAGAAGAAAAACTCTGTTAACGCTGGTTACCCAAACACTTCAGTTTCCATTTTGCTGGCGCGTTTTATAGAAGGAAAGTGTTCCACGGTATTTCAAGGTAGAATGTAACTTCACAGGTTTCTTTTAAGCAAGTGGGTTATCTTTGTCCAACAGAGAAGACTAAGAGTCAGAGGATTGATTGATATTTCAGTCCCTGTTACTTACCTGTTTATCATTTCGGATTATTGTAAGCAAAACTTTTCATCTATATGTCATTATTTTCCTCAAAGTGTAAAATACATGTTCATCTGTGGGGTGCTTCACGTTCTGTAGAGTAATAACGTCATGCAGGAACAAACAATTTATTGCTAAAAAGTAAAAAGGACTAGTTAAGCTCTCCATACCACAGAGACAGTATGCAAATATAACTTAACACTTCAGTCTGACTAACACATTTGTGCCTGAACTTTTGAGACTTCAGGGAGCACTTTAAAAAGCCTAACTGCAAGGTTAGCCTCTTGCTCGCTCTAATCTCCAAGTGTTGTCTGTAAGACAGAACCTGCAGCACCCTACCCATGATGGTGGGTTTAGAGTTTGCCTTTTTTAGGCCTGGTATCCTGGAGTAGTAGCCCATGTTCCTTTTGTCAGAAAAGGTTTTGATGTATGTACAAGTTCATATATAGGACACGGCTGATTGACTGATTGCATTTTCTCATCTTTTCTCTGGAGGGTTAGTGAAATCTCCTCTCTCTGTGCTCAGGGGTACTTCTGCTGGAAACGTTGTTCCAGAGCACCACACAGGTATTTATTTAATGCCAGCTCAGCAGTGAGCGTGCAGATGCAGAGTGCTGTATGCCCTGAGCAACCTGCTGAAACAGGGTTTGGGAAGTGGGAGTTTTTAAATCTTGCATCATTGTTCTGTCCTGCAGGAAGAGCTCAGAAATTATTTTCATAATTGTGTGCACTCCAATCAGTGAACACTTCATCAGGCAAATATGGCAAAGTTTCTCCTTCTGTTGTAGAGTTGTAGCAGGGAGAGGTACTTACAGGTAATGTGCTGCTTTTTGAGTGACAACAAACTCTATGCTGTCCATTTAAGTGTTATCATAATTGCCTCTCTAAAGGTTACTAATGCTGTTCCGAAGAATTTTTTTAAACTAGTTTTCTGCTGCAGGCAAAATGTGCTTGTGTCTTTTTAATTCAGTCTCTACAAACAGGAATAAATATATATTTATAATATTCCAGGTCCCCAGAATGAATTAAAAGACACACATAAGCATTTAGCAATTTAGGCATTCAGAAGGCAATAAGAAACCGTTTTTTTGCTTTATCTTAGTAAATAAGTAATTCCCTCATAGTCAACCCAATAGAAGAGAATCAAATCAGACCAGCTATATTGCCTCAAGTGTAGTTAAGTTCATCATTTTTGCTAAGGTTATAGTGGTAATGCAATATACCATGGAAGAATCTAATATTCAGCCCAGGGTGAAGATTGGGTATGCCAGAGGATTAGTGTCAGGGTGCTTTATAGAAGTGAAACTTGATGGACAGGCTGGAGACAGATCTACAGAATCTCATTAAATTGCTGAATTGTTCATTACTGAGCACTCTCACTGTAATAAAGTGCTCATTGACTTTGACAAATCCCCATCCCGTGTCTTAAGGAAGAACAGCAAAGCAAGAGGTGTTGGGGAAGCTGGAGGAAATTGGCACAAAGTGGGGCAGATAATAGAAAAGCTTATGGGGGAAGCTACTGTTTGATTTGTCTGTCTTACCTGTGAGTAGTGTGGCCTCCTGTGCGCACACATGCACGTGTGTTACAGCGATATGAATTCAGTATGTCACCAAAGACACCTTTACTAGTAGGGCTCCCATGAAGCCCTAAGCACAAATTAAAACTTCCCTTAGAGAACCTCTGAAAAAGGTGCCACTGTCTGCAGAGCACAGTTATTTTCACTAGTTTTAAATTCCCAGCATCCACTAGGTGATTCTATCGTAATGCACATGAAGGTTAAGGTAGTTATTTAATGCAGTAAAATGTATACACAAAGTGATGCTTGAATGTGATTTGAACCGAAGTGACTGCAGATCCTATCTGGCACATTTTGGACTTTGGTTAAACTACCGATTCAGAGTTGCCTGATTTTGGTGAACATGGTGAAACAAAAGCTTAAACAAACTAAGTTTTTGAAAGTTAAATAGTAATACTAAAGTCAATATACCAAGATGTGTGTTAGTGTAGACTACTACAGTAATTCATATTGGTTTTCTTAGAAAGAAAAACGTGGCTTCCAAACTACAGTAAGGCAGAAAAAGGAAGTAGTTAATTCCTCTTTCTACCTCTTAAAATCTTATGCAACTCTTTGGCCTAATGTAGGTGTCTTATTTTTAGTGGAGACAAAAACCCAAGGAATATAAATGAGGTATTTCTTGAAACACATAAACAACCAAAAGAAAGCCTACCAGAAAACTTCTATAGGCTGTGGAATAGGAGCAGTTTACTAGCCCTCCACATTAGGGTTTTTTTAGCTAGGCTAAGCCAGTAGCAATGATTATTACATGACATAGAATTTGTTTTCATATTACTTTTTTCACATTTTATTAGCATGTGAGATTATGAAATATTTTTGTATTTATGAAATTTATGTCAGCTACATTAAAATGTGAGCAAACTTAAAGGAGTGATAAGAAAGGATTAAATAAAAAAATGAAGAAAACTGAGGAAGAGTACTGAAGACATTTGAGGGGAAAAAACCCAATTCCTTTCTATTTTTCCTCTTCATCATGAGCTGTGCAGCATGCTTTTTTCCACAGGAAACAGTCATGATGAGGACATAAATGTCTAGTTTATCATGAAGTGCAAAGTGAATCTTTTCATAATTGGCCGTTACTAGAAAGGCTCATTGGCTCTACTTTAAGGAAGCAGATGAATTCTTTCCCTTGATAATTGAAAAGGTAACCAACCCTGTATGACAAAATGTGTTCTCAGAGAAATTTAGCAGTAGAGTGTTTCTTGGTGGAACCTCAGCAAGTAGAAAGCAAGCCAAAGATTTAAGTAATAAACTGATTTTGGCCTTAGTTGTGCTATAGCTATTTATGCCTTATCATGTGTTGTAGTTTTGTGTGGCTGGGTTCTGGTGGAGAAGGGGGGGCTACAGGGGTGGCTTCTGCAAGAAGCAGCCAGAAACTCTCTGCAGGCCCCAGAGAGCAAACACTAGCTCTGGCTCAAGGCTGGAGTCATCATTGACCAAGGCAGAGCCCATCAGCAATGGTCACAGCACCTCTGGGAATCACATTTAAGAAGTATAAAAACACAAGCAGCTGCTTTTTGCCACCAGAGAAGGGAGTGAGAAGGTGTTACAAACAGTGCAAGCACCAAGGCCAAGGAATGGGGAGGGGGTGAGGCTCTCCAGGTGCTGGAGAGAAAGATTCTTCTGCAGCCCGTGGAGAAACCCATGGTAGCTTATTCAGCAAGGAAGCATGCAACTATGTCGCTTCTTTTCCAGGTCTAGGCTCCCAAGGTGTTACAGCCCTGTTAATTTCCTTTTAAGCAAGCTGTGAACTTGTGTTCATAAAGTAGATGTTTTATGCTTTCAGATATGGAACAAGTTACTCCTTTTGTTGCTGTGGATGTGATGGGCAAAACCAGTCTTAGGTCTCTGTCTTTGAGAAGTGTCTGTCTTTGAATAAATAGGAAAAATAACAGACAGGAAGATGCAGTCTTAGGGGTCAATGTGAGTTGTTAAGCATCTATTATATATAAAAATAATTATATATATCAAATTTTATTGTTACACTCCTGTTTATCCAATTCTAAGAGAGCAAAGTGCCCTATTTTCAACTGCCTTTTTTTATACTTGAGCTCCATTTGGAATCTTCTGTTGGCATTTTTGGAGGACCAAAAGTATTCTCCAGCAGAATCACCACGGAGTTTGGTGCTGCTGGAAATTTAGTGGTGTATGTGTTTTAGCAGGCTGTTACGATGGAAGAGTCCTCTGCTGAAGACAGGCCCACAGGCATCTTCCATAATCACAGAATCACAGAATCTTAGGGGTTGGAAGGGACCTCAAGAGATCTTCGGGTCCAACCCCCCTGCCAAAGCAGGCTCCCTATCTCATATTACATAGATAGGCGTCCAGACGAGACTTGAATATCTCCAGAGAAGGAGACTAATACAGCTCCAGAGATGCCCACATTTTCCTATGCAGAACAGCAGTTTCTAAAGTGGGTTGTCATGTTCCAGTACAAGCTTGCCTTTCCTTCAGAGCAGTACTTGAATTTTTTTCTTTTTTTTTTTTTATGCTGTCAATCTTTTCATTCTACAGAACAATTTTTAACGTGGAAAGAGCAAAATTCATGTTTCTCAGGGGTATATATGTTTTGATGAAATGTGGGCTAAGTGCATAGCTAAATGTGAACTTAAGTTTTACTGTAAAACAAATAACGACATAAAATAGAAAGTGAAGAAAAGCATCTCGGTAATCAATGTTGTGTTTAAACAGGATATTAGCCTTTCACTGTTCAAGAAATAAGCTTAAGTGCTCTCTTGGGCAATAACTGAAATCGTGTCTGGTGGTCTAATGCTCGTCCCTGGTGAGTATTTAGCCTAAGTAGAAAACCACCACACTAAAATGTGGCTGTCAGCCTCTTGTCAAGAGAGCCAAAGCAGAGAAAAAAGGGAGTTGATGTGTATCAAGGCCAAGGTGAATTGGTGAGGCTATATGGGCAAATTAGCATATTGCACATATAAGTTTTTCTCCATTTTCACCCTCTTTTTAGTATGTTTTTCATGGGTAGTCTATGTAGAAGTGCCAAAGCATCACCCTTGAATTCTAGTATCCACTGTGCTGGATCTGCAGTCGTTTCACTTTGTATCAGGACTGAAAATAAGATTGTATGGCTGCCCTTAAATAAAAATAGTATGAAAACATAAACTATGATTGGCTGTACGTTTCATTTTCCTAAGGCTAATCCTTATAATCACAGATATCTCCTCTGAACTGATTACATGCAGTGGCAATATTCCTTACGGTCTCTGTAGACTATTTGTGTGAGACTTGTTTTTATAAACGTAGACGTGCGCAGCATTTTGGGTAGAATATCCAGAATATAAAGGCCAGAATGGCAGTTCTGGCAAGCACAGATCTGCCAGTCCTCTGGAGCTGCAGGCAGACAGGCTTCATGTAGGCTACAGTGGATCGAGGCAGTGGGTGTAGGCAGCTGAATCTCATGCTCTGCTGTTGTGCTCAGGTCACGCACGTTTTTCCCTGATATAATTTTGGGATCATTTGTAATTGTGATGACATTTTGGCTTAAATGAAAACAAATGCTGCCCGTTGGCTGTGTCCCCCCTACTTTATGGAATACCTTCTCCCTTTGTCTGCCTTAGCTTAAATCTATTGGGATCTCAATTTTGGCCTTTGCAATAAAGTTTGGTGAACTGTACTGTAGGCTTTTGTTCTGAACTTTCTGAAGTCTCTGCCCGTTATTTGTTGAATGCTAGTTGATCTTGTTACTGTTATTCATCAAATATAGCAGTATAGAAGGGATTTTCTGTATTAAAACTAGATTTCGGTTAGGAGTTAACTGTGTGTTCTTCTAATTTTCTTTTTGGTACATGCCAGTTCCAATCAGAAAACTTGATTATTTTGCTGCTATTGCTGTGAGCAATCGAGAAATTGCTGGAGGGCATTACTTTTGCCTCAGTGTCTTACAGTAACATTGCCTCACCTTATTTATTCCAGATTAACTTCAGAACTGCACAGAACATCACACCAGTATTTAGGAAGGCTGCTGTGCCCACAGCCCTTGAATTTAGGTCAATTCTTCAGCTAAGCAACGGATGTGTATTTTGATGTAGGAAGCCAAAAAAGGACCCCAAGGTGTGCACGCAGCAAGCCGTGTTCTATGATACTGCTTTCTGCATTTGAATTAGTCTATTATGGCGGCGTTTGTGTGGACTGTTCTGCTCTTTGTGGCACTGATCTCTTGGAGATTATCTGAAGTAAAATGGTTGTAATACACAGCTGTATGGTTATGTAAAAGAGAGTTGCTCAGGCTGTTGTGAAAGCCAGGCGTGGTTGGAAACATACATTTATTTTTAAGTTAAAGAATAGCATAAAGTCTAAAACCCACGGATACCATGGATGATGGAATGAGGCAGTTTGGTATTACTTTCTTAGTGAATGTTTTCCATTCAGAGACACAAATATTCGTAATCTTTTTTCTTTCAAAATCCCAGTAAAGCTGTTCAGCACTGTTTCTGATGGATTTAAGCTTGTGGAAAATGATAGAAAATGAGACCGTCTTTTGAGAATTCCCAGCTCCAAATTTCAACAAGCTTTCCTTTGGGAGCTGGTAGAAGTATTACCTCTATTTGTAACTCTGGAGCCAAAGAAGATAGAGAGAGAAAATTGAATTCCAGGTTGTCTGAAACCATAAAAATGGTTATCTATATATTAAGGTTGCTAGAATCCAGTGTTAGGGTTAAGTACCTAAACTAATTGTGTAAAGTTAGATGAAGTAAATTTGCACCATCATGTCGAAACCTGCTACTAAGTGGCTAGTTCAGAATGACTGCTGGGATCTGAGCAGCTGTGGTCTCTTGCTGTCACTCCTGCCCCAGGTCTGATGTTACAATGAGATGGAAAAGCAGTTGCACTCCTGCATGTTCATGCTTACCTCAACAGGGATCCCTTTGGCGGCTTCCAGGTGTGTGTGAGCGCGCTGTGGAGCTGGGGTTTCATTGCTTTATAACAAAGGGGTCCTTACATGCCTTTGATCACTTTGGACTCCCTTGTGCCAGGGAGAAACAGAAGAAATTATGACAAATACGTTTATGAAAAAGTTCTTAAGAAGCCTCACTGTGAAGTGGCTTCCAAGCTAGAGGTCTGTGTGGGATAGTAATGACAGATGGAAAGATCACAGTCTCTGAAGTGAGAATCTGTGCTGAAAAGCTTTCAAACTGCTCCTTTAGGGTGGGGCTTCTTTTAACATTCATGTGAAACTGCAGAGGTCTGAATTTTATGAGGTTCACCTTTTAGCAGTTGCAGTTGTTTCACTTTGCTTCAGATGTGATTTAGTCGTTTTAAATTATCAATTTACATAGGTTTTAATCTTGTGGAGTAGGACAGCTCTGACACTCGCAATTCCTGAGATATGTTTGGGGTCTTAACTGCATTTCCAAATGTGGCTGCAAATGTTTATGTATGTCACTGTTAAAAAGAAATAACATTCTTAGGACAATTAGTTGATTTTGAAAAATTAGCTCATCACTTGTATTATTTTTAAATCCTGCATTAATCTGAAACCTATCACAGGGGATTAAAGACTGAATCGATAAAATGAACATCTTTAAGATGTGATGTGATTGAAAGGGAAACTATTCTGGACCTCAAAAAATCTGAGTGAGCTTGTGCTTGTTCTTTTTGTATTTAAAAAGGGAATAGAGAAAAAAATCCCAGTGTGAAAAATCATCCCAAAGAAATACCAAGTCCCAAAAATACATGTCTGTGTTTGTTGTTGTTTCGTTGAAATACATTCTTGGTGGGATTTGAAAAAACAGATGCAAATTGTCTGCTGACAGGAAAAGGCCTAAATGTTCCCACAGTTAATATTAGTGAGCTTGTCCATGTCAAATGAGGTTCCAGCAGTGTTTCAGAGTTGAAGGTCAGGCTCACTAATGCGTAACATGGTCTTCAGTGGCTAATGTTTGATGACTGCAGGGGTGAAGTGGCTGTGTGAAAGCAGGGGACACTCAGACAGCTTTTGTCTGTGAGAGCCAGCAGGGTAAGGTGACACTGTCTGCCTCAGAGGGCTTAGTTGGTTCATTAAAATAATAAAGCAGAACAAAACAGCAATAAAGTTCTTCTAGTGAAGGTGCTGGTGGTACCACTGTTTAAAAAAAAAAAAAAAAAAAAAAAAGAAAATCACCTGGTGATTTCACTTGGAAAAATTGACCTTGGTGATTTTGTAATAACATGGCATGTTGAAAGCATACATATATATAAACTGACGAAGGAGAGTATGTACTCTGATGTACGGTTTTGTGTGTGACCTAAGATATTAATGACATACAAGTCCTGTATAGCTGTTGTCAAGATTATTATAGAAAATGATACATTTTTATGTGATTTGTTGGATTTGCCTATTAAATTCATAGAAAATTATACCCTAACAATAGGGAAGAAAGAAATAGGAATCTTTCTACATTCAAGAACCATTTAGACTAATTTTCACAGAGCTGAATTGCATTTTTATAGAATTTTGTCGATTTTGTGCCTATTTCATTCTCTAACAATTTTTACTGATGAAAGCTTATAGATTCCTGTCTCCATAGAGAGCCACTGTACTTATGAAGCATATTTCAAGGGAAAAGGAGGAACAGCAATGAAAACAATGTGTATCGGATGGTGAAAGATTGTTATTTCCACTTATAATTATGTACCAGCAACTCATTTTAATGTTAAATGTGGCTGTGTAGAGTTTGGGAGCACTTGATGTCAGCCTGAATGTTTTCTCTAAAAATAAAAATGAGTAATTCTAGATTTTTGAAATGATGGCTGCTGCATGGGGGGAGATCGTCTTCTTCCATCTCCCGCACTCTCTGTCCTCACCCTGTATGAGGAGAGAGAAATGATACCCTAAACTTTGATCTCTGTAAACTGAAATCAAATTGCAGTTAAGAGCCCTAGTTAGACAGCTGTGTTTATGAAGAGATAAGCTGCTGCTCATTGCGACTTCAGAAAAACTAATCAGAGAGAAAACACCTAGCAGTGCTGGTCTTACCATCGCAGCAAATGATGTGGGGTCCAAACTTGAGCATTTTGCTATGTGGGAAAATGGATGGCACTAAGCTCTTACCTCAGAGCATCTTGCCATTTGATTGAGGAGTTAGAGGTGCACATCTATTAGAGTTCACAGGTTTTAGGAGCCTATGAAGCTTCATTTTAGTAACTGTTATGATGGGGGTGGGTGCTTGCTCTTTGAAAGAGCAAGGTTCTGACTCCAGGTGCCATATTTTGGGTTTGGTTTTATTGCTTTGGTTTCCTTTGCTCTGGATAGATTTTCACCCACCACACTCCTTTCTGATGATCTTGTTGAAGCAAAATTTACTTTGATTGCAGGAGTAAGTAGAGCCTATCCAGTGTGATCAGTCACAGCTCATTTGTTTTATTTGTGTACAATTCCAGGTGTGATAGTCATTGCAGTGCACAGGAAAGTAGATTGCTTGTCAGTAGTGGAGTACCTGTGAAGCCTGGTGCAGTAAGGACTACATGCTAGCTCATACGGGCTTTACACGCAGTTGTACCTATGGAGTGCCCATTGCTTGGGGTTGTGCTGGGCCTTGCTTGTTCCTCCATCATAGCAGAAGGAGTTAGATGCAAGAAGTTCCTTTGTAGATCTGCTTTTGTAGAGAAGCTCTACATGACTGTAAGGGAAACTGTTTTGTGGTTTGAGGACTTGATTGTACACGAACACTCTTCTCTTAAAGTACACTATGGGATAATTTTGCCTTTGCTGCTTCAAGAAGGTTAAGAAAGGATGCAGCGTTTTATCACCTGTATAGAGATGTGCTTTTCAGCTGCAAAAATATCTCAAATACTTTTGTCAGATGATATATAGGGGTCCTTTTGTCCTGTTTCAGATCCCTGCATCCTTCCAGCTTTCATTCTGTGGCATGGAACACAAAAAAACTCCCCATGACTGGTAGTGGGGTAAAGACACTCAGTTGTGGACAGGTTGAGGAGACAGAATATTTGATTGTGTGAGCTGTGCCATTGCTGTCTTCTGTCATTTCACTTAGTTTTTCTCTTTCTTGGTTCCCATGTTAGGAAAATGGTTGAAACGTACACTTCTCAAAGCTCAAGTTTTACTGCTTATGAAGTGCTTTGAGATACTTGGAAGAAAAGTGCTATATAATTTTGAAGTTCAGATTCCCCAGAAGGTGTAAAATGGCAAACTTCCAGGAGCTGTGATAATTTACAACAGCTGAGAGTTTACCTTCTGTCCCTACCTTACTTCACTTTGAGCTTGAATAGATGAAAAGTTTAGTTTTTCCATTATAGTAACTCCTTGCTTTAATATGATATGATTTATTACTATATACAATGTTATGTATTAATGTGGTTCAGCTAGCCTTCTGTAAAGTTGTTTTTTTTTTTGTCATAGTTATTATACTGGAAGTCTGAAAAGCTGAAATACTTTTATTGAGGTTAGACAATGACTTCCAGGGAGGCTTCAGTTTAGTTTCATTTCCTGTCAATATAAGAAATGGTAAAATAAATGCATTGAATAAAGTGTGTAAAGGAAGGGAATGTGATTTTGAAAGGTATACGTTTTATTCTTAATTGCTATTATAAAATTGACGTTATTTCCTATGTGTTTCATAGGAAATGCATATGTAAAAAACTCAAAACAAGCACCGTGTGTGTCTCAGAGTTTTTGGTAAATAATGGCCTTCCTTGAAAGGCCAGTATCATTATACCCCACCAGGGAGGAAGGAAGCTTGTGGTAAAGCATTAGGCTGAGAATACAGGGCTCTGTATTTGTTGGTTGAGTTCGTCTTCAGGATGAAGGAATCCTCCCTTCCTCACAAGGATCCTGTGTAAAAACTTTCATTAAAAATTTCTGAGCTGTAGATACAGCTGATACTAATGGAGCTGTTTCATTATGACTGAGAAATCTGCCAAAGTGGTATAGGTTGTATATCCTTTCTTGTACCTGTTGAAGACCATGCAGAATAGTATTTTTGTTGAGCAGCCCTGTGAGGACACTAGGCAACTGGTGATTTATGCTTTACAGCTTAAATGTTTTAAGAAATTAGGTCTTACCAGCACTTGAGAAAAATTGAGAAATGTTTTCAATACATTGCAACTCACTTAAATTTTTATAAATGTTTGCTATTAATACAACTACATTCTGTACCACTACCTTAATCACAGCGTTGTATCATGAAATGCATCTTTTGTGCTGCTAGACAGACTTCAGCCAACAACTCTGCTGTGTGTTACTCAGTGCTGAAAGATCATAATCAAGTTTCTGCCTCTTGCTTGGTAAGTGGCTCACAGACTGCAGGCTGCTTTCTGAAAGCTGCAGGTTGTCCTACTGACATCATGTAAATCCCAAACCAGCAAAACTCCCAACCAAGAGGTAGAACACTTGTTATTGATCAGACTAGAAGCTTCCTGAAGTTGTACTCGGTGCAAATCCACTGCAGCTTTTGTAGACTGGTAAGAGTTCCAGGGTGCGTACATTAACAAGTCCTTTCACTCTCCAGATCCAATCAACCTTGGGGTTCCCTCATCTTCCTTTTGGACCAGATATTTCCTGAAATCATAACTCATATGTGGCTTCTCTCCCTGCCTGAGCCCATTGTCCAATCCCTCAGTCCTCCAGACACTTGTCTGTCTGTGAAGCTGTCTGTCTGTGACTGGATGGCAGTGATTAAGATTACATTTTGACTTAGTTGTGCTCTCTGACTCTTGTTTGGGAATGCACTTCAGGGGCCCTCTTGTACAGCAAGCCGGTGCTGTTGCTGAAGCATGGGTCTAGCACGAGCATGGATGGCTGGGTGGGAGTCAGGGACAAATAACAGAATGCCAGCATCTTCAAAAATGTGGTGTGATCCTTCTGGTGGAGAAATGTGAATGTGAGACTTTGCTATGTGAGCAGAGAGAAGCATGTTTGCTGCTGAGCCTTCTCTGCTCTATCCTGTAAAGCACGTAGTGGCAGCTTCACAAACTGTTACTTCCCTTCTTCATTAGTGTGTTAGGAATGTCTTGGGGTCATTCCAAAGAGCTCACTGCATCCATATGTATATTGTAAACAGTATCTTTATACTTGGGAAAGGTTGGGTGTTTTAGTATTTTAAACAGGAAAGGTGAAACTCTGTTAAGTGAGTGGAAGTACTTGCCAAATCTCTGGCAGTCTGGGCAACTTTTGTCATGCTTTTATCTAGGTCTTTGATCTAACATATCTTCCTTAATTGGGCTGGGTTGAAGCCTTCATATTATCAGAGGGTAGTGACTTTCCTCACTGTACAAAGAAAAAGCACAAATTTACCAGGTCCTTTCAGGCTACTTAGATCAACAATAGACTCCAAGAAATGAACCTGGAACAAGTGAAAATGGCACTCTTGTGTCAGCAAGGATGTGCAGCCCTGCTCACAGCTGCTTCATCTGAGGACAGTGTGTCTTCCACTTAGATGCATGTTCTACTTCCTGCCCCAAACTTTTAAGGAAATAAAACTTCTGTGATGTAGGGTGAGGAAACGTTCCAGGAAACAAACATTCTTAAAAGCCTTTGATGTTTGGATCAGTCTTCTCTATTCTCTTCCCCTTCAAGCAAGTATTAAACTTTGCTTCTAAGCTGCTCTTTTGTTATGGAATGCTGACCTGAGCATTGCTGTGCATTTTGTTATGCTTCACAGACTAGAGAACATCTGATGATGACCAAGATCACAGAATAAAAGATTTACCACTCCTCACTTGGAATACTTGCTTCCTTCAGAGGGACAAAGAAGTTCTTTTGATTTACTGCACCTTCCTTCCAGTGCAGTTTGTGAGGATGGGAAGCCACGTGGGTGATGCTGGGAGGGAGGGGAAGTGAAATGTAACTGAGGAGAAACTTGAATCTTCCATTCTTTCCACATTTTGCCTAAGCAGCCCACAATTTTTCTTTTTTGCCATTCATTTGTGAGGCACTCTTTATCCTGTGCTGATGAGTAAGGTGAGAAAAACCTGGTGGGATTGATTAATTTCCCATCCTTTAGAATAAAGGAATGAACAACCCACCCCACCAGAAAGCTAAATATTGATGCTGTCCATGGCATGATAATTGGTCTCTGCTTTCATCTCCAAACAATCCCTTGCTTGGATTCCATTATTCATTCTAAGAGGAAAAGGGTTATTAATGCAGTGTTCTTTATTTTATTTTTTTTTCGTGTGTGTGTTTGTGAGAGAGAGCAGGAGAGCAATAACACAATAAATATATTGGCCAAGAGAAAACATTTGCAAGAGTTCCTTGCCCATTTTTTTTAATCTTCTCTTATCATGAAGCATGTGAGCCATGATAAATTGTTCTGCTAATCAAACAGCTCTGAAAGGTTAGGTCATTGGAAGCCTTTAGTCATTTTGTGCTTTTCAAGAGTGAATTTGTTAAAATTATGCTGAATACCCACTTAAAGCCTGGGCTGAAAACCCTACCTGTGTTTTATAACTCTGCACTGTCAGAACTCATAATAAGTCAAACATTCTTTCAGAGGTACTCATAAGGGAGAAAAAACCCTGTAAATTTAAGAGTAATTTCAGATTGTAAATGAAAAAGAGAGGCACGACTGTTCATTTGCACCAATCATGCCTTCCTTTCATCTGCTCTGATTAGGCCTGGTGCGGTTTCATCAAACTACTCCATCACTGAGCTGTCACTCCAGTCGTCTGTTGATTGAAAACAATCAGGGCTCTGATGGCACAATTATTCTGACCCTTTAACTAGAGGCTGCTGTGATAATGAAAGGTTGATTATGATAGTTTGTGCCTCTTTCAGTTTGCCAAGAAGGTTAATTTGGGCATCAGACGGATGTTTAATGGGCGCTTGCTGGCTACACTGAGGTAAATGAGAACGTGCAGTCTTCGATATTGCATGGATATAGTTTGGCTGTCAATCATTGTCATTTTGAGTTTGTGCCTCACACTCTGGAAATCACATTTTATTTTTTCCTTGGGATTTAATTTATTCTGTGCCCTGAGGAAGTTCTTTCACTCTGTGACCTTCACAGTAGCTTTCTCTGTCTTTTTTCCCTTCCCTCAAATGGAGCCCAAAGGCATAATACATCTAGAGGAACGTTTTTCTTTCATTTTTCACATTAGGAGGAGGGGAAAAAAAAAAGGGAAATTTTTAAATCCCTGTTTATCAACTCACCCCAAACAGAGCAAATGTTTTAATTCAGAATGTGCAAATGAAAGCCTGCCTGCTTGCTAAGGCAGCGCTGGGCTGCTGACGTAGGCAGGCATTTGTAAAACTGACAAACAGGTAATTTTAAAATGTCTCCCTATAAGGAGGGTGGGGGGTTGGCACAGCTTTATTTTCACAGGCTAGATGCATATGCCTCAGCTCAATGCCTTGTAAATACAGTCTCAGTCACTGTACTACAAGTTTTGGAGTTGGAAAGTCTCTCTTCAGGGTTCAGGGGCAAAAGGCATTTCATTGCTGATTCAGAGATTATTAATATTTACTGTGTTCAGATTGAGAGAATCCTATGCATAATTTTGTAGTTGTTTGGCTCAAGGTGCAAAAGAAATGCAAATACCTCGTAATTTTGATTGTTCTACATGCAGCTCATTACAGTCTTATTTTTATGCACATTTTTAATTCAAAATAAAAAGAAGAAAAAGATTCCTATCTTTAAGGCTCTCTTGCATCTAGGCTTGAGCCACTCATTTTCCATGCTGCCCACAACTGTAAGACAGTACCTGAGTGATACAGTTGCAAAGAGAGTCTGGAGGCTGTGCTGTGTGGTTACTTATTAACTTCTAAAAATACTCACATGCAATTCATGGCTTTGAAAAAAATGTGTGTGTGTGTTGGCTTGTTGTTTTTTTTTTTCCCCAGCAATTGCTCACCCATATGTTTTTATTTTTAATAGGCGATACAGACCAATTTATTTCATCTTCTGTGAAGCCCTTAACATCCCAAACGCTTTGTATTTTGTCCTTTGTAGTCTCTGCAGAGAGAGAGAAGGATTGAGATCCTTTAGAGATCCAAATTCAGACTCTTTGGAAATACCCATTCTTTTAAAAAAGGGTGGAAGTTCTTCCTTCAGTGGACTTTGTTTCAGAGCTTTAGTAAATGTCCTGCTTTATCCCTAGATTCTGCTCTGGATGTGAGATTTACGGAGTCAGGGTGACACTAACAGTAGCTGACTGAGAGATATAGGGGTTTTGAAGCAAGAGGTTCCAGTCTAGAACACTCAAGGCTTGCCAAGTCAGATGAAATCCAACAAAAGTCCAAGTCATGTGCAAGTTGAGAGACAAAATATCTATTTCTCATGTTCTCAAACACTGAACCAGTAAAGGCTAAGTTTTGCTTTTTGAAGTTCCCTCAGTGCCTTACAGTGACTGCTGTATTAACAGTTCTTTCATGATTCTTTTTAGGTTGCTGATCAATCAGGGCAGATCTATAGGACTGTCCAGTATGCTAATGATAAAACATTAATTTTATTTTTTTCTGGTGGAAAAGTTTTGCTTAAGTTAACAACATAAGGACTTCATAGGTGAGATTTGTGTTGAAAGAAGAGAGTTGTGGTTCTTTTTCCCTGTAAAATATATATATATATATACACACATATTAAAAAAAATAATCATTTTTATGTAGAAGGTGTATCATTTGTGTTGGATATATCTCAGCTCAAGGAAATACTTTCTTCCACTTTTGTTGCTGTATTTAAAATTCTTCTTTCTCCTAAAATGACAATGATAATTATGTTACTGTGTTTAAGGTTTCAGGGTTTGTTTTTTTTTTTAAATGGAGGCAATGTGAATTCATTGTTTTGAAGCCTTATAAAATGTAATGTTTCCTTTTATTTGCCGTTGCTAAAAAAAATCCAACCCAAACTCCAAAACCTTCATTTTTTCCCACTGCTGTCACTTTTTAGCTTCATCTCAGTTATTAGAGACCTTAGATGGTATAAACCAGCATGATTCCTTTGCAGTCTGTGGGGCTACAACATGAATACATAAACTAAAGAGCAGACCAAGATGACTTTAACAGAGTTCCCATGGCCCCTGCCTCTCACAGAGCTGAGGCTTAGAGGAGCCTTTTCTTTCTTGGAGCACTGTGCACGTAAACTTTTCCTGACACTGACTTTGTGACTTAACAGTAGTTTCCAAGTGAACTGGGGTCTAATGAGTAGGTCAAGCTTTTTGCACTCTTAAAGGAGCTTGGATTTTCTGGTTAGAAAACTTGCTGTGATGTCAAGTGAAGGTCTGGCATGTTTCCCAGTGGAACGGTTTGAGAAGGATTCCAGGGGGATGCTGAATGGGCAAGGCACAGGCACACTGGGCTCTCCTGCTTCCTGGGATAGCTGGCAGCC
The DNA here is from genome assembly GCA_022605575.1 of Laterallus jamaicensis coturniculus. Lineage (NCBI taxonomy): Eukaryota > Metazoa > Chordata > Aves > Gruiformes > Rallidae > Laterallus > Laterallus jamaicensis. Next base: position 1,763,947 of record JAKCOX010000027.1, read on the forward strand.
CAAAAGACCAGGTAACTCATTATTGCAGGGTTATTTTCCATGGGAGGGAAAGTCTTAATTCAACTTTAACTTCCACTACTGCTGTGCCCTCTACAGATTAGGTATGGTATGTATGTGGTTCATTCACTGTTAGCAGGAGGAAGGGAAGGACCGCACTCTGAGGCTGTATGAATTGGACTGTCAAAGCATCATGCTGGAAGCACAAGCAGCTGTTGGAAACGCAGTGAAATCACAATCCAACATGCAGGTGTGCTTAGATGTACGCTCCAACTGTGCCACAATATATTTTTCCATCTGTTTTCTGCTGTTTTGAGAATGTACTCTATTGCTAAATCAAGTATGTGAGCTTGGAGAAGAAAAATCCTTTGGGTTAAGGCTTTAGAATAAGAGAATTAATCTGGTTTTGAAAATCCTGTGCTTTTGTCATTTACTCAGTTTAGAAGATTAATATGGCAAAATATTTATTAATGTTGATACAGGCACTAGGCTATAGCTTCCTTTTCTCACACGCTCATACATGAAAATTAATAGGAGAAAAAAGCTCCTAGCAGTTTAAACAGGATTTGTCTATATGGCACTAGGAGTCTTTCCTTATTTCTGTAAATTATTTAGCAGCGATACAAATATTTAAAACCTCAAAATTGCAGATGATCTCTTTTTATTTTTTTATTTTGTTTTGCTTGCTTACTTGTTTGCATTTTAAACACAGTTGTAATTTCAGGTGCTGTTGGTATCTCTTTAGAGAAGCCTGAATGTCTTTCCTTGCAGTGTCATAAAGTGTATAATGGCTTCGAGGTTATTTTGCCAATACTGATCATAGTTGCTAATCGCTATTGAGAGAGAGGCTAAAACATAGGTGCCATAATTAGTGTATAGATGGGGTAAATTTTGGAGTTTCTGTGGGGACACCACGTTTCCAAGTCTGGATTAAACACAAACTGAGTGAAGGTGTGTTGATAACGTATCGGCAAACATCTGTATATTTACATGGAAGTTTATGCTTTTGCCATATGTTCATGAGGAGTATATTTACCTCCTTTACACTGAAGGAAAATTAGAACTGTATTATAGTCCCTATGTGACTGTTTCTACTGCAAGTAAAAGACTTGTTTGGGAATTTGATTTTCTTTCTTTTGAACTTCTCCAGCCTTCCAATAGCTGCCAGACCATCCAGTGACTAGCATATCTGTTTGCCCACAGAAATAACTTGATTTTCTTCCATACCTCCATAGTGTGAGACACCATGTTCTGCTAGAGAGCACCCTAACAACGTGTGCCATGTACCACTAAAGGCTCATTTTGTGAGTGTCCCTAAAACCTATTATGACCTGTTCCATAGCCTTGTGTCGTAATTTTGGAGTTGCTCCTGTATTCAATGAATGTACATATAAATGCCTGCATTTGTAGCTTAAATTCCTAGAAGTTATTTTTAAGGAGTGTCCCAAAATTACTTTATGGCATTTACATTCAAGTAATAGTCGTTGTTGTCATTATCAAGACAGGGAGATAAAAACTGCTATGTTTTTATCTCCCTGTCTTGATAATGACTGGAAAGGTGTGGGTCACACAGGGTACTGCAGTTGAACTCTGTTCAAAAAGTAGCAGGAGTTGATTTGGACAGGATCTTCTAAACACATTGTGATTCCCAGATCTCAGTTACCTCCCTAAGGCCTAGTAGAGCTTCTCTGCTGATTACCAAATGCCTATGGACCATCCAGGTGAGAGTGATGTGCCCTGCTTTCTAAATGACTACTGTACAATGCAGTACTCCATTGCAGACTGGCCTCAGGCATGGAGTCTGGTAAGAGCTAGTACCAACATGCACAAAGGGGAGCCTGGGATTCCTTGTTGCTGTTGCTTGTCAGAAAGGAAAGGTATAAGTAGCATAGACCAAAGATACTTTTAGGTGGAGCATTTAGAGAATCCCAAGAAGTGGCAATAAATTAAATATGGAAAGATTAAAGAGTTTTCATAACTAAAGATGCAGGACAGGTAAGTGAGGAGGCATTAGTGTAAAACTAATTACACAGGCATTAGTGTAAAACTTCCATTAAAAGCCTTGTGGTTAACAAAACCTGGTTTACCTTAGTTGTTGTAACACAGGTGATACCTTCATGATGGCATTTTAGCTGTGAGTGAAGGCATGAACTCTAAGCAAAAGAAACCAATCTATTGGGTGCAAGTGACAACAGATAACTCAGTTTTTGTAAATTCCTCTCTTTTTATATAGCAACCCACACATCATTCAGTTGGTATGAATGCAGTTGGTGTCTTCATAGTGATGAAGATAGCCTGAATTCCACTTCATTTTCAAGTTGTCTAGTCAATGATGAGACCTAAGTGCCTCTGAAGAATCTTAGGAGTGATGATTCACATGGCCTAAGACATGAAGTAGGGAGCTGCCTAAAACCACTCAGTAGGAGATAGCCGACATAGGGATCTGGTGGATGTAGAGCATGTGAATGAATAATAATGCTCAAAGACTTCAAGTCCATAAACACTTTCAAATGTATTTAATTAATGCCTTTTTTCCTAGCAAGTCAAAATACATACAGCTAATGCACCTTTTGAAACTTAGTATGGTGTTTAACTGACTGAACTACCGTTGCCATTTTTGATGCGCTTAATTGATTCTCTGTTTCACAGGGGTTGAATAGCACAGTGGAGCAGAAGTGTTTCCAATTTAATCTTAATAAGAAGGTGGTTTTGGTTTGTTGTCTTGCCTCCCTGACAGAATACAGAACCTGCAATAAATTTGATATACCATGCATTTATGAAAGTCATGAGTAACAGAAGCCTTTCTTTTCAGCTCCTTCATGTGACATTCCCATGAACAGTACAGGGCAGTAAGTTCTCACACAGCTGGTTAGAAACTCCTGCTCCATGGATTTCTGTGTCAAGATGAAATGAAGTAGTCAATAAGAGGAGTCTGTCCTCATCCTGAACTAGCCAATGTCTTTATTAGTATCTTGGATGAAAGAATAATACAGGTTTTATGTTCTTGGACAATCAGAGGGTGAAATAGACTTCCACCGCTCTCAGAAAATATAATTGGGATTGAAAACTATAGGACTGGTGGCCTGAAGTTAACAGTAGAGAGTTCAGTAATGACAGAGAAAGCATGACACTTTGTGAGAAAAGAGATGGGAATAGTATTCACTCATAAGTTGGACCAGGAGTTGGCCTAGATGATCTCCAGAGGTCCCTTTCAACCCGACCATTCTGTGGTTTTGTGATAAGCTGAAACCTGAATCTGCACTATGAGAGTGCACCGATAGTCTGTGTAGCAATGTACAAGAATAGCATAAATTATTACAGAGTGCTTTCCAATCTATTAATTTCTACCCCATCGTGAAGTGGAAGGTAATATCCAGTTTTCAGCAGCAGATACTGACAGAGGGGCATTTCCTTTCAATAACTGAGAACTGTGAGCCAAGCAGCAGTGGTTTAGAAAACACAACCCACGATAGGCTGAGACATTTTCATTCAGAGAAGAGGAAGCTGCAGCACAAACGTTAAATTACGTCAGAGGTGGAGGAAAAAAGGCAGGCAGTGAACTGCTTTTCATCCTGTATGGAGGAATCAGTTTCAAGGGTTTGTCTGGTGAGTCCTGAGCTCTGGAATACAAACCCAAAAGTGGAAAATGAGACGATATGTTGAAGGGTTTAGAGCATCTGCATGGCTAAAGGGAAAACCTATCTAAGAGGATAAATGAACATGGGAATGGTTTTTCTGAGGGAGTTTGGCTGTCTTCATCACTGGAGGTTTTCAGCTACACAACAATTCTTGAAATGGTTTAGACCTTTCCTAGCCTCATTTTAGACCTGGTTTATGTAATTCATGTGTTATGTAATTTAAAGACTATGATTAATTTTGGTTGTTGAGACCAGGTACAATTGCCAGACAGTTTTAGTATTCCTTGCTGCTTTCTGTCAGTCCCAAACCAGCAGAGCCTCTTTTCTGTTTCTATCTTCTCTGGCTTAATTTCTGTTCCTTTTACATGTCTGTCCACTTTATGAGTAAAAGAAATGAAGGAGGGGAAAAAAGAATGAAGGATTCAGTGTGGATTTTATTACAGTCCTTTAATATTTTGTCCTAAACAGAATGAAAGATGGAAGGGAGAAAAGGCTTTTCTTTCTAATCATCTAACTGTGATCTTACTTTTCTTTCTAGTGTGCCCCTGGTTTCCAGTGATCGCATAGTCCCTTCGTTCATATTACTGTTCCAGCACCTTGGTTCTGGGATATTGCGGTCCTCCCACAGCACCACTTAATGCTGTGGATTTTCTTCAGGGGGATTGGTGCAGTACAATGCTTTTATGTCTATTAGAGTTGGAGTTTTAGTAGGTGCTTTCTATGTTGACTTACCTGCTTTCATAGCTGCTTTTCATATTGATTGATAGCATTACTGAGGCAAGTACATGGAATGGTCTTGGAATGCAAACACTGTTCAAAAGACCAAATTTTGATTAATTTTTACACAAATAATTGATACCTTGTTTTTCTGTTCATTCTCCCCACTTTTAGCTGGCTGTGAGGTGGTTGGAACACAACTGCCGCTACCAGTACATGGATGAACTTCTCCAGTACGTCCGCTTTGGCCTTATGGATGTGGATACACTGCATACCGTAGCTCTTTCTCATCCTCTCGTCCAAGCTAGTGAAACTGCAACAGCACTTATTAATGAGGCCTTGGCTTACCACCAGAGCATCTATGCACAGCCAGTCTGGCAAACCAGAAGGACGAAACCTCGCTTCCAGTCAGACACTCTTTACATTATTGGTGGGAAAAAGCGTGAAATCTGTAAAGTGAAGGAACTGCGATACTTCAATCCGGTAGATCAAGAGAACGTTCATATCGCGGGCATCGCAAACTGGAGCGAGCTGGCACCTATGCCTGTCGGGAGGAGCCACCACTGTGTGGCTGTCATGGGAGACTTCCTTTTTGTCGCCGGTGGAGAGGCAGAGCACTCCACGGGGCGCACTTGTGCGGTGAGAACTGCCTGTCGGTATGACCCCCGCACTAACTCGTGGGCTGAGATAGCTCCAATGAAGAACTGTCGGGAGCACTTTGTGCTGGGAGCGGTGGACGAGTACCTCTATGCAGTAGGGGGCAGAAACGAGTTGCGTCAGGTGTTACCTACAGTGGAACGTTACTGCCCCAGGAAGAACAAGTGGACCTTTGTACAGTCCTTTGATCGATCGCTCTCGTGTCATGCAGGATATGTGGTGGATGGTCTTCTTTGGATATCAGGTAGAAACAGTTTCACACAGTTTGAGGTACTAACAAAACACCAAAATACTGCCTCGAATGAAACTAATAAATCTTCCTTGCTTTGTATGTCAGGATAACTTTTGTCTTAGGAGATGGGTGTTTCAAAGAATTTAAGCCTGGAAGCATGCAATCAAGCCTGATTAGAAGTATAGGAGCATAATGTTGCCTATACAGTATTTTTTGTCTGCTGAATATCTCTGTGTTTCAAAGCTGCATATATCCTAAGAGCTACCTCCAGCTGCTATTCATAAATCACAGTGAATTGGAATGGTAATGCCCTTTTGGGCAAATTTAACATGACAAATTCTGTGTGCTTCCTATAAACAAAACCCAAGACCTGTTTTTTCTAGTATGATCTGGTACCACTGCAATTATTCCTGATAATGAAATGGAATATCAAGTACAGGTTGGCTTGTGTTGATTCAGGGCTTGAAGTTAGAGGTATGAATTGCTCCCACTTGCTCTTCAGGATAACGTAACGGGCCAAAATGACCTTCATTAGAAATCATGCACGCCTCTGACTGTAACAAGTGCACAGGACTGCCTCAATGTAGTCATGGCTTTGTGGCATAAATAGATGCGAGTATAGGGTTGTGATCTTAAGCTAACATACCATTTGCAGCTCTGTCTGATACACTTTTTAATTTACATGTGCACAGCGATGGGAGTTGAGGACATTGTGTCATCAGCCTCTGTAGTGACTTTTCTGATATTAGGTACTTTGGAATAAAGTCAATGCTGTCTGTGGAAGGTTTGACGGGAAAAGATCCATCTTTTAGCAAGAAGTGTGTCATGGAAAGTTAGGAAGCTGTAATATTTATTGAGGAAGTTAATGAGTGAATGGGGCAAGCCCTTGAGAAAAACGTTCAGTGATTGCCATCTTCATCTCCTCTGGGAATTTTTATACAATCTGGGATGCCTCTGGTGAAAAGATGATATATGAACGAAAGATCAAGGCAGCTACTTAGGTCTTTGCCATGCTTCTCAAGGTAGTCATTCAGGTTAGCAGAGCAACTCGCAGATGTGCATTTCTGCCTGTATGGATTTAGGCACCTTTTGGGGATGGACCGCCAAGGACTGGTGGGTGAGGCAGCAGGTATTCCTTTTTGTACATATATATGGAAATAATGAATGATCCCTTTGGAATTAAAAGCATGAAAGAATTCAATTGCCAAGATCCCTGGCAGGTTCTTTGGGTCACTTTCTTCAGCAACTTGTATTGAAGTAGTCTTGTAGAGTTTGTGCTGTGTGTTAATCCTGAAGTGTGTGGTGGGCTTTGAGTCCCAGGTATGATACAGAAACAGGGCTTCTGCTTTAGGGGGAACCAGCTGGGCATGTTTAGAATGTTTGCCCTGGTTATTCACTACCTCTTGTATTTTATTGGTGGAGAGGGATGGTGTGTCTGTGATGAGCAGTTCACATGCATGCAAGCTACTACTGCTGTGTCTTGATTTATTTTTTTTTAATTTTTAATTTTCTCTTGTGGTTTACGTTTGTCAGTGTCTGTGAATAACAGGGATTTTTTAAAGGAAATTGTTTTAAGCACATTTATATAAAATCATTAAATAAGCACTAGAAATATCCATCAGAGTATGGTCCCTGTTGCAGCACATGAAAAAAGTTTTTTCCTTAATTTCATTTTTTTTTCTGGAAAAAAAACCCAAAACAACACAAATAAATACTTGATAAGTATTTTCAAATCAAATGTGGGACTGGTTGAAAATTACTTTTAATCTTTCCAGATATGCTAGGAAAGGGAAAATCATGCTGAGGATTAATTAATGTGCTTAGTTACGTAAGTGAAGTGCATGCCTGCCTCTGCGTTTAAATACTATCTGCGTTTATATAATGAAGCAGTGTGATACTGTGTTCAAGGATGTGCCTCTATACAGCTCTAGCATCAGGGAAGGAGGTAAGTGGAAGCCTATTAGGTGAACTCTTTAAAACTGGGCAAAACAGCAAAAAATATTATCAGGTTTTTTCCATTTATATTTGAAAATGTTACTGATGTTAACTTCTGTTGTGAAGTCACAATAAGGAGCAGTGTTTTGGCAGTGGAATAAGATAGACAGGACTTTTTGATTGTATTTTGTATAGTTTTTAAAAAGGTGCTTAGCAGTTATGAGTTGGTGGATTCTGACAGATTATTACGAATTACAGGAGCAGACTGTGTGATACTTAAGTAGGATATTGATCTGAATTATGTATGCACAGATTGAAAACTGGGTCCTGTGTATTGAGTAGAGTTATTTTATAAATAAAAGTAGATGGATATGCAATAACTGTAGCTAGCTTTCTATTATTAATTAATTGCTTAGGGCCAGAATAGCTGAATGTACTTGTATATTCAGGGGCAGGGGACTAGTACAGAGAAATGCAGTATTGTTCCAAAAATATCAGTAGTCAATGCTGAAAAAAATCCACTGTCCGACATCAAATATAAGGTGTTAGCATAAGAGTAATCAGCGATGCAGGAGGGAACCTCATTTTGAAGTATGTGGCCTAAAATTAAGTAATTAAAAAACGAGCCTGAGTTAGGGATGTTGCTGAGCTGTATCCCTGCTGCTTTTTCTGTGAAATACAGGTCATCAGCAAGAGCTCTCAAAGTCAGTCTGCTGCTACCAGCTGGCAAGGTAGCCATGAAAATAAGTCCATTTTTTTAGTAAGTGAATAAATTAAGTAGTGATAATACAAGTTTCTAGCCCTTGTGTTTGTGGAAAGAGCCATCAAAACCCCCACGCAGACCGCTTATTGCCAAGGATCGGCTTCTCTGCCACAGCCCCTTGTCTTCTGAAGGCTTTGCTAGCCAGAAGCTGACTAGACTTAAGGGGCTTCTGTTGTTGTTATTTTTTGGATTCATTCTTGGCTTTACTTTGCTGCTCCTTTGGGACAAATACAAGAAGGAATCAAAAAGAGTAGAGCATAAAATCATGGCAAAGGCAGGAAGGGAAGTGTGTTAAACAAAATGCCGTAAGCCAACGCTGGCATTTCAGGGGACAGAGGGGCCTCCTCAGCAACCAGCACCCCTTTGGGGTTTTTAACATCCAAGGGAGCCTTTTGTTCTCCGGAACCACTTGGTCCCTCTGGTCAGTACAAACCAGTTCAGCTCTTGAGTTTTCTTGAGTTCCATGTATTGTGCAACATGTTTTTATATTTATGTCTTTTTTAATCTTTTTTTTAATTCACAGCCCACGTTTTATTTTATTTTCTGATTTTAAAAAGTAGATGAGAATTCATTAAAAGAAGTTCTCTGTATTGACAGTACAGCATCAGGCAGATGGTTTTGAAATTTTATAGAAAGATGAATCTTACAGGCCCCAGTTAACATCTGACACCATGACCCGTTTCACAAACAAATTGCATGCCACATGCTTGAAAAGTGAAGTATTTGAGTGAAAGAGAAACAAAATGCACCAAACCCTTTGGAGTTCAGCATTACTAACAATCATTCCCCACAAAAGCAGGGAAATAGTTTCCATAAGAGTAAGGACTTGAACTATGCCTGTTTCCCTGCATCCTCCGTGGTGTGCACACGCAGATCTGGGGACCTGCTTTCCCATATACACGTTAACCTTCCTCCTCCCGTATCGCTGTAGTGCCCGTGGGGACAGAGAGGGGCAGGGAACCTCTGCCAGGCGGTTCAGCTCTGGGCCATTCCTGCACCTGCAGATGGGGATAACAAGGTTTCCCCTCCGCCTCAAGTGCTCAGGAGATTAGCACATGAAAAATCTCCTCTAAAGCAAAGTATTATGCTGTTGTTTCATGGAGGTCCAAGTCGCCTGACCTTCAGTGTGTCAGCTAAATCACATCTTGGCATGCACATGGAAACTCAGCTGAGGGGGGGTGGGTAGACAAGCCAACCCCATACAGTTGCTTCATATGGAACAGCTTTTGCTTCAAAAGTCAAGATTCTTTTTAAAATTACTATTATGTTTTCCTTAACGGTGGAAATTTTTTAACAAGGAAATGATGGAGATCATAGGTCTTGGAGAATTATTCTGAGTTTGAAAGTAGTTTTGGGGGAAAAGTATTACCTTCCTATCAGTATGCTTTTTTGTTGTGAGGAGAAGAAAATTTTTTCTCAGTAAATGCCTATAAAAATGTTTTACAAAAATAGATCTGGAATAAATAGAAATCTGCAGCATCAAATAAAATCAAGTTTTGCTTTGTGGATGGCACAGCAATTGCCACAAACAGGAGCTTAACAAGTACATAGAAATTGCCTTGGTGACCTAGTCTTATTCTGTATATAGAAAGGGGTTTATTATATTTGAATAAAGATAATGAATCTCTCACCTTTCAGGCATGGACATTATAGGTTTGATGCCATTGATTCTTCTTAGATTGAACATCATGTTTTGATGAGTTTTTAAGGAAAAAAAACCCCAAAAACCTCAACACACAAGCAAACTACGGCTTGTACCCCTGGATTGCATCCAAGGTCTAACAGTGTTAGAGCTGCTGGAGGTGTCTGCCACCAGACTCAAATATTAGAGTGGGAAAATATGCTCCAGCTCAGCTGTCCTCATGGCATCTGGGCTGGCCGAAGTAAAAGGCAGAGGGCTTGCACGTTGAGGAAGGATTATCTCGTGTTTAACACACAGATACGTAAGAGAGGAGAGATTTCTATTTTAAAATAGCAGGGCACCTTGGGGCGTATGTCATGAGTTTCTATATATTCCCTGGATTTGCTGGAATGAAATACACGTGGGAGCTCTTTGCCAACATGTAGTTTTACACATCTCCCAGCAAACTCAGCTTCGTTCGTGCAACCTAGCACTTGGGGACTTTAAAGAGACTTGTGAGATTTTCTGGGGGATTTGGACTGGATTAGATTTCTCAAGTCAGATGGGGTCTGACTAGGACATGTTATAAATATGGATTAAAAATTTTTGATTGGGAAAATGGAAAATGTCTACTGCCTCCCACCCTTTTCTTTTTGGGGGTGTCTTTATTGAAAGTGCTTTCCAGTGCAGTTTGTGGACTGTTCAGGGGACTGGAACAAGCCAAAACACCACCCATGCATGGGGAAGAGCTGGACAAGGTGGGGCTTGTGCTCCTCCTGGAGCTCTCCAGGTCAAGGGTCTCACTGATGTATGACTTGGGAATGTATGGGCTTTGGAAGGCTTAAAAAGCAAGGTTTACAGCCTGCAAGGGAGTGAGCAATGGTGATTGTGGCAATGTAAAAGTGTTGTAAGCCCAGGGTGGGATGCTGGGCTCCCTGTAAATGTGTTCTCACAGCTCCAAGTGCAAGAAAAACAGGGGCTTGTCCTGGGAGCGCTTCTCAGTGCCCCTCCTGGAAACTCCAGTCCTCAAAGCAAGCTGCTCATCTCAAAGCAGTGCACTCATTGCTCTTACTTTATAAAACCCAGAGAGCACTGACCAAACTGTAAATTTTCTGTCATTTACCCAGCCAAATATGTTGGTTGTTTTTTTCTCTTTCCTTAACTTAATACCACGTTAGCTGCTATTGCCTGACATTAAATTTAATAGCATGGCTTGTATTTTTAAATACTTCTTATTGAGATGTCTCCCTGCCTTTCCCCTCCTGTCCTCACAGCAAGCACTGAAATTATCTTGGAATTACCTCTTTTTTTTTTTTCTGAGAAAGTATGTATTATTTTTAGTATCAGTTAAACTTTTTTTCTTCCCCTTTTCCTGTTATTAAGAGGTTATTGCTCTTCTTTTGCCCTTTCCCAGCTGTCTGGAGTATTTAAAAAAAAAAGTTCAAGAGGACATTGCAGACTTGTTAAATTTGAATTTTGGCAGAAAATTTTAAACTTTTTCTATAGCACTTCAAAGTTAGGAGGAACTTGAGTTTGAAAATTGATGCAGATATAAGATGGCATATTTAATGACAGATGTATCTATAGAAACCTGTTAAGATGCAGATTATCCCCCTGGGGAGGGGAGATCAAAACTGCCAATCTATAAAATATACTTGTTAGGGGAAGGCATGGAATCTATCTCTGCGAGCACTTTGATTGCAGGGGACAGTGTAGCAGCATGTGGCATCATAACCTAAGAGCAGACAAATCAGCTTGATGACTTTCAAAGCCAAGAATACTGCTGGAGGCAAGGGTACTCCAGTCTAGAAGAAATTAAAACATATAGAGACTGTTATTAATTCCAGATCTATTTTTGTGTAGTCAAATCTGTATGCAAATCCTTAGCATCTCATTTTGGCAGATTAATCTAAAAGTGAAGAGCGGAATGTGAAAGGAATGTAATGATAAAACACCACAGATGAGCAATATTGCTGGGGAAAAAAAGTAAGCTGTGTACTTGATATGAGGGGCTCTTTGTGAGGAGACACAAATAATTTTGTTTATTTGATTATTTCATTATTTTAGGAGAAAGCACCCCCCCTTCTTTCTCTTCTTCTTCCACCTCTTTCCCCCCACATTACGGTGTCCCTTCTGAATGGAAAATTCATGACCCAGCGTTGTGTTTCCAATGCACTTGCTGTAGTTTAACATTCTGGAGGTAATCATCCAAATAACTATGATTTTTTTAATTTTTATTTTTCAAAATAGTAATCTGACATCTCATTTTAAAATCATTATGCTAGGAGTGAAAATAACTGTGTAAAAGAAAATGAAATTACAAAACAGATATTAGAAAAGATTGTTTTGTGCATGTGGCTGACGGCCACTAACACTGCCAAGGCTGCACAGCAGCCTAGAGACAACTAAGAGATTGTGAGATTAGATGTGGGAACAGTACTGGTGTGGGTACTTCACAGGTGCTGTGCTGGACAGTGTGGGGCATAGTGTGATGGCAACAGCTTGGAAAGGCTGCATTTCGTCTCATCCCTCTTGTAGCCTGTGCTGCTGCCTGTGTGTAGGGCCCCCGGTACAGCCCGATGCTTGCAGAGATGCACCCAAGCAGCCAGCATTACTCCTCCATGCTACTGCAGATGAAGACAGGGTTCTTGAATAGGCCTTTCTGTAGGTTCTGCTACCCATTGATCAGATTCTTGGCCTCAGCCAAGTTATTTCATACAATCATAGAATGGTTTGGGTTGGAAGGGACTTAAAAGTTTCAACCTCCCTGCCATGGGCAGGGACACCCTCCACTAGACCAGGTTGCCCAAAGCCCCATCCAGCCTGGCTTTGAACACTGCCAGGGAGGAGACAGCCACAGCTTCTCTGGACAACCTGTGCAGAGGTCTCACCACCCACACAGGGAAGAATTTCTTCCTAACATTCAATATAAACCTACCCTCTTTCAGCTTAAAGCCATTCCCCCTTGTCCTATCACTTCACCACCTGATAAAGAGTCCTCCTCCATGTTTCCTCTAGGCCCCTTTTAGGCACTGGAAGGCTGCAATAAGGTCTCCCTGGAGCCTTCTCTTCTCCAGGCTAAACATGCCCAACTCTCTCAGCCTGTCTTCATAGGAAAGGTGCTCCAGCCCCCTGATAACCTTTGTGGCCCTCCTCTGGATGCAGTCCAACAGCTCCATGTCTTCCTTGTACTGGGGCCCCCAGAGCTGGACACATTTGAAGTGATCAGAAGGTACATCTATTTTAGTGAGTAGCTCAGCCCAGTAGGAGCAGATTGGCCAGCAAGGTGGCCAGTTCTCTACATCTGGTCTATGTATGGTTCATGTCTTTTTGCTTTGAACTAGATTTATTCTGATCCTCTGGACCAAACATTCCCAACACTCAGTTGGTACAAAACCAGCTGAAAGACCAGCTATTATTTCACACCCCTGTGCCTCTGTTTTGAATTGGAGCACAGCTGGTGCACATCTGGAGTGGAGATTCTGGTTTAACTTGAATGTACACCAGTACCACCCTAAAACCTGAAACGATGTGTGAGAGGTTGGAGAATTGCTTCAAAAATCACAGTATGGCTCTGAACCAAAGTGCTGTGCCAGGTGCAGCTGGAGGCTGGCAGAGTGAGGATTCCTCAGCATGGGGGGCTGGTCCAGGGATAAATGAAAAAACACCAATCCAACAATAATGGGCCTAGTATGGCTGGGCAGCCAGCAGGAGTGAGAGCAGCTCTGCCAGTGCTGTCTGAAACAGGGGATGTCCTCACAAGAAGCCAAGAATAAACAAATGTAATGACAGACAGATTAAATTCGTTCCATTCATTTCTGTGGATTTTGTCCATCATTGGCACATGTTAAAGCTGTAATGCAAGAAGTTTGTGTGTTGATAGGAGTTTCTCTGGTGTGTGGCCACTGGTGTGCCCTAGTTAAGCCCAGTCTTCTGGTAAGATGAGAGGTGAGGTGCAGCTTGCAGGCATGTTTCTGATTCCATCTTCTCACGGGCCCAAACTGGTGACAGAGGGAGACTGGGACCTGTGGCAGTGCTGCAGTGACACCATGTCCCAGGGAGGCTTGAACACACTCAGGAAACGTGCTTACACTGGTAAGATAACAGGCTTGAGACTGAAGAATTTTTCCACCAGTTGACTCAGTAAGATTTGCCATTTGAAACCAATAGAGTATGAAATGATTGGGAAGCAGCCATATTCTGTGTTGAGGTAAACAGTTGGCTTGCAGCATCTGCTTTGGTCAGACTATTCTGGGCTTTCCTGAGGTGCTTTATACCTTGCTTTCCAAATGTTATTGAAACGTCCATATGCTGGTGGTGTTTCTGGTCCTTCCTGTCTTGTCAACAGCTGAATGTGCAGTCATTTATAAACACAGCAATTTTTACCTCATTTTTAGCTCACAGAATTAGCTTTACAAAGGACATGGGTGTATGTGGAGGGTGTTTGTTGTTGCTATTTTGTGTTTCTAGATATTTGGGAAACGTGGCACTTAGTCACTTCTAACTGGATTGAAAAGTGCAGCGGAACGCAAGTGTAAGTGGTGGCATGCAATGTAATTGTGGTAGCAAATGAGCCCTAGAATTGGTTGCTTTGCTGTACCTTATCTTGGCCCTGGTTTTGCTTATATGAAAAAATGTAACCTGTATAAACTCTTTCATAGGAGGAGTTACAAATACTGCACAGTATCAAAACAGGCTCATGGTCTATGATCCCAAGCAGGTGGGTATCTGTGTCGTGTGTGTTTTTCTCGTATGTTTTACTGCAAACAGGTCTCTTAGCAAATATGTACAGTGATTACTTTTTTCCAAGGCTAAAAATGCTGACCATTTGAATTAGCAGTGTTTTGAATTCACTCTGTGAATTCACTCTGTGAGTTTAACAGAGTAATGGAGAACCTGGATTTTTATTATATTTTTTAAAGCCTGTAGGTGTTAGAAACATCTAGATTAAATACAGAAATGTGCTTTAAATCCCACAGATTTATCAGTATTTATTTTGCTTGTTAATTTTTTTGTAATGCAGCAGCCCAGGGCGATGAATCATAGAATTGCAGAATGGTCTGGGTTGGAAGGAACCCCAAGGATCATAGAGTTTCAACCCCTCTGCCACAGGCAGGGCCACCAACCTCCAGGCCTGGATCTACCACCACCACCTCGCTGGGCAGCCCGTTCCAGCACCTTACCACTTTCTCTGTAAAGAACTTCCCCCTAATATCTAATCTAAACCTTCCCTCCTTTAGCTTTAATCCATTTCCCCCATCTACCCTTTTAAAAAGTTGATTCCCTTCGTGTTTATGTGCTTCCTTAAGGTACTGGAAGGCTGTGATGAGGTCCCCCTGCAGCCTTCTCTTCTCTTGGCTGAACAAGCTGAGCTCCCTCAGCCTCACAAAACTGCTCCTTGTCATTGGCATTTCTCCTTTGAATTGCATACACGAGCTTTTTGTTTTCTGCATACTTTCCAAACCGTACTACCTGTCCGTGACTTACTCTGCTGACTGCAAGGGTGCCTATCATTTCATTACCCAAGCACCTAAAATATCTTTTAGGGATTATTTCATACATTATGTATGTGTTTTGATTAGGTTAGCATGGCTCAGTAACCATTTCAGAGGGTTAGGGCATGGTTATGCCCTCTTGCTTGTATTAGGAATTAAAAGCCCTAAGCTTGCAATCAGAGTTGCATAGCCTGATTTACACCCACGTGGAAGAGTATTGACTTTACTGATTGTAGGATAGGGGCTTTGATTGCTGTATTTGGAACCAAATTGTGCCAGGCAATACTTTTGTGTGGTTCCCATTGACTTTTTAAAGCACAGCACATCTACGGGTCCTAAAGCGGAAAGCAGCAAACGTGCCTCTCTCTTTGTGAGGTGCAGTTTTATGCATCGAGAGCACAAACGCTGATTCTGTCCTAAATCTGAGCAGCAATTACAGGCAGCAATCTTTCTTTGCTTATGGGGGGTGAAACTCCTACTTAGATACTGTCTCTACCGTGTGTCTTTTGCTTTGACTCTTTACTTGCTGACGTGAAAGTTGCACCCCAAAATACCAGTGGTAGGGTCACCTCAGCACGCCGTGCCAATGGTGAGAAACCTGCCCTGGCACATGAAGAGTTAAAGGCAGTGTGTGCACTCGCATTCTTCAAATGAGGTCCACTTCGTGTTTGTACACACAAGTTCTTTTTAAAAATTCTGCTGGCATATTGTTTACGGTGGGTACTGGAAACCATCACATCTGCTTGCATCTCGCACAGAATCTCAATAACTCTATCATTCAGCACCAGCGCTTGCTTCTGCGCGAGGCCTTTGTGGCGAGTCGATAATGCCTGCCATCTGCCACAGAGCACACAGCTACCTGCCAACAAGCCGGCTGGGGTGACCTCTGCTTCCCCACCACTGATTAGTATTCACACGCCGGCTTATTAGAAATGACCCCACCAGGCCCCTCTGTTTCTTTGCCTTTGCAGCGCTTTGCGGCTCACCTGGCAGGCACTGCAGTGGAGGAAGCTAAAGATATAATCAGGGGATGCAGGCAGGCTTTGCAAAGCAGATGGTGTCTATAGTCTGGTGTTAAGAGACCGGACTACTAATGCAAACATTAATGCCTAATATTCGACTATAGCGCATTGAAATGTATAGCTATATAGCGTGGAGGTGAAATGTCACAAGTATTAGAGGCTCTCGAGTTACTGCAAGTGGTGGTAGCACGTGTAACACGCAGAATTTCCTCACAGGTTTTAACTTCTTCCACTTAAATTAATTAATCTCATCCAGTGCCGGGTCGGTCCATTCGGTAAACATGGCAGGAGGAATTCTTTTCTTAAGTTTAAAGTACTTTGCTCGAACCTCTCTTCTTCCATGTCCTCTTGCCCCTCCCCTGAACAGGTAGAACTCCTGAATATTCTTATCCAGGAAGAAAAATATCCAAAAGGATGTTACTACTGTGTAAGTGCCCACAAATAAAGGGTTAGTATTAAACCAAATGTGTGAATCATTTGAGAAGATTCTTTAGGAAATTTTTCCCTGTTGCTTCATTCCCCAAGGATAAGATCAAATAAGCTTCTGAATAACGAAAGGTAGAAGAATGTCTCATCTCTCATAACAGAGGTAGTCGGTACAGATAATTTTAGTGGTGTATACTTTTAATTGTCTTGCTTAGGGAGGATTTCCTAATGAATTATAAAGAACAAAAAAGCTTTGAAAACTGGTGAGCTAAACAGAGCAAGAAAGACTATTAAATGAATGAATTAGAAGGTGAGAGCTGTAAACTGCATGTTGAAAGTCTAGTATATCTAGTCAGCGTTATAACCAACACGCACATTTGACACATGAACAACATAAGTATCTACACTGATTTCTGGCCGAGGGTAAGGAGAACACCACTGACATGCTGCTGCTGTTGTACTACTACTGTAGGTATGTCTTTGACCAGTGCTGAGACAAGTTCTCTTTTCCTTTCCAGAACAAGTGGCTAAGCCGCAGCCCCATGTTGCAGAGGAGAGTGTATCACTCCATGGCTGCTGTCCAAAGGAAACTGTACGTGTTAGGTGGGAATGATCTGGACTACAACAATGATCGGATCCTGGTTCGGCACATAGACTCCTACAGCATAGATGCTGACCAATGGACACGTTGCAGCTTCAACATGTTGACAGGTGAGTATTGTACACCAAAAGAGGAAACTAGCTGCTGTCAGAATATCAAATGCTAATTATTTTCCCTTTAGAATCTTAGAATATACTGAGTTGGAAGGGACCCATAAGGATCATCAAGTCCAACTCCATGACTTTGCCTCAATTGCCTCTAATTTAGGGGCTGTGTTGGCCAATAAGACAGTTTGGATTTACTGTCTTGGCATTCAGTGTTCTATAAAACATTTGTCTTAGAACATTGTAGGATAAATGTTTAAGAAGGTGTGTGTGTAATTTTACTAAGTGGTCCAAAAAATTCTTTGTCATAGTATTACCAGTACTTACTTTTGATTCTCCAAAATCATGCCTGCACTGATAGATTTAGCTCCCTGTTTGCATGTTCAACAGACAGATCCATCTCTATCATGACAGTGTTTTGTAATGTTTCCTGCTGCCATTAACCATCACTTATTTCTAAGCAATATTGTCTTAATAAATTACCCGAAATAAGGTGTCTTTGTTGGAATCCTGTTGAGTCGGAGATGACTTGAGTATCTCAGCTATGTATCTATAAAGTTCTTCATGATTATTATTAGGAAGAACTGTTACAGGAGGAACTTGCAAAACACTGCAACTCACTGTCCCTGCCTCCCAGAACACCACTTGATAAAATGCCTCCTCGAATCGAATCCCTAAGAGAAACAGGCATGTGACAAGTTCTCAGAGTAGCACCACCAGCAGTTTTGCAGAAGAGGATGCATTTCCAAGGCAGTGTTTATGTTAGGGACATTCTTTTGTGACTTGGAGGTCAATTAGTCACCATACTGGCTGCCAGAAAGTTTCAGTGTAGACTGCTTTAGGAGCCCTAGAACTGGGCCTACCTCGCTTTTCATAGAACCATAGTATGTGTAAGGTTGGAAGGGACCTTTAGAGGTCATCTAGTCCAACCTCCCTGCAGTCTAGCAGGGACATCTTCACTAGATCAGGTCCCTCAGAGCCCCATCAAGCCTGACCTTGAATATCTCCAGGGATGGGGCCTCCAGAGCTTCTCTGGGAAACCCGTACCAGTGATCTACCACCCTCATATTGAAAAATATTTTCCTAATATCCAACATAAATCTCCCCATTTGTAGTAGTGCTACATGCCCTCGTGAACAGTTCTTCCCCAGGTTTCTTATAGGCACCTTTTGAGCTATTGGAAGGCTGCTAGAATGTCCAACCAGAGCCTCTTCTTCTCCAAGCTGAACAAACCCAACTGTCTCAGCCTGTACTCACAGGAGAGGTGCTCCAGTCCTTTGATCATTTTTGTGGCCCTCCTCTGGATGCACTCCAACAGGTCCATACCCTTCTTGTGTTGAGGGCTCATCCTCTTCAATTTGGCATTGCATTGATTTCTAATATCTACCACTGAAAAGGATACAAAGGATGCCTAGAAACACCATGTCAGTGGCATGAACATCTGACAAATAAGACAGTGACATGTCATTTTCCCCCCAGTTTATTTAAAAGCTTGCTGTAGTGACAACTTTGTCCTTTAAGATACGGTATTGTGTTTCTTAAACTCTGGGCTCTGGAGAAGGGTTGCTGGATTTTTGAGCCAGGTCATTGGAGTACTTCATGGATACTGCGGGGAGAGACATGGATTAAAAAGGAGTTACACATTGCCAAATGGAACTAGTTTGTCATATCCCTTGTGCTCTGCAGTTAATGATTTTATTTTATTATCTGGAGGAATTGACATCCCTTGAGAAGGACACTATCTGATTTGCAACTGCAGAAGCACTGGCACTGCAACACCCTCACTCTGAAGCTGAGCCCGTACTGCTAAATGCAGTGACATAGTCGCCTTTTTTCAGATACGACCTGGGGGGTTGTTTCTACAACCTGCACCTTGAGGAGCCAGCTAAGCCTTTCTTTGCGTCTCTTCACCAGCGCAGATTATTTTTGAAGGCTGTTATTTATCCTTCAAAACTTCCAAATTAGTCCAGGATCCTGTTGCTATGGGAATGAGCTTGCACAGCAGCTTCTGTAGTTTTCACCGTACTTGTACCTGGAAGAACTGGAGGGGGACACACAGGTGTGGGGACACTGTGAGGGGCGTTGAACTCTTGGCCTATGTGTCTGTCTGGATGTGCATGCACGAGAGTGGCTGAGAGGCAGGTGATGTGCTTGCCTCTCACCTATGCAATACACAAGCACAGGAACCTCTGCCATTGAGGAGACAGCAGATGGTCCCCTGCACAGCCTCAGTTTATTGCTCATCCTGGGTTTGCATCGTGTTACAGAACATACACAGGTGTTAAAAGGGTTAATTAAACACCAACAGTGGTTTCTGGTCCCTTCTTTGCTTTAGGTCAGAACGAGTCTGGAGTCGCAGTCCACAACGGCAGGATATATTTAGTTGGCGGCTACTCGATTTGGACAAATGAGCCTTTGGCATGTATCCAGGTGAGTGAGACAGGTTTCCTTTAGAGTCTTTTCCAATGGTTTTGCAAGGGTACACTTTGCATGGAGGTTATTCAAAAAGGGAAATGTGTATGAAGTTGGAGAGACTAAGGATGTTTCTTATGTGGCCACTGAACCTGCAGAAACACAGAGGGGAAATACTGTGAATATTAAAAACATTTCCAAATGAGTCGTTAGATCCAGTTATTCCAGGATATTCTAGTGAAACGGGGTTGAGGAGCCTCTCCTTTGGCAAGGTTTGATTAAAATAGTAAGTTTATATTCTCAGGTAACACAGTGAAGTTCAACAGTACAAAAAGGGTGGCAGAAGTAGATGATGTGTCATGGGCTGTCTTGTGATTTATACTCTTTCTCCCCAAGTTGTGTTTCTGAAGAGCAGCCAGAGTTAACGAGTTGTTCTGTGACAAAGTTCAGTCAGCCCGCAACCTGCCCTAGCGCTTACTGCTTCACAGCTTGAGTGGAAGTTTTTTGATCCCTGCTGTAGGCAGTAGGTCGAAAAAACTCTTCTGCTCTCTCATCTTGGATAAGAGCAGCTTGCCTGCAGATCCATGGCTTTCAGATATTCCCATACAGAAATCGGGACTTCTTATTTTGCTGCATTTTTCTGAGTGAAGCAAATCTGCATCACAGCCATGGCTTTGTGACCAGCTGGGCAGTCACAGACAGAAACTCTTGTTTACATCTCAGTTTCTGCACTTTTGCTGATAAACAACATTTTCATTAGCTTCCAACTAAGGATTTTTAGGATTTAACCTCCACACTGTCCCATAAGGCTGGAAGTTAGACTTGGCAGAAGAAGGGAATGCATTGCATGTTGCCCCGATGGTCTTTACGATGAACACTTACTGCATGAGTTTCTAGAGAATAGATCATACAAGGTAAAGAGTTAAACCCATGTTCTGGTAGTGGCATAATCGTGGTTTACTGAATTGTTGAATACCATGGCTAACAGTTGTTGTTGGAGAAATTCATTCCAATGGGCTTGGATAACTCTAGGTGAAACGCTGCTTCAGATGGAGTACCAAGGTGGTGGCTGTGCTCTACCAACAAGCTTGTACCTTTCAGTATCCCACATGGGTTTAAATCCTGAGTGAAAATGGTCCTGGGGTCTTCCTTTCTTAAATGGGGACTAGTCCACAAACTGGTTGTGAGCTGGCAGCCTGCCCGAGACAGTTGCTGCACTTAGGGAGGAAGTGTAAGAAGTGCTTTGGCAGAGCTGTGTGTGCTGCCCCTTCTCCGCTGTAGTTAGTGTGCCTGGCTTTAACCAGTAAAAACAGCCCTTTTATCTTTAAATTCAGCGAATTTGGGGTTGCATCCTCTTTTGGAAGAAAAAACCCCCACTTTTTCCATATATCTTCAAGCCATCCATTTTTCTGGCCTTTCCAGCTTGGACAGAGCTCCCTGAATACCAAGGTAACAAATGAGTTGTGCTTTGTGGTAATAGTAGCACTCTGGCGCACAGTACTCTATCTGTACAGCAGCACGTTCTGCTGCCAGGAAGCGGGATCCAGTGTCACCATCCGCTACTGGGAGCCGGAGCTGGCATAAGTTTTGGTTGATGAAGATGGAAATAGCTCACCCCATCCATACAATCTCAAAGTTATCTGAAACTACCTTTCTGTTGGGATTCGTAGTATGCGTGCGTGATGTGTGCCTGCAAATTTGCTTCAGCTTTCTTCTGTGAGCCCTGAAATTCTTTGTACGCTTTGACCTGCAGGTGCTGGATGTCAGCAAGGAAGGGAAGGAAGAGGTGTTCTATGGGCCTACACTCCCCTTCGCTTCCAACGGCATAGCAGCATGCTTTCTTCCAGCTCCTTATTTCACGTGCCCCAACCTTCAGACATTGCAAGTGCCTCACCACAGGATCGGCACAATGTGAGCCAAAGAACGTGCGCTTCACAGAATCCCAGGCAGGAGGGGGAAACCAACCCAACCCTGTGTATAGAAAGGTCCCTCTTGGATGGGTGAAAAGATCAATCCGCACAGGCTGCTGCTTTACCTTCACACATTTGTCTTAAAGTCGGATCACGGTAGGCAGGAAGGAAGCTACAAAAACTGTCTGCAGCTTCTCTCCTCTGCCTCGGGTGTAGAAACACACTCATGAGAGCGTTTGGTGTTTCTGCTGGCGACTACTCGCTCCCTGTCTCTACTTCATTTCCTTATGCAAGTCCGTAAGGCATTGTGAATGCTCTCAGCTCCTCCTGGGCTGCTGCTCTTTGGAGTCTGCACGTTCAGTTGTTCACCAATGGCATTTTCAAAGCTGATAGAAAGCCGTGTTTATGTTGACAAAGATGATATAATACTATGGTAATTATGCAACTTTACTTAGTACCTTTGGCAAAAAGAATAACGAATGTGTTGACTTCCGATTCCAAACTCCATCATTTGCAGGTTCTCATTTAATAATACTTCATTTGAAATTTAAATACTGCAAAGCAGATTAAAACAAAAATAAGAAACAAACAAGCCCTATAGGACATGAGGAACAGATAAAGATTGGCTGGAAGACAAAGTCACCGAAGCCTCATGGTTAAACCCAAGTCTGGACCGAATGTGTCTGCCTGAGAATCCACAGATTATTTGGGATGTCATTTAGCAAGGTCTACTATCAAATAAATGTTACCTTCTGTCATATGATCAATTCTGCCTGACAGCTGCAGTCTTTTAATGGTGGAGAACAGCCTCTTTTCTGTATAATTAAAATGTGCCATTCACTTAATATTTTTAATATCCGGTTTGCAAGGGGTCACCACATTTACAGTTCTCAAGGAACAGTCTCATTTTGTCCAACATATGGTCCCACAAATCACTGGTCTCCAGAGGCTAAACAGGTGTAGAGCAATGTCAATATTTATTTATTTACTCTTTCAGTTTATATAGCGTGTCTCCGTTCCGTGCTCCAGGCACACTCCAGTTCACAATAAATACTCTAACCTGTTCTGGTTTGGCTTTGCTTGGCTGCTGCGGCCCCTGTCTCTTATTTCTGTCTTTTACTTACGTATCTAACAACAACTTGAATGTTTGTAAATATTAACCAAGCATGTAATTAAATCTTTCTCTATTTCTGATTTACTGGGTACTCTGCACTTCTCTGCTTTACCTGCCGATCTGTTCCCTGCCAGCGAGCTCTCCGAGCAGCCCTGGGACATTCCTGCCGGCGCTCAGGCAAAAGCCGTGTGCAAGCGTGTGCTGCAGCAGTAGCCCCTGCTTGCTGCTCTCTGGCAACTGGTCTGACTTAGTCCAGTGAGTGGTGTTTCTGAATCAAATCCGTCTTCTGTGGGTCTGCAGGGATGCAGGAGAGTGAACTCCATCGCCATTCCTGACTCCAGCTGGGCAGTGTACTTACTCAAAGAGCATCGCCTTTGCTCTTCTGGGAATTGTCAGGTTTGAAAGTTTGGTGGGTTTGGTTTTTTGCTGAGCGGTCTCACTCTTCTTGCTCAGAGCAGAGCTGGCACACTACATTGTGTCTCCCTCCACACACAAAGCAAGGCCGTGTCCAGGCAGTACTTTCTTGGTTGGCATGGGAGCTGTATAGGCCGTGCATCAGGAATTGTTTCCTGCGAGGGCCAGCGCTCCCAACAGGCCTTCGCACTTTAAAAATCTGACCACTGCCCTGGGTGGGCTGTGGGGCACAAGCTGGGTAAGTATTTGAATTTCTACTTCTGCATGGCTTGCAGGGACACAGACATTGCCTGTCGTCTTGTCAAGAGGAGAGTGGCTGAATAATCAGAAGGTGCATGATGGGATCCTTGGGGCTTTGAGGTCCCACACCAGGTGAGTGGTTGGGCGCAGAACTGCGCTTGCTCTTTCCCAGGCAGTGGGGGGATTAATTTCCTAGCCCTTGGAAAGCCCCATGCGCTTCCAGACAATCGGCTCAAGTATGTTTTATACATCACAACTTCATTTCTAGCTTTTATTCCTAGGCCTCATACCTTACTGCAGCTCTAGCTATGACATCATTTCTGACCTGTTCCTGGAGAGCGAGGGATTATGATAGCTCTGGCTGGCTACTGAGCGGCGACAGAGGGCCCAGGTTTGAGCAGTAGAGCGGGGCAGCTTCCTTATGCAAAGCATCACATGCCTCTTGGATCAAGGACTGAAAGGCAAGAAAGTTATTTATTGTGTTTGTTCTGCCCTTTCGACGCCTGCACTGTTCTGGTGGTTATCACCCATTGTCTTTACTGGTGAATAGCAGTTTTAAACAGCTGTGTGACTGTATTAAATCAGTTAAGGGTACCAGAGCCTCAGGACAACACATCTGTTCCTGTTAGTGTCAGGATGCTGCTCTGGCTCTCAATCATCAGGCTCCAGTGGTTACAGAAAGTCTTTTACGGCAGCCTCTTAGCCCCTAAGTTCCTGTGCCGTGCTTTCCTGTCTGGGTCTTTTTGCTTTTGTTGCAGGACTTGCAGGACAGGTGGTGCTTTGCTGCACTTGGAGTCAGATGATGCCACATGGCCCTTGCCAGGTAAGCACAACCCAGTGGTTATTTAGTGCCAGGTAAGAAAAGAGAAAGGTGTGTGTATGAGGGCAGGCAGCAAGCACACTGGTGCCAGCAGCAGCTCTGCTCCAGCTGAAGGGGTCTCTATTGGGAAAAAGCAGGAGTGGGAGAGCAGGGCTGCCTCACCACAGAGCTACAGCTGTGTAGGAGTAACAAGTAATAAATCATCCTGTGGCATAGCACCACAGGATGGTTTGGGTTGGAAAGGATCTCAAAGCCTATCCAGTCCCAACCCCCTGCCATCCACTAGCCCAGGTTGCCCAAAGCCCCATCCAACCTGGCCTTGAACACTGCCAGGAGGGGCAGCCACAGCTTCTCTGGGCAGCCTGTGCCAGGGCCTCACCACCCTTCACAGGGAGGAATTTCTTCCTAACATCCTATCTAAACCAGCCCTTCTATAGCTAAAACCCATTCTCCCTTGTCCTGTCACTAGACTCCCTGATGAACAGCCCCTCTCCATCTCTCCTGTAGGCCCCTTTAGGTACTGGAAGGCTGCAATAAGGTCTTCCTGGAGTCTTTCCCCAGGCTGAACAAGCCCAACTCTGTCAGCCTGTCTTCATAGGAGGGGTGCTCCCACCCCCTGATCACCTCTGTGGCCCTCCTCTGGACTTGCTCCAGCAGCTCCATGTTTTTCCAGTAGCTCCGATAATCCTTGACATAGCAGAATCCACTGTTGAGTCCCACTATACGTTCTCAGCTGCCCTTAGCTGTAAATAAAAGGCTTTGTGCTTTTTATCCAAAGGGGAGACAGTTCCAGCACCACCAGCCTCTTCTGCCCCTTTGGTCTCTGTGGAGCATTTCACACTCAAGCACTGACCAAAGAAACAGTTTGATGCTAATCAGCTGCCATGCAGCAGTTCTGCTCTGTGCACCAGTGCTTTGTAATCCTCGTGTCTCTAGCTGTGCCTTACTGCTGTCATCGTGACTTTGCATCTTTCAGGGAATGCTCCTGACTCTCTGAATAGTTCCAACTCCTGTAACTCTTCTTCCTCTAAGTTTTGCCTTCCCTGGTTACCCTCCCCCAAAGCTGTACAGACATTTATTACATCAGTTGCAGGATCCTGGAGAAATAGATAATTGAATATTCACACATGCAGAAACAACACAGGCAGAATGTGGAACAATGTGGAAACAAGCGCAAAAAGAGGCGGCATCTGTTTATTGAAAATTAGAATGTGGAATAAATTAAGAGGGCAAGGTTAAAACACTTCATCTGCAGGCAGAGTTTGCAGGGGAGGAAGACTTTGCAGGAAGTTTAGCACATACGACTACTTAAAGGGCTTAAACAGTTTTAGTTTTGCAAAATGGGCTGCCTTTCCTCCCCCCCCCTCTTGCCCTGGACATATTTTAAAGGGGAAAAAAAAGTGTCCACATAAAGAATGGCTTTCCAGCAGGGATGATTATATATAGCTGCTTCACAGTAAAGCCGGAATTGAAATGCTTAAAATGTTAACTCTTGCTGGGGGTAGATCAGCCGACGTCGCAAGAAGTTGCGGGGCAAATACGTTCAGCAAGAGCCCCGGTTCAGGCAAGGTACCAGTGGTACCCCCGCAGGTCAGTGTTGGCCCTTTCTGAAAGGAGTCACAAATTTAGCCCCCTTGAATTTTTCCTGTCTTTTGGGGTGACATTCTGCTGGGGGGGGATCAATGACAATGTCTGATGGACTGAGAAATGTGGTGAGGGGGAATTACTCTGTTGGCATTTCCCGAGGCTGGCAGAGATGCCAGGTTCATGAATACAGGTTCTGAGTTTTGCCATGGGTTTTCATGTTGTTTTATGTATGTACCTTTGCGGTTCATGTGCATGAGTCTCTGAAAGGTTTGTCATTTCAGAGCTGCTCGAGTAGACAAAAGCCATATCCTAGTCATTCATCATAAAACAAGCCTAATTATGCTAGGACATATTGACACTGCATCAGATTTTTAATCTTTAACATAATTTTATAACCATTGCTAACAGATGGGCTGATTACACTGAATTTCAGTTTTAAATAGTAGTTAAAAATTTAAAAAATATGATTAAACTGAAAATACCCATGCATACATAATTTCCAGGCACTACTGAAAGAAGGAAAACCAGAGCTCAACAAACCCTCTCTTCTTGTTTCCTGAGGGAAATAGGTGGCGTTTGTGGCCAGTTATCAAAGTTCCTAAACGACTCTGAGCAGCGGATGCTGTTGGCAGCTCCTCTGCTGAGCAATTACAACGCATACGCAGAACCTTCTTCTTTCCCCAGGTCTGCTGCTCTATTCCACCATAAAAGGCATAATTTTTACTATTTCAGCAGCTCTTTTATTGAAACAAGTGCCTCCCCCCTTCCCTCCCCACCCCTTTTTTTTTTGTTATTGAAAGTGAAAGCAAGTAACAATTTATATTACTGTGTCCCTGCTCTTTAATAACAGTAACAAATGGGAAATGCTTATAAAAATACAGGGACAGCTTTGTAGGACTAATGGAATTTGCACTTGAATTTTCACCAGAAAGTGTCTTTTTTTTTTTTTCCCCTCCCAGTCATTTTAAGGTTCCAAAGGAAAGGTAAGCCAGACTTCCCTCTCCCTGACATTGTTCATGATGTGCTGGACATCATCTGTTTTGTATTGCAAGGTTGTTAATGGATCAGAGGTGAGAGGTGTCCAGAATTCTGGGATAGGGAACATAGAAAAATGAAATACTTCCCCTTCAGCTTTCACAGAATCACAAGGTTGGAAAAGACCTTTAAGATCGAGTCCAACCATTCCTGTCCTATGCTAAACTATATCCCTAAGTACTTCATCTACCCTTTTGTTAACACATCCAGGGATGGGTGACTCAACCACTGCTCTGGGCAGCCTGTTCCAGGCCCTGACAACTGTTTCTAATCTGAACCTGCTCTGGTGCAGCTTTGTGCCATTTTCCCTTATCCTATCTCCTGTCACCTGGCTAAAGAGACTATTGCCCACCTCTCTACAGCTTCCTTTCAGTTCTGTATATTGCACAAAGAGAAGGGACCACTGCTCCAACCCGCTTACATCAGGGAACAGTTGTCTGGCCGATGAGATCAGCAGAGAAAACGCTCACAAGGCTCACACCCACTGTACCTCCAGCAGGTATTCCGACAGTGTTACTAGTGTTTCCAGAGGAAATGAGACTTTGCAGGAGGCTTTGGGGAAGAGTTAGTATTTTCTTATAATTCCAATGGGATCCCATAACCTTGTAGTGAGAGTAATTAATGTTCAGAATGGCATAATGACACAAACTTTTCACGTACAGAAGGGGAGGACTAAGCCCATCTGAATGCATAACAGTTTCTCTGAATGGCATTAGAAACTGTAGCTACAACCTTTTTTTTCAGGATCAGGATCTTTTCACCCTGAATTACAGAAGGGACGAGCGCATCTTTGCAAGCGCTGTTATTTTTAGTCACAGCCAGCATGTGGGAGCGCAGCCCCTGTGCTCGCCCACAGAGGGGCTTCGGCACATTGGAACTAACCTGATTTTTAACAGACCATGGCTGTCATGTCTTGCCCCCAACACCCAGTGGGGGTTCTGGGACACAACAGGGCTGAGAGTCAGCATCACCTTCTGCAGCAGCACGTGTGGGCAAGGGTAGGTAGAAAAGGAGAGGAAGGGAGGAAGGAAGGTTCATAGCAGTGCTGTTGCTCCAAACCCGTGAGTCACCTGAGCACCTCAACAGTCCTCAGCCTCTTTGGAGCAGGTACATGCTTTAAGGTCTGGCCCCTGGAACAACAGTCCCCTGCCCTGGCAAACCCATTCACTAGGGGCTGCTGTCCAGGGTGAGTGACATCCAAATGGTAGGTTCTGTTGGCATCTCTGCAGCCAGTGGCAGAGCTTGTATTAATCACCAGGCTTGAGGCTTGGTATGTACCTCTAGGAAGGTGATTTTGAGACACACTTTTCTTCTTTTGCTGGGAGTCACCTCAGATTTGCAGCATGACTCTCTTGCTGTAATCAACAGCCTGGTCACAGGCACACAGAAGCCTTATTCAGAAGCTTTCTTCTTCAGACACTCATCTGGGACACTGGAAAAATGGGCGTCTGAGCCTTACTGCTTCGTGAGAGGTAGATCATCCTGCAGCTGGATCAGCAGAGAAGGGCACCTGTCCAGTGCTGGTAGAAGCTTCTGGTAACTCACTGCCTGTTACTCCTGAGAAACACAAACTGTAAGGTGGTGCGAGGTAGCGACATGTCTCCCCCCGTGCTCTGCAGAGGATGCTCTGCTCTGATACTCCCTAGATTTCTCCCTATACCATCCTGACAACATATGTCTGGGTCTGCCTGTCCCAGCACCCACAATGCAAAGCAATGACGATCTCCCGCTGTGCCTCCAGGCTTGGTATATGACTAATCAGTAACACCAGAAGTGTCTACTGGTTCCAGATTTAAAATGCTTACAAAGTACCCCCACACTCGGAAACAAGAGGTAGACGTGAGTTTAACATTAGGGACGTGCTGAGGTGTGCAAACAAGTGTTGGTTTTTGTTCATTCTGTGGCGGGTTGCTGTCCAGAGTCACTGCATACTGAGGTGCGTGCTGGCTCAACCCTACGGTGATGTCTTCAGCTGCCCGCGCCAAGCTTGGTGCTGCCAGGCTCCTGCTCCCCGGCAGAACGATCAGCGAGGTACTTCTGCTGTCACTGTTCCTTCTCTGTCTACACACCAGCAGATGGGAGTCACAGTTCCTGCTCCTCGTTTTGCCGGGTTTGCAGCAGGGCTCTGTCCTCTCAGTGATGAGGCAGACTTCCCAGCTCCTGTCAGTGGTCACAACCGCTGCAAAAGCTGTCCAGGATCTCCTGCTCTTTACTTAAGCAGTTCTCCAAGCGCTGTGTAAAGGAGGCTTAGACATTTGTACTGTTTTTAAATCAAACTGTTCATATGGAAAAGACTACAGAAGGGTTTAATTTAAATCATGCTCAAGCAGCACACAGTTCCTTTTACTTCGTGGTGATTTTTGGCCTTTTTTTTCTATATTGTCCTTAAATCGAGCACCTCCTCCTCTTCTCCAAACTGATTCTGGACTGTTGGTTTGGTGTGTACTTGGTAAGTCAGACTGGACTAGCAGTCTGCAAGCTTTCCTCTCATTAGTATTATCAGAACTGTCAGTCACACCTGCAACTGTCCGTACCAAATAATTAGACCAAACCAGATTGCCCATTTGGCAGCGGTTGATGAATACGATGCAAAACGCTTTATTTCTGTTCACATTAACTTCCTGACAGAGAAGAATGATAATTTTCCAAACTGTTTAAATTAGTTTCTCATGCACCAGGAGCTGTTACACATTTACATAAAGCTCTGTTGCATTTTCAAGAACTTCCAGCCACTCCAGACAGTACCAAATGTGTCTTTAACAATCCACTAAACAGGTCATTAAATATTTTGTTATAATACCTGCTCTATGCTTTAAAAGTCAAAGGTTTTACTTTCAGTAAGTAATACCACAGTCAGACCTCTGTAATCTACTGTGTGGTAGAACTGAAATTCGAAGACATCTCTAGTAATCTCTCTTGGAGAAGTTAGTTATTTGGAAAAAGCTTTTTGAGGAGCACAGTCCCCTTGAGATGACTAAAACTCCTCCCAGGTACTGAAGCTAACATGGAGCTATGAGGCAAGTTCAGTAAGTCACTTTTGGAATGAAAAGCACCTCCACGTTCCGCACCAGTAAGTAGCCTAAAGAGGCTTTTAGTTACTGCATTATCTGAAGTAATGACAGCTGATTTAGGCAAAAAGATTATCTAGTTCGACTTGATAAGATTACTGTAACAGAAGAGAAGCCGCTCTGAAAAGATTTGAGGGATTTCTGTGGAGCTATTAGACACAAAAATAATCTTTCCTTCCCATTAATATCATAAAGTTAAAATTGGAACAACTTTCAAAGTAAGCAGCTGTTCTCCAGCGTTGCCATTAGGGGCAAACTACCTCCCCCGAAGCCCAGACTGTAGTGGCAGAAACACTGTGGGAAGTGAAACCTGTGAATGCCAGAGGCATTACTCAAAGCTTCTGGAGAATTTCAGAAAAAGGTGCAGAGCTGGAGCTGTCCTGGAACGACCTGAAAGGTAATTTGGAACAGCAAAATATTTGAAAGATCCGACATTGCAGGCAAGTAGGAGTAATTGCTTGCCTGTGGTCAGATGGAAGAAATCCCCACATGAGTATTTCCCCTATAAATCTGTCATCTCTTCTTTTTTTCTCACACCGTTTACACCTGGTGTAAGTTAGAGGGATAAATAACAGTGTCATGACTGATAACAAGCAATCCTGGGATCACTGTGGATTATGGGATAAATTGAAGAAGGTGGTATTGATAAGGAAGAGGACGGGAAACCGGAACCTACCTTTTCTTTATACTACCCACAAAGGTGACAAGAGATTTTTACACCACAATCTGAGAGACTTTAATGTTTTCATACAGATGGGAGGTTAAGGCAGCTCTGTACATTTT
Source organism: Laterallus jamaicensis coturniculus (assembly GCA_022605575.1). Lineage (NCBI taxonomy): Eukaryota > Metazoa > Chordata > Aves > Gruiformes > Rallidae > Laterallus > Laterallus jamaicensis. The sequence goes on from JAKCOX010000027.1 coordinate 1,794,538, forward strand.
GTGCAACACATACCCGAGGCCTCGTTACAAACGAGAGCTTGGTCTCACCGGCGCAGCTCCTGGCGAATGCACAGCATTCAGCAAGCTCAGTACCAGACAGCACAACTTCCCTCGTTCTACTAAAATAATAAATAATTAAAAATTACAAAATACCATTTCCTTAAGAACACAATGACATTTTTTCAGAAGTACTGTGAGAAGGGGGCCAGGTCTCACTCAGTGTGAACTGAGCTTTGTGAAATCATTAGCTCTTTGAAGCCCTACCTTGTCCGCTGCAGTGCGGGCGGCTGCTCGTGTCGACTTTTGTCAGGCAGTCAGTACACGTGCCGTACCGCCCGGCTGCCCCGCCACAGTGTATTGCCAGTTACCCCACAAACTTGGGAGATGTATTGCCACTGTAAAGATGAAGAACTTGGCCAGTGTGCTGTAGACTGTAGTTTCAGGTACTGCCAGTGTCTGAACACGGAGGAGGAAAGGGCTGATCCCCAGCACACTGCTTAACCCATCTCGTTTTCCAGTTTTTCTATCTCATTTCGTCCGGCCTCCGAGAGGTAAGACAGGAGTCGTTTATAGGCTTCCCTGTTAAAAAAGCAAGGGAATGGAACCTGTTACTTGAACATTCTCACTCTACTCTACATCTTTGGAGTAAAAGTACCTCATTCCCAAACACACTGTACACACACTGGGGTATTAAAGACACAGTAACTCCCCCTACTCCCCCTTTATTCAACTGTTTTGTTTGCCATGAAGCTTTAGCATAGCCAGGTTTGGGGAGCATTGGTTATGGCTACAGGAGTGGTGAAGACACTTAGGCATCTACTTGCTCTGTACCCCCCTGTGAATTTATTTATTTATTTTAAACCCTGGAGATTGCAAGGCTTAAATGAGATTGGAATTCAGACTTTATCATGTCTGCTATCTGATTCCTGCTTGAGAAGTCTCTCTGTGAGTCATACTACAGCACGCAGATGTGAGCCTCTGGCACAGATTTAAGACCATCATCCTCAACAAAGGGCAACAAGCACTTTAAAATAAACCTGGAACACAGAAGGGGACTGTCACTGCAGTGGATTTTCCAGGACAGTGCATGGATATGTTGGTGAGACTTTGACCTGCAGTTCATTCTAATACTCTCTCCTCCTATACAATATAATTACCATTAAAGTATTGCCTCTGACATTTATACCTATTCTAATTATAGCTCTTTTTGTGAAATAGTAACTTCAGCAAACAAACCTGCAATTTTCATATCAGTTCCCTGCAGTAACCACAGTGGCCATTGCCACTATGAGCATCTAATGCAACTTCGGAACTTCGTTTGTTTTACGTAACAGGTTTGCACTTCAGCCTCTGCAGTAAAGGCCCAGACTATGCTAACAGAGCATTACTCAGTGCCTGGGAGCACAGAGAGGGACAGCAGGTATTCCTGTTCTTACAGTAGCATGTCCACAGGTCACCTTCAACTCTGGGTAAAGGAGCACTTCCTACATACAAATTACTAATACAGAAGGATCAACAACAGATCTAACAATATCTGTGCTAAGTGATGAGGCTAAAAAAAAATGTATCTCTCTGGTAATCTCCAAACACCTATTTCAGGATGCTCAACCGGTTGGGTTTTTTTTTTTGCACCCCCCCCAAGCTCCATTCTGTAGGCAAAGGGATGAATTTACCTCATAAACAGTACAGACAGAAAGGACAGCTGGCTACGGCTACATTACCAAAAGCAAGTAGGATGCAGAGGCAACCTGGCTTCACTTAAATTCTACTGGGGCCCATATCCCTAGTGTCAAAAATGTCTCTGAAAATATTTAGCAAATACAGGTGGCTTAAAACCATGAAAGGCCTGAGCTGAGGGGGATTCCTGGCCGAACACACTTAAAAAATCGCTCAGGTTTTAGTGGCTGCACCGCTGTATAACACTGCTTACTGTCAAGGGAATAAACCTCTCCTGCTCATTGTCAAAAAAACAATAGTACATAAAAATCAAACCTCTGTGCAGCATTTCTTCCAAGACCTTGTTTGTGCTCTGAATCCTTCAGAGACTGTGTGATCGTGGGAATCAGGCTGGCAACTAACGTCTGATCCAAGACCGCCACCATTTCTAGCGTGCTGAAAACCCGGTGATCATACAGGGCACTGTAGTCCTGGATAAACTGCCTGAGGGGGGACACAGAGGCATTCAGTGCGAGGTCAAAACTGGATGCAGAGCACATGCCAAGAACAACTGAAGAGTGTCATCAGAACAAGCAATCTGGCTGCATGGCAATTTTCATACTTAGTTACGCAGGTTTCTTTCTTTAAATGAAGCCAGGCTTTAGAGGGCTGATCCTAAAAATCCCACTCATCTTGGTTTTGAGCAAATAGTCTGCTGCTGTTTCACCAGGGCTGACTTGTTCCAGAGCACTGCAATTTGCAATGCCTCTGAATGCAAAGCTAAAACATGCAGTTATTGCAGGAGCTCTCAGTGCCTGTCTGCAGAAATAATGCCAGCATTCCTTGCAAAACTCCACTGGGTCTTACACAGGGCAGACCATGGATAGAAGCGCACCCGTTTGTCTTCCTGAGGGTTTGAGGTCTTTAAAGATCACAGATCACATTTGGACCAGAGGGAACACACGAGGGATGACACATCCCATGAAGTGATGTATTGTGTGCAGGCAGGCATGCCTGTGAACACCCATTCGTATTTCAGGGAGGGTCTCTGGAGCATCCACCTAGGACACCAGCGCTTAGGTTTCCAAAATGTCTTTGGGTCTCGGCTCACAGAGCTCTTCTACTGTGAGAAACAGCATCCAGTTTCCAGAGGAATGGATTAAGTATCATTTAGATTATAATAATCTATTATTTTTTTGGTCACAAAATCAAAACAATTTAAAAATAAAAGCTAAGCTTGTTATGTGAGGATTTGATCTCTTCAGATTTGGCACGTCTCACAGCACCTAACACCAGCCATCACCATCCAGTTTTTCCCTGTTGCAGCAGCCTCTCCAGTACACACCTTCCAAAAGAGAACCTGGCCCATCAGACAGCAGGTTATGTTTTCTCTTTTGTGCTCTGGCTTTTTGGCCAAGCTGTGTTTAAAACCAGTGCCAAAAGTACCATCATTTAAATACCATAAACAAGTGACGACGCAGTATGTTAAGGATAATTAGTTATTTAAAAAAAACATGTTTGCTGTCAATTGGCTTGCAGTGGCTTCGCTGCCAATTGGCATCTTTTCTGGTTACCTAAATACAGAAGTCAGCTGGGTGGCACGTTCTCCTCCTGACCCTGCTTGGCAGCCTTCTACCACGTACTGTACAATGTCTGTAGATAATTTTTTAACTGTAAAAGAAAAATTCACAAGAGTCACACCAAGCTTTTGAACTGACCATCTGGAGAATGTCTTTCATGAAGATGAGAATTTTCAAATTAGAAAAAAAACCCCACAAAACTGTTTTCTTTTACTTTGATGCAAGGGAAATGACTGTGAGAGCAGTTAGTTAGACTGGCTATAAAGAGCAGACCGCGGCACAGATTTATGCAGAAGTCTTGTTTTTACCACCGTTATCCTCTAAACATACACATTTCTAAGTACACTATGGTCTCTTTAAGTCAAAGCAAAGAGACACACACTTAGTGGGAATGGAGATTTTATTGAAATTTAAGTTCTGTTTGTGTTTTTCAGTCATTCCTATGTGGATTAAAGAAAAGCAGTTGTGGCATTACGTCCTGCCCGAAGTGGTATGGATCTACTCCTCACTTTCATTCTGGTTTTCTGAGCAGGAGTAAGGGGGAAACCCAAAACTCATTCTACTCCACAGCACGTTGTGAAGTGCTTCCAGCTTCAGGCAGGTATGGCTCTGATGGCAGAAGGGGGAAGGAAGACGTGCGATGATTCATCTAATTTCCTAGGCATATCTTATCCTGGAAACTTTGATTCTGATCTATAGAAGTACTTTATCAGACAGAATTCCCAGGAGAAGCCAGAGGTGAATCCCCATGTTGCTTAATGCCCCTTGCTGACAGCAAGAAGTGGAGATGTTGAGCTTATGCACCTGTGCACATTGACTGTACAACTGTGGGGCGAACTGAGTGCTGAATTTTTTAAAGCAGCTAAAAATAAAGAAGTCTTACTACCAATCAGAGCATGCTAAAAGGAGAAAGAAGACTCAAAGATGCCTTTAGAGAGCAACATGCTACTTTTAACCCACTTATAACACCTCTATGGGGAGAACATATGCTACTTTTATTTGGGCTCAAACCTTTAGGTGCAGGAAAACTTCCACAGTTACTGAGCCTGGAAGAAAGGAGACGAGAGGGATGGAGAGAAAGAAAATGCTCTTCAGATTCCTGATCATTAGGTCATTAGAGAGCAAAGAGAGACAGGACTTCTCTGTCTCTTGGGACAGTTAACAAAAGAGAAAGCTTGTCTAGTTTATCTGGTCAAACTACCTCATTCACCTCATCTAAAAGTTAAATTGTGGGATGAGGTATCTCAGTGGTACAAGCAACTTACAGGTGTGCAGAGAGAGACTAGAAACAAAGGAGCAGCTCACCTTGTGGCTCATTAACCAGCACCAAGCACTTCAGCACAGCTGGGAGAACTAAGTCAATGTCACATAGTTCCGTGCTCTGGGTTCTCTGAAGTACTTCAAGGAGGAAAGCAAGAACTGAGGCCAGGCGAGGAGGCGGTGCGTGACCTTTGAACTGCATGTAGTTTTCACTGGGGAGAGAAAGAAAACCAAAACAGAGTCTGTAGCTTGGGTTTTTTCCATTCAATGCAAGCCCCACACACCTTAAAATAACTCTCCTGCGCTGTTTCAGCTGGAGGCCTATTACAAAGATTTCTATCTTTATCTGGGCTCAAGTAATGGCTTCTATTTGTCTTAGTCTTAGGAAAGACTCCCAATTTATCAGGACAGTGATGCCTCCTGACTCTTCTGTTGAGAGGGAAGTGAGAAATCACAGCTACACCTATAATTATAGTTTTAAAGCATGACTATAAAAGTTAAAAATAACAAAGGCAGTTTTGTAAAATGACTGAATAAAGGGAAGAGTCAAGATTCCAAGACCCTAAACCAACATCTAAAATACAACTGTTCACCTACTTTATTTGGCTTCATGTGCTTTTGTCAACCCACAATCCAACCTGTGGTACCAGCTCTGTTGTTACACCTGTGCTGTTACTTTGGTTTTGTTCAGCATGTGTTGTAAGGGGGCAGCCAAGGTCTGCTGTTGCTCTGTCAAAATTAACCCCATCATCTCTAGTGTAAAACTTGTCGCGATGACAAGAAGTGACCTGTCAGTTTGCAACAAAAGCAGCTTTTGACATCACAACATACTGGGTGTTCCAGTTTGAAGGGCCTGATTCATTACTTTTCCCAAAAAGGGATACAAGAATCTGAACTACTGTTGGTTTGGCATTACAAACTACTGAAACCTAAAGACAATAAGTTTAAATTGAAGCATTCAGGAGAGAAGAGTGCAGACAAGAAGAACACAGCATTTATTCATCAGTTTGCAGAACTCCAGCACCCTCAGACTCAGTGTTTAGCTATTTGATATTAGGTACACTGGTTACCCAAACCAGGCACGCATGCTTACTCAGCAATGCATCGACTCAAACCCACTACCTGTGTTATAAAACGTACTAAAGCATGCTTCTATTACCTGACTTTCAGAGACCTGAGCATTTTACTGCACAGCTGCAAAGCACTCGTGTAACTTGGCAAATTAAAGTTGTAACACTTCTACGTTTTTCTGTCACATGCTTTAATATCAGCAATGCTGAAATCTTCTCTGCCCTTAATTTACTGTGTTTTTTTGTTGGGGGTGTCCTCCTCCACTAAAAATAGTTCTCCGACCCAGATGACACACCCCTGATCATGTGGTTCCACTGCCTCTGTGCAGCAGCAAGAAATTCACTGCCTTTCATAGGGCAAAATGACGTATTTGGTCAGCAAACTCTGTACAGGTAAGATGATGAAGTTTGAGTATTAAGAAGTTAAAAACATGTCAGAGCTAAAGGTTATGGAATCTTAATTCACTCCCTTGATACATGACAATACAGGCTTTGCTTACAGGATTGCCTACCATACTTACCTAAGATCACCACTAAAATTCTCTTAACATGCATCCACGCTCTTTAACAGAGAGAAATGCAATTTCCTTGCATATAAGCAACCCCCTTATATGTGAGGGGGTTTGATCCCTTTCCCACTGTAGACAAAAGGTACAGACTGTTCCCCATTCTGCAGTACATAAAGCAGAACTACAGGCTTTCAGCAGCATGACCCAGCAGCTGTAGCTGCTGCCGCCCCGTTCGAGTAGTGACAGCACAGTGAACAAGCACTGCCTCCTCACCTTCGGCTTCCTCCTCCCACCCACTACATTTCCATCTCCCCAGGTAGCTGGGACACTTATTGAGCCCTGATGCTTCCAGTGCAGCAGGGGCCTCCCATGCACAGGTGACTGTGGCAACTGTAAGCACCACAACTCAGTGACCCTGAATACAGCCTGACACACACGTGTGATGATGTATACCAGAGTGCAATTTCTCTAGAGAAACACTTGCTTTCCATATAGCCTCACACGGTACTTCTCCTTCCCTTTATCCTCAGTGGCTCACTAGGCTTCCAGTCATCTCAGCTCTGCTTTCCTGATGTACACACGTTGTCCCTCCTTTGCTCCCTGCCCAGCAACTTGCAGGTGCTCCCTGCAGCCAAACTGTCAGTTACTGAGAGGGATGCAATGGTGTGCCCTTTCTCATTAACCACCTGTGAAATCTGAGTGATGTTTGGGGTTTTTTTAACTTCACCAGTCCTTACTTTATGACATGCAGAGTGGTCTTCCGTAGACGGAGCATCTGGGGGGCTGTAATGGAACTGCACAAGGCAGTCAGCACAGGATGCTGTCCGGCTCCAGCTGCGGTCGGAGAAGAAGGGAGAAATCGTCCAAAATACTGTTGAATAATGCTCCCAAGCAGTTGATTTAAATAGGCACCCTGTGTTTGAGACTGACAACATATAAAGGACAGGCCCTGCAGAAGAAAGTTTTAAAAAGCGAGACATGAATAAATCTTTAACAATACTGTGGAATAAATCTTTAATAACTGGAGGCTACACACACTCACAGCACGCTGCGTAAACTGCTGCGCACCGGGTAACCACTGCGTGACACACAAGCACCAGTAATTTGCTGAAGACCTGATGGTGTGCAAATCAAGACAGAGCGAGGGCAAGGTTTGCAAAGGGGAGAGGAACCTTGTACTAGACTCATTAATATACTGGAAGGTAAGTTTTGGGACACAGAAACTCCTCTTCAAATTTGAAATAAAACCTTGGCTTTTCAGACCTGAGAAAGCGTTCCTGTGCCCAAGACATCCTCATTTCTTTTCCAACTCCTTACGTGGTCTAATGCAGTATATTAGTCAGGTAATGATTTATGAAAGGAGGGAGAGAATTCCTCATCATCTGTTTGTAAAGCACTCAGAGATTCTTGTATGAATGGTAGTGCAGAAAAATAAGCACTTAGAATCTGGCAAGAAACATCGTGCTCATTAGGGTAAATTACACATAATTTATAAGGGTTTGGTGGGGTTCTTGGTTGGTGGGGTTTTTTTTAGCTTTTTTTTTTTAAAAAAATCTGTTTAAGATAAGGGTCAAACTGCTGTGATTTATCCAATATATGAGAAAAATCTACAGTGAAAGACCCTGCCCAGAAAGCGCCTCTCTGAACACTACCCACAGTTACACGACACAGACACTGTACATCTCTGGAAAACAGTCTCACTGGTACAAAATGCTGTGAGAGAAAGTTAGTTTCCTTCCCCCTCCTTTGATTACTGATAGGGAGAAGAAAAAAAATCACTAAGAAAAAAAAAAAAAGCCCACTGATCTCCCACACGTGTCACAGAGGCACAAACATAAGGCTCTCGAATTCAGTTCAGTCCAACCAGAATAATGGCATAAAAGAAGTTCGAGCAGAGAGTTCCCTAGACATCAGCTTGGTGTTTTCAATAAGATGCTGCAGCAGAGAAGAGTTGCCTGTGCCTTCTGTAGTACAGCTCTTACAAAAAGACAGAAAATGTTCCATAATTCCAAAATCAGAGCTGGCACTCTTAAGACTCTAAGCTGTTTTAACACTACCAAAAACCCCACCAACTCAACCACAAAACTAAGTGAGAAATATAATAATCTCTCTGGTAAAAGGGACACAAATAACACCCCAACCTTACAGAGGACACGTGTAGGAGTACCTGAAGAACATAACATGTATGAAGAACTAGCAACAGTAGTTACTACAATGTGACAATTCTTCAAATTTATCAACAAATGCTGCACAGAGTCAAGAAGGGAAGGAAGGAATCAGCTGTTACGAAACAGTAAGAGTTGCTGTTGCTAAGAAATTATTCTAATGATGCTTAATAGGTGTGATAAAAAGCAAAAAAATATTAGAATCTAGACACCTGAGGGAACACTGGCTAACTTCTGCAGATCTTCTAATAGTTTAATTTGAAGATGGATCCACCAACCTATCTTGATCCTTCATACAATCATTTTCATTGTCAGAGTTGCAGTAAACGTCCTAATTTTTTGAGGAGTGGGAGGGGGGAAGAGATGTAATCTGAAAAAGGAGGAAAGGATCAAATATTTTAAAAAAAATATAATCCATCACCCTGTCAGGAGCGTTACTGAAAGATACCCTTCGTGACTAGAGAGGGGAGAAAAGGACGCATGTTAAGCAGTGCTTTGTTTTCAGTTATCTGATGAGGATAGTGCAAGCTCTTGAAGTCCAGTAAGGAGAGCTGTGGAGAAGCATTTAGAAACACAGGAAACGCCTTTTTTCTTGTAACTTAAATGTTTTCTCTAGAAAGGATTCTAGGTTCCTTTTTGGTGGGTCAAGCAGAGATGCTGCCTCTTGAGAAGGGCAAAACCAGGTAGCAATACCAAAATTTTGTCCTTTCAATAAGGAGGATCCTTATCATTTTCCCTAATAAAAGTTACAGGATTAGCATCAGCGGCTTCCAAGATACAGAAAAACACCCCTGAACAATAACCCCTTCTCTTCCACATAGTAGAAAAGTCGCTCAATCAGTCCTCAAGTGGGAAGGGCATCAAAGCTCTGAAGAGAGGAATTGTCACACCTTTTGACCCTGATGCTTCTCTACTGTTCCCTAAAAGCTTCTAGGGAAGAACTTGGGTTTCTCTTTCGGACATGCAGGCCCACTGACTTTACCTCAACATTGTGTTCTTTATTGTGGACTCTTTTTTTTTCCCCCTACGTAAGTGCAGGGAGCCACAGACCTGCACAAGGTCTGACAACACTGTACCCCAGAGGCACAAAGGATAAACCACCATCCCAGCACAGCAGCTGCAAATCCTGCAGTATGGTAAATGGCAAAATACCCTGTGACACCCTAGGCCAAGGGTGACGTTACAAGGAAATCACTCAAAACTTTCTTCCTTTATATCCTAGAAAAGACAAACATGCTACTGGACTGTAATTCTGGACCAGAGATCTGAAATCAACCACATCAGACCCTAGGACAACCCCTCCAAAGCAGAGGGACTTTAAAGGGTTGATAGAGCCACCCTCTTTTTCTTAACTATGTTCTTCAGCCAGCTTCTGAGGCCAGAAAAAACCCAGGCAAAAACCAAAGACATTTTCGGAGGAGCAGGGGGCCATGGCAACATCTGCTGATGCAGATTCCTGTGCAGATGCACTGCAGGAACCTTTCGTGGCCAGAGCTGCCTCTTTATTCTGATTTATCCATCTATCTGTAAATCACCTGTGGAGAGCGAAGAACCGATTAGTATGGATTACTGGAACTATTCAGAGCAGAAACGCCAAGCTACCTAATGATGACTTACAATATCAGTCCTGCTGTTGGAATAAATCTGCTGTTCACCAATTAATGTTGTACATTTCCTATTAAACACATACTATAATTCACAAAGCGTATTAATAAGCTTGCTCCAATATTGGACCGCAGATGTGGCTCACGGGAGGGCTTTTAAGGTCTGATCTCTGACAAACGCTGAGCCTGCACAGGCCCATTAAAATCACTGGAAAATCTATGTGCCAAGCACTGCTCAGAATAAAGCTCTTTCCCCACTCTCTCATATAGAATCAACCATCGTCAGTGTTTGGACATGAGTGATGCTGATAAATCAAGAGGGGTATCTCATTTCTCCCATTTTTCTGTATATAATCCTCATTTCACACAGCTACACTGTATTCTGCAAGATCCAGTGGGGAGAAGGAATACCAGTTTGAATGCTGTCTGGACACAGCTTAACTCGCTCCCTGCATCACTGGTATGATGCGTACCAAAATTCCTTCAAGAAATCCATCCGCGAGCAACCCCAACCACTGTCAAACTTCCAGGGGGAAGCTTCAGCAACCCATTATCACACAAATCAACTCTCAACTTCTTTTTGCAATGGCAAAATATCTAATGTTAGATTTTACATGCCTCACTGTCTCATAATTAACAAAAGTTCCACAGAATTATAAGATGGCTGTTTGTCCCTGTTCTCCATGCTTTACTTTGGGAAGTTCATTGTTCAAACAACTCTGAGGACAATTTTGATATGATATCCCAACAAAATCTTTCTTTAGGTCATCAAGTATTACTAAAACAGATGATGCACAGTGAAAGAAATAATAACCAGAGAGTAACCCTTTAGGCAAGGGAAAAAATGCTAGTTTTAAAGTTGCTAGAGCCAAGCTATTTTGAAGAATCAGACACTGAATTTGAAGGAAACTTGTAGATAAGTTCAGTGTATAGTGGAGAACAGATTGGTTGCCCAGTAGCTGTCAAAAGGCACAGCTGTATAGCCCAAATTTTTACATAGGTATGCAGTGAACAGAAACGTAACGTGGAAATACAAAGTTGAGGTGACAGAAACACACTGTCTAGTCTTCATTAGCACATTTATTCCACAGTTATTTGTGTTTGTGCAAGATTGCACAAAACCTGTAATTTTTATCTATTAAAAATAAACCTGTCATTTTTTGGGGGAGGGGCTGGTGAGGGAGGATGGGATTCAAGTCATCAGTTTGGATGAGTTGTGAACTATGCTGTAGGGAGAGAAGAAGGAGCTTTGTATGGTGCCCCAGAAGATGAAAATTTGGTCTCCACCATCTTAAGGTGATGAACATGGGTGATGTAATCTCTCAGCACAGCACAGTGACAACAACATTGATCTTGTTTTCAGGCCTGATGCCCAAGTCATGCATCCAGCTGCATTACCATTACTTAGGGTGTCTGAGCGTTCACGGAATCTTTGCCTATCAAATTCAGAAATTCCATAGGATTTCACAGGATCAATGCATCAATGAGTTTGCAACATTACCTGCTACCAAGAATGATTTCAAATCCTCTTGATAATCCAAATAAAAGCACCAAATAAACCACATTAAGTTAGTTGTTAACAACTCTAGTAAGTTTTCTGAGATCTAAGAAGGGAAGGCTTTTTTGGTCAAAGGAGGGGGAGCCCACACTGAAGGACCTGACAAAGGAGAATTCAAAGCAAAAGAAGATTGAGATGGACCCCAGAACTTTGCAGGACACTGGGAAAAAAGAAAAAAGAAAAAAAAAAAAAGACTTGAAAAGACCTCTGAGAAGAAATTGCTACTCAAGGGCTTTTATGTTTTGACTATGAATAAAGAATTTGCATGTATAAGAAGATTCTTGCATGGTCTCCAAATTCCCGTTTCTTTATTTTCATGTAACTGCCAAAGGATTAAGTTGTAAGCTACATTATTAACAGGGACAGATCTGTGGAACAATGTTTGTCACACAGTAAGGTGAATTAAGGCTCCTGCACTAAAATACCTCTGCTCCACCTCCTGGAATGGTTACCAGACATAGGGCAGCCCCCCACAGAGAGCCTGACATCTCATCAGCACCACAGGCAGTCAAGGTGTGGTTATTGCCAGAAGAGGCCGTTTGTCTGTCTGTCCTCCCACCATGTTTACATGCAGGAGATTTGGGGATTTGTTGTTTGGTTTTGGTTTTGTTTCTTTTGCAGGGCTAGTTACTAGTTGAATCAGCCCACCAATCTTCCCATATTCACTGAAACATTAAAGCAAATTAAATGGGAATGCACATGGTGTGAAAAGGAATTAATTTAGCTGTAAGCCAACTGTGCAATGATAACCTGAGAAGTCAGAGAGTGCCTAGAATCCATTCGATCTCAAAGGAGCTCGGATGCTGTCCTAAGACAATTTCTTTTTTTTTTTAACTGATATTGAAGTATTTTCATTCTGAGTTGATCTTAAATTGGAATTTTTCCACTTCTCCAAATAAAAGGGAAGAACATATTTTGAGACAAACGAAGCAGGTTGAAGCACTTAAAAATGCTGGAACTTTGTAAATACAATTAATAAAATGTAGTTGTTCCATATTGAAATAGAAAACTTGACTCTCTTCTTCATCTTGTTTCCCCAGAGGAGAAATTGTGAAATGAAAGAATTACTGGTTTTCTAGAAGCAGCATTTGTCTAAAATAAACTATTTGTTCAATAAGATCATCTGGCTTTGCCGGAAAGCACATGGACCACACAGCAGAGTGCTGAAGAGTGGGACAGCGAGGTCAGGAAAGCAGAGACTGACAAAGAGAACAGGAAACACTTGGCGTTCAAAACCAACTCAAGTGGCTTCATCTTAAAGCTACATCCGTATGCGCAGGCTACAGAGAAGCAGTGTTCTCAGACTAAAATACTAAATTAGCAAGCAGACAGTCACACTCCGTGTAATATCAGTGTCCAGATGGTCCTACAAGTATACAGCTTCTGAAAATACCTACAGAGCAGCAAAGCATGTCATATTCTGCACACCATTATATAACAGCATTCATGTCTGTACAACATGCCATCGAACGCCATGCAACTTCTGAAAGATGGAACAAATCTGAGGGATGTTCACAATGCCACCACTGTGCTGGTTCTCAACACAATGCTGTAATCAGCTAAGTCTGCAATTAACATTGAAGACTAAGAGGGAAGGGAAAAAAGCAAGCAAAAAAGACCCAAGGATTTACAAGGCAAACCATGTCAACTTACTTATTAAAAAAAACTAATTTAAAAATCCTTTTGTGTTTCTCACCTGTGGGAATTAGTTTCTTTCTACAGCATCACCAAGCCTGACAGAGTTTCAAGAGTAATAGGTAAGCTGAGGTAAGAATAGGAGGAATAATGGGCAAGAAGTTACTTAAGTGTAAGCAGCAGGAATTTGATTCAGCAAAAAACATTTTCAAACTATTAAGATAAAAGTGTCATTGTATGCAGAGGATCGTCTTCTGTTCTAAGAGCAGTGGGGAAAAGATAAATGTAGCTCATCTTTAATTATCTACAGTTAGCTAAGTAAAGGATGATTTAAAACATTTGTTTCCTCTCCTCTCAACAAGCTTCCTGGTACACATTATGCTTATTTGATCCACCATTGCAGAAACCTCTCCCATCAGAGACCAGTGTAAGCAGCAGGTTGGCTAACAGCTTCTCTGTATACAGCGATCAGACAAGCAGCTCTGGAGCTCAGCACAACATAGCTGCACACAATGAGAGGAAAGCTAAGGGAGGGTGGTTTTCCTTCCACTTCTACAGGAAGAAAAAACCCACCACAAACCCCTCTTGCTCTTTGAAATTCGGTCAACACTTGTTTTGCTTAGGGAAAAAGAAAACATCCTCTGCAATATGAATCTTTTCCTGAAGATAGGTTTGTCTGCTGATTGAGTTCAGATACTTACCTGAAGGTAAAGATGCAGGCTTTCCTGAATGGCAGACAGCAAAGCCACGGGCAGCTCTTTGTCTTGCTGGAGCACAGAGTGCGGCAGCAGCAAGCAGTCCACGATGCGGAACAGGAGTTGCTGTGCTTTGGAAGTAGCAAGTATTGGTGCCCAGAACTTTACAAGGCATCCTGTTGGAAAAAAATATTTTAAAAAAATTAAGAAATCTCAAAGCAATTTACGGTCAGGGAAAAAAAAAAAATTAGATAATCCAAGAGTAGCAACAGCAAGTGAAATGTCTCACACCCATGTGCTCATTCCAAGGTATCCCGTTAGAAGGCATCCAGTAAAGAGTACTCAAAGTCCTTTTACAAATGAAAGGATTAAATTGATTCAACACATTACAAGTTGATAGGGAAGTGGGGCTGCTTTAGGAAAAGTACAGCAATGCTAAAGGAAAGGCAATTTCTAACATCCCTGCAGGAAAAATACCAAGCTTGACATGTAACACTACTGGAATGAGCACATGTGCACTTAAACATCATCACGTGTAACAGAGACACTGCCTTTGCCTTCCATTCCCATTCCTCTAATACCACTCGAGGCAACTACTAACATGGTGATTCAGGACCTTTCAAATTGTATTTAATGTGTCTAATTTGGCAGATCAAAAAAGAATGAGAGGCAGCCAACTCCATTAAACTGGCATGGTCTCTCCAGGTCTTGGTGGTCTCTCGGTCCACAAAATTAGAACCTCAGAGAGCATCCTTCTTGCTTTCAACATATTGACATCGCACTTGTGCAGCTCTGAGCCAGTTTTTAAGATTTTTTTTGCCTTTGAGTTGCAACCCTCCCCCCAGCAAATGGTAAAAGGCAATGATGTGTAACTGCCCTGACCTTGAGAAACATCCTAATAACAGATGAGGTAAAATTTTTCCTAAGAAAATAAATCTACATTTGAAACATACATTTGCATGTTAATACTCAAAACACAGATTCAATAAAAGGGGATTCCTATATAGTAGGTTCCCACAGACTCTTAAGTTCATATTTAATTAGAAGCAAGAAGTTTTCTGGGTTAAAAATAACAGGGATTTTCCAAGAAAATATGTTTAAGAGTTTGAAAATAAGGAAAGATCAAAAGTAGGCTGTTAGAAGATATTATTAATCTGTAAAAGTCATCCATTACCATCTCTAAAAGCAACACAAAACAACATTAATCTTGTGGAGTGAAAGAAAACACAATGATCAATCATAGAGAAAGGGAACAGTCACTTAACAATACTTCTAATAACGTTGTCTGAGCTTCCTGTTTTGAAAGAAACGTGTTCATTCCAGCTAAAAGTACTCCTCCTATTATCGCTGCTGTGATGTATGGGACAGGAGAAGACACAATCTGACCACAGGCACGAGGTGTTTAGATGTGTTTGTTACGTTCTGTGCTTTGTCCATAGAATTTAACAAGCCCACAGACTGTGAAGAAGTGAGGGAAATATGCGTAGATATCTTTTTTTTTTTTTCTTTTAAACCTTTTTAATGTTTTCTTAACTAAAGGGAAAGGACAGTTTCTTGTATACGACAGCTTGACTGGAGATTAATCATTCCCCACCGCAAGGAACTTAAAGGAAAATAGCAACTCAAAATTACTTTACAAGGCTCCAACCCAGCATCTGGACACCTAAAAACCTTTAATGCGTCATGTGTCTCTCAACATATGCAGATCTTGCAGTAGTAAATTAAGTCTTTTACAATAGTAAAATTAAATAGTAAATTAAGTCTTTTACAAATCTCAAACTCTGTTACATTAGTCACTTTTTCACAGTGAGGGTGACAGAGCCCTGGGACAGGCTGCCCAGAGGGGTTGTGGAGTCTCCTTCTCTGGAGATAGTCAAGACCCGTCTGGACACCTACTTGTGTGACCTGCCCTAGGGACCCTGCTTTGGCAGGGGGGTTGGACCCAATTATCTCTTGAGGTCCCTTCCAACCCCTACAATTCTGTGATTAGATGCACCTTTTGCATCATGGTCACGCTTTTCTCTGTATTGCTGACAGTCACAATGTACACTGCGTGTACATGCTAACCATTACCCCTGTCTTTAAGGTGTGTAAGACTTACTCTGTTTTTAAGGTAAGCGGGTCAGACAGGCACATCTGTACATAATAAATAAAACCATTTTTTCCATCCCATCAGTAGCTCCACGATTTGGTGAACAAATACTAGAATTGAAGCTTTAATCAAGCACAGAGTGTATGTAGAGGAGCAGCTCTAAAAGAAAGTTACATTCCTAAGCCAACCTGCCCACTATCGTAACTCCAGTAAATGTGACGTAGCATATTGTAGCATTGCTTCATGGGCTTGTCACTGCTTCTGGTTTTGTTTCAGTCAAACAGGTGGTTTTCACGGTGTCCAAAGACATGAAAACATCTTGCTTTTGAAAACGCTGATTTGCAGGGGTAATTAGAAAAAACAAAACCAAAATCCCCATCAAAACCACCAGGAGGTTATAGTCAGGATAAAAATCAAAGAAAAATCAGTGGAAGAAAGTTATATATTTAACTAACATCTTGGTAACTTTGCTTTTTTAAACCATTAAGATGGACAGCAGAGAGGGAAAAAAGCATTAAAAAAAGTAATCAGATTTTACTGATTCCTTAACATTATTTCCTAAAAGAAAAGAGGTTACAAAATACTTACCTATGATCCAATATGTCAGCTGCAGACCTTCTGGAGGTCCTTTTACTTTCAGGTAAGGTTTTACATATTTTAATACATCACCTAAATACTCCAGGGCCTTTGCTACCATTGCAGATTTCTCAGGCAACGTCTGAAGGCCGCTGTACGTTCTACCAACAGCCTGAGAAAACAGAAACACCAAAATAAATATAAATAAACTTACTGAGTCTCTTAATGTGCTTGCATAATTTCTTTTTGTACACCAAACAAAATCTCCATGCATAATTCCTTTTCCCTATAATCATCCTCTGATGCTGACACAGAGAGGTACGGTACCTTAATGAACTGGACAAGAGCATTTTTAGGGTCTTGCTTGAAGGCCGACTCTTCAACATGAGCCTTTGAAAGAATGTTTTCTACTTCTGAGAGTTTAAAAACCAGTCTTGTCATTTCAGTCAGCTGCTCCTTATAGGCTTTTGCTGTTTGTAACAAGAGAGCACAGCAGTAAATACACTATACAGTTACGACTTTCAATTTACTTTAGTCCCAAAATCATAAAACGAAACAGGATTTTAAAATGTCTAAAATACAAGGATTCTGCAGCTCGCTGCATCTCCCTAGACAAAGAACGGGAGCCTGAACTAGTTATGTTTCTGATACAAATACAGGAGAATGAAGAGTATTCAAGAGGGATAACCAAATCTTTAATTTTCCTGATGGCTTTCTTCAAAATCTACACAGCATGTATGAGAAGTACAGAGAATATGTTCTACAAATAATTAGAACTGCAGTGTTTTACCAAAGAAGTTAGGAAGTATTGCTCTAAGAAAGCATAATATCCAATATAAAAAATGGGAAGAATGACTTGTAACTGGATTCCCCCCCACCTTTTTTTTCCCTTCCTCTTTCAGGGCATTCACAGCATGATTTCTGACTATTTACTTCAGGTTTTCACTTTTTTCAGAGCACTTTCTCCATGGAGGAAAAATAGCTTGTCTCCTTGGGAGCAAGTTTTTGTTCTTTGCTTCCAAGGAAACAAGCTCTTTTATCTTTGTTTGTGATAAATTTGTCATATGCAGAGCAGGCAAACTATCAATAAATAGCACAAGCAGCGTAAAGAAACACATTTTGTAATTAGGTAAAAGTAAAGGAATACAAACAAAAATACATTTTGTAATTAGCTGAAAATGTTTGCCAGTTTTGCAATATAGAATCGTTACTGCAAACATTAGGGAAATGTGAACACTTACCAACTGTTCGCTCAGCATCTGTCTTGGCCAGGATACCAGGCGGTTGATCTATGAACATTTGCAAAATGCATCGAAACCAAGAGCGCACTGTCAAAGCTTCATAGGATGTATACCCCATACCAGAAAAAGCTTCACACAGCGCACTGTATAGGTGGAAGAGGAAGAAAAAGGTAAAGAGATCAAACGGAAGCGTGAAGGAAGGCAGCGGCATCTCTCGTTTGGCTGTAGGCATATAGTAACAGTGCACAGGAAGGAGCAGAAATAAAGTGACAGCAAGGCCAACTGGCATCACTTTTGTGTGCTCTACAGAATCTGCTCACAGTATCCCGGTGCCTAAACACAGACAGCATGATAAATTCCGTAAAATAAAAGTATATATACACATATATACATATGTTTTCTCTATGTAAAACTGCTTAAGCTGCCCCAGCCTTCCTAATGAAGTTAGCTCCAGAGCCCCACACTCCTCTGAAGTCTGCTTAGTCCTCGCGATAGAGAAGACAGAGAGGAGAAGGTCTGTGGTAGCAAATAAAGACATGTCATGTTAGAAACAGATCAAAAGGAGAAACATAAAAAGGCAGCTTGGAGATGAGAAAGGAAACCGCTCTACTTGGTGTACACTTACAGACATATGCATTTATGTATGTATACACACACAAGGATATACATTCCCACACACAGCAAAAGTGCTATATATATACTTTCAATCCAACAATCACTACTGTTCCACCAGCCAGGTGTCAGGCCAGTGTCAATGGTACCATCAATGCTCAATGCACAACCCCTCTACTCTACTGCTGAGGGTTCCCCAAGCTGTACCTTCCTTACCACTGCGAGTAGCTGCTGTAGCCACTTTTCCCCGAGCATCTCAGCCTGCATCGTTAATTCTGCAGAACCCCCTTGCTGATGGACAGCGGGTCTGTTCTGCACCCTGTTTGCAATTCCTATCAGATGAGCTCCTTGTGTGCTTCAGGTCACTGAAATTTCTTGAAAATAGTTACACCTTTTTATTTGAGAGATTTCCTCCCTGGTCAGTCCTAGATGCTTTGACTTTAATGAAAAATGCTTGTACTCTATTCGTGATATATGTACATATAAATCTACTTATTTTCTCCTGAATTTTTACTCATGCTTGCAACAGAAAGTCAACACAGGTCCAGACAGAAACCAACTGGATCCTGTTTCTCACTGAACAACATTAATAGAGCTTTTTTTCCTGTTTCATTTTGTTAAAACCAATGACAACTGTATGTTTTGTCTGAACATCCCCACTGACTGACAAAATAAATAACAAGACCAAATGCAAGCAAATAAAGCATTAAATAAAAAAAATATAATTCCATTACCAAAAGGTATAAACCCAGGATGACTATGGACTTAATACTCTTTGCAGTAATGTATAAACATCAGAAAAGTCCCAGCCTTACATAACCTTGATGTACACAGCTAGTCTACTAGCAGCTAGCCAACGACTAAACAAAAACATTTTCTGCTGTAGTGCCACTCTTGTTTCTCTCACATGCTGGTAGGCCACTTTAACATCTTCCTAAAACTGGAGAGGAATATGCTCCTAATCCTTAAGAAAGGAAAGAATGATAAGTACCTGCCAGAAGGACAGCAAGTGGTCCTTTTAAACCACTGAGCTTACACACATGCTCCAAGTTTTTTTTAAACAGGTTATAATACTAGTAGCATTGTAGCTACACAACATGGATCTGCAGAGAAACGTTTAGGCACTGCTGCAAAAGAAATGCCACCAAAACTTGCGCATGTGTTCCTAAGGGCACAGCTTGTCCATCTGAACCTCTGTGATTGATACTGAAATAACTGATATGCAGAATAAGCCTCAATCTTAAAGAAACCAGGCAGAGCTTGCAGGGTATATAACAGTATCAGCAATGAAACAATCTCTTTACTTTTTAACTGAGAATGTTTGATGTGAAAATTATCAGAGCGCAGTAACCATGAAGTCTTAAGATCCCAGCACTTAGATACTTTGATAACTTTTGCTCTACAACTGCCTAAGGTAAATAAGTACATGAATCATTTTACAAAAAAAAAAACAAACAAAAAAAAATTGCTGTCTTATTAGCATATCATAAAATGTCAATGTTTAGAGTATGATACCTTTGTATAATTCTACCAAAAAAAGTCTTATATTAAGTACTCATTGTCCTTGCATGAGGAAATCTGCACACCTTACCGCTAGATGAAAAGGGAATGACATACCTTCTTTCAGATACTTCAGTTTTTACCTCAATGGGCCTTGAAGCAACTGAGAGGGTAAAAACAGTTCTCCTTGAGGGCTGGCAATCCCCTTAAGAAAAGGGCAAAAATACCTTTCTCTGTGGGAGTGCTTTCCATCCCCTGCTGGAAGCAGGGGGTAAGATTCAGAAAAGCAGAGTAAGAGTGAACAAATACCCATCATCACTCAACTATGCAGTCATGCTTTTAACTGCTAGTTCTCTCAATACCTGACATTTTCAGTTAGTTCAAGGCACAACCTACAAGAGGAGGGCAAGGCCCTCTCGTCCCTTTCTCAGGTAGTATTTGGAAACTAAGGTTTGAATTCCCTCAGAGTGCAAGACCCACTTAACTTGGGTTTTCCAAACTCCTGCACAAGTGCTCGAACCTCTCCACTAATGTACACCAGGTAGCTCTCATCAATTCTAACTGTATTTTTAGATGAAATTATGGCAGTGGGGTTGCACGGAGAACTCGGTACTAGCCACATGTGCATCTCTGCACTTGCTAATACAACTGTGCTCCCAAACACCCGGGAACAGGAATGCTTTGGCCACGGCTCCCAGTACAGGAAATGCTACCTCACTTGGCATAGCAATGCGTCTGTGGATATATATATAATAATATGTCAGGTGTTTAATGACTATTGCTAATGAATACTTAAGTAACTGCTTTCAATCACTTAAGTCTTTACTGCAAGAACCGCTAATTAGCCTTAAGCACCTAAATTATACCAAAATTCCAGTTCAGGCATCAAAATATTTTTCTTGAGCTCAGTAGAAGAGCAGCAAAATTCAAGTTGAATGGACATTTATGCACTGAACTCTTCATTCAACATGTGTTAGGTATCTGCAACTTGAAATGAAACTCACCCCATAAAGATCCTATGAGAGAAATATGGGAAATCAGAGGACTGGATGCTCCACTCCCGAGTTCCAAACTGACGCACACGTAACTAAATTCAATGCATTTTAACATCTCCCTACAAGAAGGCCACAGGCACATCTGTGCTGATCACACTGAAACAGCCTTTACCACATCCTGATTTACACTATGCTTCTTAGTATAATACATATCCTAAAACTGTGCAACGTTTTTGACTTAAAATACAGTCCAACATAGAAACAATCCCTCTTTCTCTCCAATCTCTCACCTCCCTTGCTTCAGAAACAACACAGCACAACAGCTGCCACTACCACCATCCAGCTATCTCAACTTCAGAGGCCTACTGAAAGCAAATGAAATTCCTCAGGTATATAAAACTCTGACTGAACAGTGTCCTGGGCAATCTGCTCTAGTTGAACCTGCTTGCACAGAAGCATTGGACAAGTTAGACTGCCTGATCTCAAGAGTCTCAACCTAAAGGACTGTGTGATTCTGTAAAAAGTCAGTAGTGGCATGTAAAACATAGGGATGTAATATTTTTTTTCTAAATCTATTCTTTAATTTAAAGCATCCATTTAGCATATCTCAGAAACCTGAGCTGTATGAACATTAATATACACCCAGAAAGTGACCCAGGATTGTAACAAATAACGTCTTAATGCATGCGTTTCCTTGTGATCATTTCCCTTGTACTTCAATATTGCCCAATCCATCCTCCTCAGCTTTCTAAGGAAGTTCTTTATGTTGAACAAGTCAAGACATTTAGACACCGAAGACTTACTATATGGCACCTTCAGATTTACATGACAATGTTTATTTTGACTTTTTATAAAAGGATTTAAGGTTTTAAGTGCAACTGCTATGAGGAAAAGTAAGACCAGTACTTTTAATTAGAAATTATAAAATTCACCAAGTTACATTATTCAAGTTCAAGTGCAGCTAGGGCAGGAGGCCTTGCTAAACTGTAACACTGGTGCCCTAGTGTAGTGACAATAGAAGGGAATGCATAACTGTAACTATGCAAATTAAAAGTAGGTTATGGGTTCAGGCATTTCACTTTGATGCAGCACTACTCTTCATATAAGTACTTCTCTGAAGATATTGTCTAGGTCCCCATTTTCAAAAAACTGTTAGTAGCAACATTGCTTCCAGTAAGGAAAAAAATAAGTGGTTTGCTACATAAAAAGACAAATAACTTTTTCAAAATACTTACCTAACAGATTTTGAGTATCTTAAGCTATTTACACATGAAACCCCTACAATCCAACCCAAATAACACCCATTACCCTTGTGAAAGACCCCAGGTGATTTCAAGAAACCTAGAACATTAACAGATGCAAAGACCCTGGACCATCTTAATGAAACTTTACTCTCTGAACTAATGTTTTCCACAAGTCTAATGAAGAAATGAGAAGATACATGCAGTTGACATTTTTCACCTGTTTTGAATTAGGTGACTTAGGTATCTTGACACCAGCTGAGGCCACACCATGTCATCCCATCCAAACAGCTGCATCATTGACAGAAGGGGCTGCGGCTGGAGGTCTGATAGGGCTTTGCTGGGCATATCCAACGCTAAGAGAGTAAACCCTGATTTTTAAAGACAGAAAAACAAGGCATCAGGTCAATGGTTTCTCAGTACAACCCCGTTCCGCTAAAAAGCGCTGAAAATTAATTATGATTAATAGTGTGCAGTCTGGGAGTACCAGAAATCTCAATTAAAACTAGACAACTAGTCTAATAGTGTTTGTACACTTGTTAAATGTAGTCTCTGTCCCAGGAGTTTGTACGTCAACACGACACACTGAATGCAAAAGAGAAAAAATAGATCCAAACACGCATCATTTAAAATACATTAATGAAACCACAGATTATAAACCCTAAAGGGATACCTTTATCACCTATGCAATAAAAAACATGTCTTAAAAACTTGGTCTTTTGTGTTCTTGGCCTCCTTTTCTTGCCTCCATCCACCACTTCACTCCTTGCACACAGAAGTATTTCTGTGCTTTACGGGGTTCAGTTTTATTTCTTTGCTTAGTTGTTTTTACATACTTCTCACAGTGAAGAACTGTATTTGGAAAGAATCCACTCAGTAAAAGCTGGTACATTACTATTTTTAGAATAAACTTTTCATGTATCAGAAGCTACTGTGTAAATAAAGCACAGATACATAAGAGAAGCTTATTCTTGGAAAAAAAGGACCTTCATGTAACAGTTGCAGATCTAGAAACTGGGACAGTACTTTGTGCAGTTTTTGTTCATGAAGCACAACCTTCTGCTGTTTCGGTTAGGTCTATCGTGACATCTCTATCTAACACTTCCAGCATAAAAGATGTAGCAAACGACGAACGCATTCAAACTAAGGAAGAAAATGTAATCTGAAATGCTAAGCAGTTATTAGGTTATCAGAAACAGGAGGCATCAAATGAGTCAGGAAAACTGACCATGGAAGGCAATGAAATAAAGGGGCTCACCAGTTTCCATATCCTCCAAATCAAATTAAAAATAACCGTAATATCAATTTAATAAAATGATTTATAAATCTGCATCCATTCAGAAGCTGACTTTGAATTAGACAGGGAAGGCTAGTTTTCAGAAACAGCAATGATTGTATTTTAATTAACGGTGTAGGGACAAACTATCTTAAGCTGGGAAGGACGTCACATTTCCTGACATGTCTTGGAATAAAAAAGGAGGTCATACAGAGTCCCCACTCTGCCTTAGGTGAGGAAGCAATTTGTGCCAGCCTTCTTCCAGATTATCACATTGTTTCTGCAGCATCAGCCATAACGTAGTTGGGAGGGGGAGAGGGGGAGAAATGGGAGACAGAAAGGATAATGTGAGTCCCAGGCTCTTAGCCTGGCAGGGGGAGCAGGAGAGCTGTGACCGCTGCTCTCTCTCCTCTGGGCTGCAGCCTCTGAGGCAAGAAGCTCATCCAGCGTGGGAAGGGTTTGCCTTCCTCGGTAGTACTGCCTAACGCATCTCTATAAAGCAGGTCGCAACTGCACTTCCCTGCTTCGAAGCTGAGTTTATAATAGGTTGCTCTTCTTGCTATTTCACCGTGTTAATATAAAATAAAAAGATATGACACTGTGGGAAATGAATGAAAGTTGTGACATTAACAACCTCTTCCTTTGATTTGTATTGCTGTTTCCCACACATGCTTCAGCAGTGTGAGACCACTGCCGCTGCACACCGTCTCCTTCATTAGCGCGACCTGCTAACTACCACAGAGCGCCTTCAGATGCAGGGTCTTTTAACTTTCCCATTGCTAACTCAGTACTTCTGAGCCTGTGACTTTGCCTAATTCACATCATGATGGGAAAAAATATTGTATATTTCACTTCTCTAAATTTTAGTTAAATGGCTGCAAGATTCCATTGTAACTGCAGAATGCAATGCTAGCGAGCGGTGTTAAAGATCAAACTGGGATTTCTTTCTACTACTCACTGCCACGCTGACTCGCTGCACATGGAGTTCACATACATATGGAACGCTGCAGTTCAAGATTAAAACCCTTCAGTGTAAAAGCACGATAAATAAAATGAATGACGAAATCATTTTATGAACACGGCTGTGAATGTTCAGCAAAAAACAGTCGTGCAATCAACCCTTTAAAACTCATCTTCAAATGTGAAATAGTATTTTTAAAACAGGTAGTTTGAATTGCCATCATAATGAACAGTTCTACACAAAATTATAATACAAATATATTCTACAGAAAAATCTAAACTCTAGATATAGGTCTAGCTTATTCTCATTTGTATTGTATAACACTGCAGCATTGATTATAATCGGTGGCTGGTAGGGGGGAAAAAGAAGTCATGCTCCTATAGCTTCAAACCCCTTTGGAGTTCTCAATGGGTTTGCATTCTATCAAGCAATTCCACACGGCAGTATTTCTTCTTGTCAAAATATTTAGCGTGGAATCTGTTTGCATTTCGCATCTTCAGGTTACTACCTGGAAGGAGAAATAGCCCAAACCGCAAAAGCCTTGAAAGTTTGTGACCCAGAAAACAGCACCGCACCCAGCGGTCGCAGGGAGGGTCAGTGCTAACCTGCAGCGGTATCAGCAAGCTGTGGGGAAGGTGGCATCTGCGACATTCTCTGGCTCTTCAGATAGGGAAAGAAATTCCTCCAGAGAGCGCTGGCGACAGCAAGGTGGTGCTCTTTAGCCACTAATGGAAGCGGAGCCTCCGGGGCCGCGTTCCTGGGCTGAGGTCCCTGGCTTACACGTTTGTGCACACTCCTAGGGAGAAACACAAACAACGTTTACGTTCAATAAATGAAAAATTCGCATCTTTTAAATACGCATTTACAACTACTTTAAACTACGGAGCCCGAGAACTGCAGGATCATTTTGTGCAATTAAATCCTTTATGCCAAGACATTATGCATACCAGTTATTTGATGGATGAATGATGGCATATTAAGCACCACAAAGTTAATGTTAATTACTAATGTCAACCATTAATTATATGCTTTTTAATATGTCAGATCAAAATGAGAAATAGGCAGCTTTAAAACGAATATCTGCATTTTGCAACTGCTGGCGTGACAAGCAAGCCTGCTTACAATCCAAAGCCAGCTGCTTGCTTGTAATTTTTGTCAGTAGGGTTTTTAGGATAGGGCTGTGTACAGCAAATAATGGCGAATGATTTTGATCAATTGTAAGGCTTCCTTCTGAAACCTATTTCTCATTTGTAAAACCTCACTAGGTACGAGTTTAGATAAGAGAAAAGATTCATTTTATCCTGATGCACTGCAGACAATTAGGTTTGACAGCAATGCCCACAGCTTTGTTAGTACAGTAAGGACAAAAGTTACCACTACACATAACTCCCATCTCTTCCTGAGACAATGTGGCATGAATTCAATAACGCACTCAATTTTCTTTGATTCTTCTAGTACCATTCCTGCTACTTAATCTAATTTGGAAGTTGTGACTTTCTAGAGGTTTAATAGAGATATGTCTGCAGGGAATCAATGTTCTCAGAGAAATGGGGGGGGGGGCAGAGGAAGCATTAATAAATTTGTCTGGTAGAGCAGCATAGGAGGCATTACTGCACTGGGCTGATCAACTAAATAACATGCTTATTAAAAACAATCTGTAGGAACGCACTATCATTCCTGTTCCTATTTATCTTCTGGTCAACTCAATTGAGATTGTGCATTAAAGCACAGGCAGCATTATTACATTTGCTTTATTAAATTCTATAAACAGCACTGTAAAGTCAGAGTCAAGATATTTATAAGATAATGGCAAGCAGTGGAGGCATCGAGACTTGCCTTAGCACTAACGTTTGTAGACCATAATATTTTTTTTCTTAATTGCCATCCTCACAAGAGCAAGTGTTACACAAAACTCTTCCCCTAGTTCTTTATTCTGTGCTCAACGTAATTTGAAATAAACCAAAACAAAAATAGAAAAAAACTCCAGCTCCTTCTTCCCTTCTGGGAATGTGGGAAAATTATGAAAGAATTACACAACTCACAGCACTCATTAGGACATCTGAAATGGAATAATTTTAAATAAAGAGTAGACTGGCTGCAAGGCCTTCCCGTACTAGGGTTGATATTAGAAGCGCATCTCATTATACCAAATTAGTATCCAAAAATCCTGCCTAACACATAATTTAAAACATAAAACATCCTGGCTGTCAAAGGTAACGATACCTTATGCCCGCCTGCAGGCATCCAGTAGTTTCAATAGGACAGACAGGAAGAGAATTGAGTACCAGCTACTTTTCAAATGGCTACATTTAACAGACACAGAAAGATACGCAATATTAGGAGGAATCAAGTGTGTCTTTGAGAGACGGTGGGAGTCCAAACACGGGAACAGAAGCCAGTAATTCTAAACCCAACCTTTATTCCCTCTGTGGCTTCACAGAAATCATACAGCCTTTGTTAGCCTCAGTTTCCCAGCCATGATATTTGGATAGTAAGACAGCTTACCCTTTAAGGATGCTGTGAAAACAATCAATGCTTAGAAACTGAGGATTATATTCAGTATGTCAGTTGGTATTCCTATTTACAAGGCATATTCTCCAAGTCAACATGAATTGAAATAGAAGCGAGATTAGCATAAAAAGTCAACCAACACTTCTTTGGGAGTATCCCTTATCTAAAAAAGGGCAAAGAAAAGGGTGCAGAGGACAAACAATGATAAAGTAAAAAGCAAGGCTAAGGAAGTAAGTTAAAATATATTTTTGCCTATTACAAAAATTTAAAAATTTAAACAATAAAAGCATAAAGGGCTTTTATTTATCTATTTTTAATTTTATTTTATTAAGAAAGGAAAGCACGATGCCTCATAGTGTAGAGAATAAAACTTACAGGACCAAATTCTGCCATGCTTACACCCAGACTACACTGTAAAATCGCACAAAGACCTTTTTCTCTCCTCTAAACTGCCTCTCCAAAGAAGGATGTCTTGCATCTCCTTTAGCCATCTATGCAAAGCAGAAGGGTGTACAGACTTCCAAAGTAAGGTAATATATCTCCGTGTCAGCGGAAGGGCAACACGTACAAATCAGTATTTATGTTTATTCATAGTAACCTACACAAATGCTTGCAATAAGGTAAATGCTTAGAATCAATGGGGCATCGATATGTGCTGCAGCAGAACTAGCCAGCTACTTCTATGACAAACAACTTTTTTTCATTCCAGAAAAACACAGATAAACTCAATTTTACTTTTTATTCAGGCTTCCACACTTTTCTAACACTAGACAAGCACACCATCAAACATCACACGAGTTCTAAAAGAACATACATGTAGTTTCCATCATGTTAAGAGGTCTGGAACCACTGTTTGCCTCATTACAATGGCAGTAACTTGGTGTGGGTTTTACTTGTTTTAAATCGTGGATTTCTTGTTTACATAAACGAAGTGTGCTTTTTCATTTTACCATCAGATCAAATAATCACTGGGTTTGTAAAAGGGAATGATTGTGCTACCTGAACGAGGATTGTGCTGGATGTATACCTAATAGCGGTAGCATGTGGGGTTATTTTCTGCATCCTCCACCTCGGTAAGGAATTGCAGCCATTTGTCTGGATGCAGTTACTGTAATTAGGAGCCACCCTTTTTCAAAAAAACCCCACACCTTTTCAAACCTGGATTACTAAAGTGGAGCGAAACGTTAAGTCAAACTGGGTAAGTAAAGGACGTAAAAGAAGCCTGCCTACAGAATGGAAACTCAAGTCACTGCTAGTCCATAATCCAGACCAGCTGCATAATGACATCCAGACTTCATACAATGACAGTTAATTTGAACTACAAGGGTTCAGAACTCCCCAACCTGAGAGAAGACCTCTCTCCTCCTACCAGCATTGCAGGGACACACACTATCACCTGTGGAGGCTCTCAGACTATAATCAACACACTGTTTTCTTCACGGATGGTTCTCCCAGCCCCTCTACTCCCAGATCAGTCGCAGCATCCACTGAACTCAGCTGCCCGGTACAGCCAATATTAAGCTCAGGAAAGTCTTTTTAAAGGAAGTGAATGACCTTTTGATGTTGAAACAAATAAATAATTAAAAGCCAACACCTGCAGGACCAGCACCCTTGGATAAATCTAGGGAGATGGGGTAGAGATATATGAATATTTCTGAAATGATAAATGGCTTTGATGTTTAGAATTTCAACTACTAACATCAGTTCTTTCAAGGAAAACTCAGGCAAAGTAAAATGAAACAAAGCATCACCACACTCAGATTGAAATAACAGGGACTCTGCGCTCTCTGCAGAGCAATGGAACCGGAGTAATAGTTGAACTTGGAGATTTCCCTCTTTTGCCATCAGTGGAAGATTATCAAGACAGTTTCTCATTTTGATATTTCAGCAACAAATAGACTGTCCTTGGCCCTACTTTATTGTTGCCACAGAGGTGGTAACAGCTACAGAAGTGTCTGGGGGAAGTTGAGGCTTTGTCAGCCATGGTGTAGCTATGAAGATTTCAGTATCAACAACCAAAGAGATACGGAGATTATGCAGTGAGCAACAAAGAGTTCTGATTACAGTGAAGATGACAGAAGAGCTTTACATTTTCTCAGAGAGCCCCAGAAACAGAGGTGTCAGCTACTCGGAAATGTGCCAAACATTTATCATCTTAAGGTTTCCCCAAAACCGAAAGCCGCATTAATACAATGAAAAGCATATTTGTTTCTGCTGAAAAGACTAGCAGTAAGTTACACAATAAAGATGGCATTAAAATAAAATCCCAAATAAAAGTGCCAATGTTGACACAATTCCATTTCATAGGGAAAGGTGTTCCTGCTTCCTATCCCCTCTTAATTGCTACTACAAAGAAATTATGTAGCACCAACGTACAGCAAAACAGTGGGCTTTTCTGTAGAAATCTATTCAGCCATTCATTCTGTGGTTTCAGAAATCTCACTGCAGTGATACACTCAAAATTTCTGCTGCTGCTACAGGTGCAAAACACCGAGATCTCTGCTAGAGAGCAGTGTTCTCAGCTTCAGTGCCCAAACAATATTCACCAAGCCGCATTTCGGAATTTAGTTCAAAACTACTCAACCAATTTCAAATGCCACAAAACATCAATACTTCTTGAATATCTCTACTCATTTTTTCCCTTTCATTCCACCAGAACTCTTACAGTGACCAGAACTGGAAGTAAGGTTTCAGTGGAAGCTACACACGTTCCTAGTAACTAGTCCTATCCAAGATCCTCGCATGCCTTCCGTATTCCTTGGGAAATAATCCAGTCCGGGTATCAACTAGTTAACTATGAGTGCACTTAGATACATGATAGTTAGAGAATATGGAAACTATAGCACTTACTTTGCTGATCCATACGGATACCAACTCCCATGTTGACAAACTCACTGTTGAACCTCCACTTTGTAATTTGTTCATAAGCATTTGGTTTTATGTCTGTGCTTCAAATATGCAGTTTACACTAAATACGTGCCCATTTCTGAAATGATAACCTGTCCTACTGAGGGAAACCATAATAAAAAGTGGGAAGGCAAAGGCATTTTTAGAGTTAATTACTTTTTGAACAACTTTTTTCAAAACATTCAGCAAAGAAAAGCTAGTTTAAATATGCACTATCACACTGGCATGCACAAAGCTGAGGACAAAATGGTTGCATCTGGTTTTGTCTGCTTTCCTGCGGGTGGTATCACGGAGTTATGCCGAGGTGTGAGTAACAAGCTGTACGGTCCTACCTCTCTTGCACATGCAGATTCATGACAATGAAATGGAACTGGATACACAGGAGTGGCAGACTTCTGTGTTGCACAGTGGTTCCACAATGACCCAGCAACTCCAAGAAGAAAGTGCTCCAAACCAAGCATGCTTAGAGACTGGTGGAAAGTCATAGATGTGGGTTGCAGGCATCACATGGTACAGGTTTTTACTATCTTGACTCTCAGGGCACACAAGTTTAGGTACCTGGGGAACTTGTTAAAATGGAACTACCTACAGACTTCCCAGACATTTCCATATTCAGGCTCTTTCAGTAAAACATACATGAAGGAAGGTGACTAACTTCTATCTAAGTCTGATTCAAACATCCAAGTTCTCTTTTAAATCTGTTTCTTTGGGATACAGAATGTCTCAACTTTAGTTGTCTCCATATCTGCAGGATACATACAAATTATCTATACCTTTTTTAAAAAAAAATAAAAAAATATGAACAACAGCCTATTCACTCTTTGTTAACTCAAAAAAACCCAACCAAGCCAACAGAGCACAGAATTTTAACTCATTTTTATGGAATTAAAAAAACCCCCACAGATCTCAGAAAGATGAGCAACATAAGAAATTTAAGGCCAAAAATAAGTTTTCCCATCCATTAAAAGAAACATTTGGGGCACACCCCCAGTTTATAATGAAAGTGTCAGCACTGTGTAAGTCGTAACAAAAGCATCAATACCACCACAGAGCTATACTGCTTGCTGTACAAACAGAACTAGAAAAATTATACATTATCACACATTAACACGCCCCCATCAGATCAGGATTTACTAAATCATGTTTCAGTGTTCTTCCTTCGGGTTAATTTGCTTCAATAATCCACAGTAAACTGCACATTTAAATGTTTACTGCAAAAGGGACGTGCAAATAATATCTGATTATGTCTGTAGGTGATGATCACTGACTGGTGTGATGAGGGAGGGAAGGGTAACAAGGGAAGAAAGATACTTTTTACAACTGTAACATGGAGGATTTTTATCAAATGCTTGAATTCACCTATTTGTCCTTAAGGTTTTTATAGCACCGACTTGCACATCAGACATGTTAGTGTTACAACATGCCTTCATTCAGGCACAACAACATGAGGCATACACAAAGTGACATGCCTCGGATGTTGCATGAGATCCAATGGGATAAAAGGACATAATGGTTAAAAGGCAGAGCACAAACAGATGTGAGACTCACAAATCATAATTCCCACACTGCTCACTTAGGACATTTTCTTTTGAGAGGGAAGTTCCTTATGTGCCTACAGTTCAACTACACAAATCACTGAGCCAGTCATCTAACCCACAATTTCCCATCTACTGGGGCCCAGAAATCTGACCATGACTAACCCATACTAAGAAAACTAGGCTGCATGGAGTGCAAAAGTAGCCACGTTCATTTTAAAACCTGGAATACAGGTGTATTTGTCAAATATAACCAAGGAGTCACAGCCTCAGGGTTGAGGGCACTGAAGTCCAGGTTTGATAGACTGGTTTGGGGATCAGGCTGTGCTCTTGGATTGAGTTTTACATTACGTCAGTCACTGGACAAAAGTGCAAAGACCTACAAGGACTGGAGCTTTTTACACTCAACTTCCTTATATTATGCCTACTAGGTATTTAATTGTTCAAATTATGTTGTCTGTTACTAAAACCCAAAACCAACCAACCAAAAAAACCAAACCAACCAACCAAACCAAACATGCTGACGTACAGATCTTTACCAGCAGAACTCAACAATGGTTGTTTTCCATGATATGCAATCAGAGTTCCCTGGGCCCACCAGACAGAAACTGGATTCAATCCTTCACTTTGTCTACTGCTAGCCTACAGAAAATATGCAGTCCCACATAGGAGGCAAGAGTGGGTTCTCCAGGACATGCATGCTGGTATGTGCTGAAGAAGTTGCTGCTCAGCTAGGCCTGTTACTCTCGGCCATCAGACCACTGTACCTTGGAAGACATCTACACCAACTGAGAGCAGAAGTCTTCCAAGTTCTGACAACCTCCTAGCTCATCTGAACAGAGCTGACAGACAGGCAGATGGCCTTTGTGCTCAGGAGTAAAAGGTCAAGAGGCCTAAACCACCGTAACGCTCTAGGACTGAGGTGTTTGAGACCATAATTTAAAGGATTTTTTTTTGTGTGTGGAGTGACACAGACAGACAGGCATAAAAATACAGGGCATCTAAGCTTCAGCTATAAGAGACACACACAGACATCAGGGCAGCACTTCAATTCAGAGAGCTTCTCTGTAAAACCTTATCTAAGCATTGCTAAAAGATACTCCACCTTTCTCCATCCAAAAATCCCAACCATTGTTTTCTCTTTTTTTCCACACAAACATCAGGAAAATATAATCCCTAAACATCCTAAAACTTATTTTGCATTATGTTCCCTTAATTGAAAAAGTGCCTATCAACAAAATAAAAAAGGCTGCAGATCCTTCTGATTTACCACACATCAATTGCTGCCAGAGTAAAAGCAGATCACATACTCTTTCCTGATGAAGATACAGTAGGTTTAAACAGAGCCATTCCAATTCTTTCATTGATGGTATAAATCTTCAAATCTCAGTGGAAGAGCCTAGTATATTCCTATTGTTACTGGATCACTGACAGAACAGACTCAACTGTTAAGAAGCTTCTAATGTGACAATTTATATAAGCAGAGTAATTAAAGTATATTAGAAATCCAGATAATCTCCCCCAATCAAACCAATGAAGGGCAGCTCATGGGCATTCAAATCACACATTGCAATTTAGCTCAGGGTCACCTTCCCAAGTAAAGTATCATCAATAGAAAATACCTTAAACTAAATGATCCTTACTCATTACTAAACGTACTCAGGAAATTACAAAACGCTCTTTGAAGATACAAATATTTTAAGAACAGTTAACCACTTTAAACAATTATTTTTTCCTTTCAGTGATTTGAAGACTAAAGCCAAGTTTCTCAGACATTACTAGGGATATTCACTGAAACATACAGAAGAATGGGGAAAACATGAGACCCTTTTAAATGCTGCACTGTGAGTACAGCAGCAGCAGTATTTCCTCATATTACTGGACTGTGTGTTAGTACATGCGATGCAAGTTGTCAGTAATTAAATAATTACAGTACCAACAGCTAGGGAATCTAGCTCATGATTTTTTAATATTCTCACAAGCAATTATATTTTTTACTATGCCTGTTTGGGGGTGTGTGTGTTTGTTTTATGTATCTTCTGCAAGTAAGTCTATCAACTACACAATTAAAAGCATTTGGTTGGACAAATAAAGTAAATCAAACCCAGAACTCTAATGCTTTCCACGTGTAAGTTATATTAATTTAAAAAACAAACAAACAACCCAAACATAAACCCCCCCCCCCCAAAACATAACCATTGTAATTCACCCCTTAATAAGTAAAAATGGAAAACATACCCTATTCAAATTTTAAGTCAATATTTCAAACTTTTTTTTTTTAACCAACAGATGGCTGTAATACACAGCTTGGCAGCTATTACGTTAAAGAAATATGATTCAAGAAATGTGTCTCTTCTCTGCCTGAAACTAATACAGAGGAATTTGGTAGATCCATGTTCTTCACTAAATTCTTTTGATTTAAATGTACCATTACAGAGAAAAAGTTAACTGCAAGCCTCAGGTTTTAAGGCAGTCACATTTTCCACAGAAATATAGAAACAATAATACATTATGTTAGGTTATATAACCAGCAAAGTTACCTATTCTTGCTTGATCCATTTTCCCAATCAAAGAATCACTAACATTAGTAAAAGTGACTGATCCCCCTTCTGTTTTCAAACCAGGCATTCAAAGTAAAACATGTTAGTTTGTCAAGCTACAGTATCTCTGAACACATCCATCCCCTGAAACATTAAATATTCCTTGGGAGTTCACCTTCTGGTTTTTTAGAAGGAATTAGCTCATAGAAGTGACAAATGACTCAATATGCAGGTGTATTTTTTTTTTTCTCTACCAGAAAGCCAAAGAAGCACAAGGGCCAAAGCAGTACTGGCCTGAACATCCCCACCCTTTACTAGAGATCAGCAAAAGTTCCCAGCATACCACTGTCAGAACTGGCAGAGACAAGAGGATAAAAAAAGTCTGGTTTAAAACTCATGGGGTTGGAGGAAGGAATGTGCAAATCCTTCAAATAGGAAAGTGGACAGACAGCACCTGCTGGAAAGTTTAACTCAGAAAGAAGAAAACCAGTAATGAAGTGACCTCCAAGCACAGCCAGCTCTCCATCCTCTGTAATACCACTTCTTTCACCACATTGTGCCTGCAGCAACCCTTCCCCCATGCACTCTATGGCAGAAGAGAGACCTGGAACATGTTATGATCAGCCTGTCCTGTCCTTCTGACTCTTCCAGACGACTGCAGATGCAGTAAGACCTGCAGTGATCTGGGCCAAAGAGATGTCAGAATCGTGAGATGCAAGTGTAAGCTGTCATACAAACACCTGCAAGAATTTTCCACTGGCTGTTTGATGAAGGTCTTAAATACATTGGGAAATGGGCCAGCAGTCTACCTGAAACACTTACTAAATCACAAGATAAAGCAAGCATTTGGAAACTAGCATAAAATAAAATAATGGACAAGAAAAAGGAAATTATGCTTGAATTTTTTCTTTACTTGGATTACCTTTAATGGGAAGCAAAGCAAATGTCACCAAAAGTGTGATTCTACAATATGCAATACTGAATTCACTGTGAGGGTGACAGAGCACTGGCACAGGCTGCCCAGAGAGGTTGTGGAATCTCCTTCTCTGGAGACATTCAAAACCCACCTGGACACATTCCTGTGCAATTCAGTCTAAGTGATCCTGCTCTGGCAGGGGGTTGGACTAGATGATCTTTCGAGGTCCCTTCCAACTCCGCATGTTCTGTGATACTGTGAAGAAGGGGCAGTAAGTTCCCAGGACTTTCTATGGATTTAACTTTACAATTTAGAGGCAAGCTGTTCATTAATAGGTCTGCAGTCATCACAGATACAAAATGTCAACACAACTTATATTGCTCCTTCCATCTACTGATATGTAGGTAATACTGTTTATTTTTAGATGCAGAAGACTAGGAAATGTTTTTCTTAATTACTCTAAATTGTTATTGTGGATTTCTTTTAGAATGCAAATATTTTCCTAAAGCATTCACTATTTTATAAGCAATCAAACAGCATAACAATCCCTTAGTTAACCACTAAATTAATTCATCAATAAATCTGTTTACCCAATTTTGAATGGGTAGTCTTGATGAGCCTAGGTGAAGAAACATCCACAGGGCAACACCCACAGGACCAGACTAATGATAATAAATAAATAATTAAATAAACAATCTTCATATCAAAGAGATCACCTCCTGATATCAAAGATTCTCATATTGACCGGGACGGAAAGTGTTAATGCTGTGATAAAAGGTTTTCAACTGCAGTTGAATCATGTGAAGATTATCAATATAGCAGCAATGTACAAAGGGGCTTCAGGAAGGTTACAGAGTTTAATATAATCCTCTCTATAGCTAAGCACAGTAATAGAGAACCCCATGTTCACTGTGACAGCACGTTGCGTGTGCTCAGTAATACTTTTAAAATATACAGGGAGAACAAGATAGCCCAACATCTTTACTATGCTCAAATACAAAGTAAAGATATTAACAAGAACAGACACTCAACCCTAAAACACAAAGGTACTGAGAAGCCAAAACTGTAGAGCTACAGAATATTAGTTAGCACTTTCTCCTTTGACAGTTCTCAGAGGATTTAACTACATCACCAAAAAGACAAGTTGCTATGACCATAATTTAAATGCAAGCAACAAAGCCCTAGCCTGCTTTGGCTAGGTCTGCTGGGAGGGAATATTACATCCGCTTCAGCCATGCTAGCAAATTTGTGCCAGAGAGTTCTTGTTTCTTCCTATCCACATTTAACTAAGGTGAGGTTGCAAAAGCAGCAAAGACAACAAAACGTGTGTTAATTCAGCTGAAGTAGTTCACATTTCAGCTTGTGGAACAGTCTTGGGAAAAACAGAGAGCTAATTTGAGCCTAACTGCAATTTTCCTTCATTACCTTCAGTGGTATTCAGCAAGCTTTCTTTTCATCTTTAATGTAAAGTATGAACTGGAACACACAAAGTGACTCTCCACTGTTCAAAATCTCAAGTCCCATGAGAGTCAGTCCAGGTACTCCCCTCAGTAGCAGGGCTCAGCTGCTCACAGATCTACACTGGCCAAGGCACTGGGAGTCATCTTGTTGCTTTGAACAGGTAAAGTCAGTGCTCAGTTATTTCAGTTATTTCAAGAAACAACACAGAAAAAGCAGACATTTGAAAAGACATTTAGTTTGCCTAAGTGGCCTTTCAGCATAGGTCAGAATCAAAATCTTTTAACCCCCTGCAAGAACAAACAAAGAAAAATATAGAAAAAAAGACAGGTTGCATTTGAAGTTGATTCTAGGCTGTCATTTCATAGAATCACAGAATCATAACGTGTAGGGTTGGAAGAGACCTTTAGAGGTCATCTAGTCCAACCCCCCTGCAGTAAGCAAGGACATCTTCACTAGATCAGGTCACTCAGAGCCCCATCAAGCCTGACCTTGAATATGTCCTATTCAGGAAATATCTCCTCTTACTTTATCTATTTTATCTCCTCCTATTTTAGTCCACATACATCCAAAAATAAACCCCACCTAAACTAAACCGTATATGTAAATCATTGCCATTTCACAGAAGTTAAAATAGGTCAATTTCAATTCTTGAAAACTTACTTTGAATAGCAATCCTGGTAACAGACTGACATTACAATTAATTCCAATCAAAATAAGGCAAAATCCTTCAATAAATTCCTGTACCACATGCAAAATTTCAGAACTGAATATCTCAGCCTCTATTGCAGGGTTCTGCACGAGTCCTCTCAGATTCATTATTGAGCTGAATGCAATACAACCTGACCCGTACAAACTGTCTTCCCTCACCTCCCATCAGGTTCCAAGTATGTTCAACAGGCAATTGAATGATGTTAAAGGTAGATATCCAGTCATGAGGGTGATGTCTACAGACACATCACCTCACATGGTGAGAGTTTAAAAGAAAACCATGCAATCCACCACTGACTGACTGGGGAGGGACGAGATGGGGACTTGCAGGAGTCATTGGGAACTCTTTGATCAGACCTGACAGTTCACCCTTTGGTTTTGAGTGGCTTGTTTTTTTTTATTTTAAACAGGGCTCATCTTTTGTATCAAAGATTTTTTTTGAAAACTACTGTGAATTTTGTAATTAATTTCTGTAACTTTAAATTATAGGGACATAATTGATTATATTTTAAAAACACGAGCCTAATTTGGTTCCCCAAGTATTTCATGTTTGAAAGAACAGGAAATCTAGATAGCTGTAGATGATCTTTGTTCAAGTTCATAGCCTATTAGGAGCATAAATGCTAGGCATCCATCATATAGGGAACAGACAATGTTAGCTGTTATGTTTTTTAGCTGGAAATAGCAAATCACTGCTGGTACATGAAATCCTTTTTAACAGCCTTCCATGAGACCTCTTCCTCTTACCATCAGAGCAGGATTGAATTACAAGAAAAGGCTCAAGGGTCACAGCAAATAAGCTGACTTAGCATCATTTGCTCCTTGTTAAAGGCCACCTTTCTTCAAAATATTCAAAAGAAAGATCCACTCAAACCCACCAAGGCTTCCTTCCCAAGCGAGCTCTTTGCTTTCAAAGTTCTAAAAAGATGCTACACATCAAGCAATATCCTGGTATTATATGCAGCGGTCTTGCCCTGAACACATAGTGTGGAGTATAAAACCTGCCTTCTTCATTCTGAGTGAGAAATTAGAGAATCACAGAATAGTTGAGGGTGGAAGGGATCTCTGGAGGTCATCTGGTCCAACCCCCTTGCTCAAGCAGGGTTAACTAGAGCTGACTTCTTGGGACCATGTCTTCTTAGGACCTAGATGGCTTTTGAGTATCTTCAAGGATGGAGACTCCACAACCTCCTTGGGCAATCTGTGCTAGTGCTCAGTCACACTCACAGTGAAAAAAAAGTTTCCTGATGTTCAGAGAGACTCTCCAGTGTTTCAGTTGCTGTCCATTGTGTGTCCATTGCCCCTGGTCTTGTGACTGAGCACCATGGAAAAAAGCCTGGCTCTATCCCCTTTGTACCTTCCCTTCCTATAGTTCTATTGAAGGGATAATGATAAGAATCTCCCAGAGCCTTCTCTGCTCCAGGCAAGCTCAAATACCTGATGAAAGTGTACAGAAGCCTTCCACATCACTATAAAATGAATTCTATGTGAGTATAATTTATAGTTAGAATCAGAATGCCAGGTTATCTGAGAAACTGAAATAAAATAAAACTGCTTAAGTGAAAAAAACAAATGCTCCTGATTTCAGTCAGGTTCCTAATACAGAGACAAGCTGCAGCCTGCAAATGAGTACCTCACAGAGAACCCCTCTGTTGGAGCAAAACTTCTAACATTTGTCATCTTCTAGAAACTGTGTGTTTAATAGGATTTCTGTTTGATTGGTGACATGCTTTTGCCCACAGCTTTTTTTGGGGCTGTTTTCATCTTTTTTGTTTATTAAGAGTTAGTGATAAAAAAATCTAAATTGGAAGGGACCTCTAAAGGTCCAAGCGTGACTCAAAGCAAGGCCACTGAATAACCCCAACGAGAGAAATCTGACAACCTGACTTAGAAATCTGATCCTTCTACCTAGTAAAAACCTTCTTCACAATCTCAGTCCATTGCTTCCCTCCACTACACAGGTCTGTGAAGAGACTAATTCCACCTTATCTTTACGCCCCTCCTCCCCCCAAATTGGCATACAAAACAATAAAACATCTTCCCCCTGCTACCCTCACATCCAAGTCTTCTTTCCTAAGGCTGAACAACCTCAGTTTTCTCTGCCTCCCCTCACAGAGCATTTGCTCCAGACCCCTAATCATCTTGGCAGTCCTCTGCTGGACTTAAATCATGATTTCTATGTTTTTCTTGTACCGGGAACCCAGTATGCTACTTACTTACACAACATAATTTACTCAAAATGCATACTTCTAAGACACCAGGAGGGCAATGAAGTGTAGCTGTCTATAGAAACACAATGACCCAGACTCTGATACAACAAATTTTCTGAATTTTTACAAGCTAAGCCGTTTTTACCAATTCCTTACTGTCTTTTGTTCACAAAAGATTTCCACAAGAAATAACTATGCAGTATGACTGGAATGCCAATCACCTCGTCCTGAAAGGCCAGTACTGAAACCTAATTTTAAGCACAATCATTTCCAAAATCTTGCCTGCAGCTCTTCTGTTGGACTCTGAGATCAGCATATCACCAGTTGACAGAAAATTACAATGATGCAACAGGTTCATCTCTTCTGTAAGATATTGTTTAGACTTTTAAAAAAGCATTTTTTTACATAGTAAAGAAATCTTTTAAAAAATTAAATTTAAAGCTTAACAAGTTGACCTTAAGCAGTTGACTTATTATAATTCATAGCCCAGAAGTTTAACGGACTCCTAGTGCTGAAGGACTCCTCACACCAGAGAACAGACACTGTGTA
This sequence comes from Laterallus jamaicensis coturniculus, assembly GCA_022605575.1. Lineage (NCBI taxonomy): Eukaryota > Metazoa > Chordata > Aves > Gruiformes > Rallidae > Laterallus > Laterallus jamaicensis. Next base: position 1,834,101 of record JAKCOX010000027.1, read on the forward strand.
GCTTAAACAGTGGATCTCTGTTTCAGCTCATGATGTTCCATTCAAACAGATCAAAGCATACAGATCACTTTGGAAAAAGCTTAAGAGTTTTGGAGATGTGATGGTAAATTTACAGCCACATAAAGATCATTTCTATGGAAAATGAAGTTTGGCAAGATCCTTGAAACAAGTTCACTTCACCACATCTCTCAAATTTTGCCCTTTATCTAGCAGAGCTTTAGAGGTGCAGTTACATTCATTGGGCATGTTCTCACCGAGGCTCAAGGACCCAGAAGACAGAGAGAAACTGGTAAAATGGCTATCCTGGCTGCAGAAATTCAAATGCTGAGTTAGTGCCATCACACATGAAATTTCCTGATTTGATCAGATGTGAAATAGACTCTGAGGACAACTACAACAAAATCGAGGGGAGGCAAAGGAACAGCATCAAAACCTGAATGCCAAATACTGAAAACAAATTAAAAGTACTACTACCCACAGTTATCTATTCAGACATTCTGAAGAAAATTTCCACTACCACTCCTTTACTATCTTGCCATTCTTAATTTTCAGGGAGGAAGCCTGAGAAAATACTTCAAGTTTTTGGTGTTTCTCTTAATTTAAAATAAGATGGCAACAGAAGGAGAAACTAATTCGAATAAAGTTTTTCTTTTTAAAAATGAAACTTTTACTCTGGCTCCTCTATCTGCCTTTGCAGAAAATCAAAAACTGTATGCATATGGATACTCTCTAGCAACCTGCTGGGAGTCATATACTGTAAGTGGCTTAAGAAAATCTTTCTCTCCACGAGAGAAAACAGATTTTGGAAGGCAGGCAAACTCCTACTCAAGATAATGAAGTAACTTGTTTCCAAATTCTGAAACAAAGTACTTTATTTCCTCCCTGAAAAATCAATTTTTATCTTTACAGAGTATCTGTTCTGTTACAGGGTGCTGTTCGTGTAATACATTTTACTGAATAAGATTACTCCAGGTATCAAATATCCCCTACTAACATCGTTCCAAACATCAGGTAATACAGACAGGAGAGCTAATTTTCTGTCATCCAGGAAGAACGGTAGGCTTGCTAAACTTTAATCATCATCCCCTCCGAAAAACAGTAAAAATCACTGTTAGAACTGATAGTTTATTAGATCGAAGCTACCATCAACAATGTCAGTTCTGCCTGGTCATGTTAACAGGAAAATGTTTTACGAGTTCTACCACTGGGCATCCATTTAACTTCCAGCACCAGCTATGCTGTAAAACCCTGCACATAATTTATTTGGTGACCTGCGTGTGTGGGAAGCATTATCCAGGCGAAACTTCTCACAGCCTGACAAAAATGCTTTGATTTGCACTGTTCAGATGATTGAACAAAGAGACTTTAAGCAATCACCAACAATAGCTTTTATCTCCAAATGTGCTAAAAGTGCAATACAACATGAGAGCGACCTATTGCTTTAAGACCAGGTTTGATAAAATACAAGTGATTGGACAAATAGGACATTTTAAGCTTGCACACATCTTGCCCATTAGGCTTCAGAATTAGTAAAGTTCGTGTTTATCTTAAACACCATTTTTAGCAATTTCCCCCCACAACACTCAGAATGCTTCCCTGGTACCCATGGTAACCACTCTGCTTACATATAGCTTAAAACACACATTCATTCCAATTAGGTGAGGTAAACAGCAAACAGCCATTCATAATTCCTCAAGTCACTAACGTTTTTTCCTAAGTATTCAGCAGTCTTCAAAACAGTTCCTAGTTCAAGTCTCCCACAGGCAGCTGCCAAAAGGTAGGTCCTGTCACCCCAGTTCTCTTCCCCGCATCACATCTGAACTGATTTAATTACTCCCAATCATGTGCACACTATACAAATGTAGGAATTGATTAGGTACCGGGATAATTCCAACAATGCAGATCCAATAACTTACTGTGTTTCTTTTCAGTGCAAATATATTGCTATGACTCTGCAAGGCTTCCTAGAGTTTAATCTATTTTTTTCTCTGTACCATAAAAAACATTTGATTTATAATAATCTGACATACGCCGCAATGTCTTCCAAACGACTCACCTCAGACAGGAAACATACTCAATAAAATATTATTATATCTAATATTCCACTGTATTTCACATCAAAACAGAAAGGGATGTTGTTTAAAAACCCGCAGCACAATTTTTTTTAAATTCTGCTTCTGTGGGCCTGTTTGGTACACTCACCCAGTATATTATTTGGTGGGGTTTGGGTTGGTTTTTTTGTTTGTTTGCTTTGAGAAAGCAGCTGATAAAAGCATTTTCCTGATGCTTTTTACATTAAAAAACCAACAGCGTAAGCCTTGGGACACCTACCAGCTCCTACTACTAGCGTGTCATGTCCTTGCTACACAGCATCACCTGCCCCAGCCAGATGACACAATGTTAATAGCGTTAGAAATAAGGGTTTAAAGTTTTCTACGCAGCTGCTGAAAGAGTTCAGAGACCTCGGCAAGATGCAGAGTTAAATGTTTAAACTGTTTTTCTTATTTTGCTCTTTAAAACCTTAAACTAGAAAATCCCTTGAGTGAGAAGTCAGCGAAAGGCTGCCATCCTTTCTAGGGTTAAAAGATGCTTTTGTAAGATTTTAGGTCAGATTAACCTTTTGCTCACAATAGGGCTGGTTATTGGTTTTATTTTTTACTGTCTTTAACACAGGTAGAAAATCAATATGAAGCGAGACAAAGGGCTCTGGAGGCCCTGGCTACACCAGCTTTTGGTTTGGCTCATGCACAATCCTACAACATGCTGAGGCTGGGAAGGATTAGCCTGCTTGTGTTGAGTAAACCGATGATACTCAATAAACAGTTTCTGTTGTAAACCCCTTAGGACGTGCAAAGCCACACTAGTTGGCATTAGACCAGATAAGCTGCCGAACCAGCTGTAATCTCATTTAGACCTGAGCTGATCCTCCTGTCCTTTCATTCCACAGGATCAAAGCAAACCACTGAGGAGGCAGCTGTATTATAGCAGCAGTGCTTGCTGGATGCGGCAAACATTTCATAAATTCCTCTCCTTGAAGCAAGCCTGCACATAATCTACCCAGAGCCAGTTCAATCAATGGATTTCTGAATTCATTAGTCTTATTATTACAGGATAACTGTTTTCTCCACATAGTGTGGTAGTTGTTGCAAGCCAACTTTGCAAAACAGCTCTTATTGCTGACCATTTCTTTCTGGTAATGTGCCTTTGCATTTTTGCTGTGCCACATGAAAATGATTTAAATCACTTCAATGCAGTATTTTTTTTAAAGACTGGAAATAAAACCAATTCACGAATATTCAAGTAGGAAGCACTGAAATATAGTAAAATCTTCCCAGCATAATTACTGACTACCTGCTCGCATGCTTCCATGCATCAGTAATAATGACCAATGTTTTCTGAGCTCAATGACAGCAAATGATAATAGAGAAAGCAGAGATTATATCATTGTAGTAGCATAAATACAGACTAAAATTACAGATGCGAAAGGAGTCATGCGAAGAAAAAGATTTCTATTTGCCTTTTACTCTTTGTGTTCTCTGAAATTAAAAAGAAGAAATATTTTGGTTGTTAAAGAAATGAATAGCACAACTTAAAAAAAAAAACCAAACCAGAAAACCACAAAAGCAACAGGTCTTTTTAAACTCAGCAAAAAAGAAATCCAAGACACCGGATCAAGTAAGACTTGAGGGTGTAACACTCAGTTTCAGTGTATCAGTTGGAGTTTCTACTGTGCAATTAATAGCTAAAAAAAAGTTCTAACATAACCCTAAGAACAGAAAGCATAGTTCAGACAATGTCAACTGTTCCATTTCCCACCCCTGAAGTCTGCAATAACATCCACAATGAAAATAAAATTAGATTTGTGACCTACATTGGAACAGAGAAATACTATTAAACAATTTCAGTCCACTGCTAATTTAATTAATTGTTAATGCAAAGACAGAAGTTTTCCTGTGCAGTTGCACTGGCAAAAAAATACCTGAAAACAAACCAACCACAAAACACGTAAGAAGAATTCTGCAGTACAGCAGTGATTTTTGGGTATGTACAAGTAACATTAGTGATTCTTGGGTCACTCCTTGAAAAATGAACAGCAGGCACAGGACTAAGTTTGGCTAGAGAAATAGGGGAGGCCAGGCAGCCCTTACAATTAAGGTACAAATAGCAGTGTTTGGGCCTTATTGTATATTTATACTGCCTGCAAAGAACAGTAAGTTAATACACACAAACTGAAAAGACAGAGGATCCCTCACAAAGAATGGCTCAGAGTTCACAGACAGATCTGTATCTTTGTACTCACACCCTAACCTACACAGATCTACTGCACCTCTGTATCTGGTCGTTAATGTCTTTAGTAAGGGTACGAAAAAAGCTGTCCCTGTACTACAAAGCTTCAATGAAGTGGAATAAAATCAGATGTTTAACACATGCAAATGATTTTTTATCAGATTACAGAGAGGAGATGTTGAGGATGAAACTTATTTTAAGAGCTGAAGCACAGATGTGCTAGAGCATGTCACAGGCAGCTGGCAAAGATGAACAAAAGGTATCTGCACCTATCCTATACAGATGTGCACAAAACCTCACCACACATCTCTTCCTCAATCACTTAGAAACCATCTGATGTGTTAGTTAATGATTCCCCTCTCTCCACTTCATTCTTCAGACATAAAGGGGTCCCATTTAACATAATCACTTAATAACAGCAAAGTGATGGGTATCAGAACCCTAATTCTTCTAATATTTGCAAAATCCAGCTCTTTGTAATAATAATAACACCATGATAGCAAACTGTAAAACTGTGTAATTATACTTTAATTGTATTGTGAGGCATGCATTAATCACAAAGTTTAAGTACCAAGGATGGAATTATAATAATTCTGTAAAACAAATTTAAGCTAGCTAAGTAGGTCAGAACCACTAGCATGCAACAGGAGACCTCTGGGAATTTATCAGTTAATGGCTATTTATGTGCAAATGAGTGCCCTCCAACCCTCCCAAATCCTGTGTAGCTGAAGGGTATTTCTGTTAACCAGGAGCATGCTTAACTGCTGAGGCATAAATTAAACCATTTATTGGAATGATTTTAATTCTTCTCTCCCCCCACCCACTCTTACTACTCCCTCCATCCTCACTAGCAGCACAATTTACAGTATTAATTTACATGGAGATAGGATTGCTGAAGAGTTTTCAGAAATTACTCTGTTTCGAGGAAGAGGGAAAAAAAAAAAAAAAGCAAGAGAAAAACTTTCAGTGAGAGAGAGTAGCAATGCTGTACTTATTCTTCAAATCTTCCAGAGGGCAGGTTGAGTTATTAGAAATTCCAGAGGTTCAGCAGTGCGATGGAAACCCTTTCATAATGAACGCTAATGAAAGGAAATTCTGTGTTATGTCCTCACGTTCTAAACCTGGAGAAGACAATGAAGCTCAAGGGGGACGGTATCAACTGCATTTTCTGTCTTAATGCTCAGACTGTGGCCGTATCAAAGGTTTTATTTCAAGACAGAAAACAATAAAAATTTCTGGGCTGCAGGAAAACACACCTTCGATTTTTGAGTTTGACTTGGGAAAAAAAAACCTAGTCATTTTTGATGTCTTGGGGAAATAGATGCCTTTACAAAACACTCAGAATCAAGATGTATTGAATTTTCACTGTGATGTAAAATGGGGATGATTTACGGACAATATAAATGATTTCTCAACACTTATAATCATAGCAGTAATTCAGTACTGCCAGGTAATGTAAGCATAACCCCAAGATTCACTTTCAGGCTTACATTTTCATATGTTTGGGGTTTCTTTTTTCTAAGCACATGCATGCATTTTCTTGCAAAGCTTAGGGTCCCATAATAATAAAACAGTAAAAGTTTGATTATCCTAACATCAATTAACCATAGCTCCCTGTTACCCTAAACAGGGTCACATCTCCCCAATGTCTAATAATTACATTGTAAAATCCCTTGATTGCTTGAATATATTCACTCTCCCTGTGACATTTGGCTAATCATAGCTGTGCTATAGTTAATTATTATTTAAGAGATAATCACAGTACTTTCTGATGTCATCATCTTTTCACCTAGTACACAACTCCGCTGAACACTGAGAGCATTTCCTTCACAAACTGAGCCCTTGAATATAGAGGTGTGGTGCGGATGGGAGGACTATCCTAAGAGCAAATCTTTAGCAGCTTTAAGATATTGCAGGCAGATACCTGGAGCACTTACTGAAGCATTTTCAAATGCATATTGCCAATAGCTAATCAATATATTCCCGCCAACAAAAACATTTGCTTTTATTACTTTTTTGTAAGGAAAACACGACTGCAAAAAGCAGTAAAAGAAAACCCTGTTGTCCTGGAAAGCACACGTGCACTTGCCTGTCCCTCCTCTCCCTCGATAAGAGATGACACACATCCCTGGATGCCTCCAACTCTCCTGCTGCCTGCATAATGGCTGCCCTGGCTGCCTGCGCAGCCCCTGCGTTACCAGAGAGAGACCCAGAACGTTTCCGTTCCTTGACATGGACTTGCAATCAGACAGACTAAACCAGAGTCCTCACACCGCTCTCTGCTAACAGCCAGAAATCAATATGTGAACAGAACCATCTGACAAAAAGAAAAAAAGAAAAAAAAAAGTTCACTGGTGTATTTTCAGTGAGAATTAGCACAGCTGTATTATCAGAGCCTGAGACAAGCTCCGGCTACCTCACTGTTCCCTACTGCAAGGGGATGCAGCCTTGATTATGTCTGTACCTTCCAGCCATTGGCAGGGTCTCAGCACTGCCCCAAGGCTTTAATTAACCCCGATTAGAGATAAACACGGCCTTCTGGTTGGGAAAAAGAGGAGAGAACAGGCAGTACTTCTAGCTTATCAAAGAACCAAGTAAACCACAATCTGTTTTTACCTTTTTCTGCTCACTCTTCTCCTAGTAACAATGTCAGGAAGGGAGCCCCCCAAGAACATGAGGTGGTGCATGATGTACAGGTTGCAGAGTATGCTCCACTCTTTCCATTTTGCTTTAGGGATGATAGAGTGGCCTACTATTTCAGGCTCATTTTCACTAGCCCTGGTTCAGTACCACTGAAAGCAAGCTGGAACATTCAGCCACTAGCAATTAATGGCACTTGGGACTTGCTCCAAGCCAAATAAAATGTAACAATGCACAGCTACATGTCCTGTGTCAATTAGAAAATGTCTAAAAAAGCATTTTTCAAAGTAGTTTTCTAGAGAGAATTCACGACTTGAACACAAAACCACTGAAAACCCAGCACCCTCTTCAGCAGAGCCACCATACCAAGCACACAAGTAGGAGTCACCCCTCATAATCCCACCCCAGGAATTCCAAGAAGCAGTAGGATACAGAAGCACTAAACAGGTTCAACTTTTTTCCTCCCTGACAGAAAGAGGAATTTAAGAGAGTGCAGACAGTACAAATCAAAATGAACAATAGATTTCCAAAGTTTCCAAACTTTATGGCAGATTACATTTTCAAGTATGGCTTCTTCACCTTCTGATTTCACCAAGTTTTTGTTCTGTAAGGAAAAGCACAGCATATTGTTTAAGAAGCATCCTTATTAACCAACACCAGCTGTATGGAGTGCTCCTCAATATCAAATCACAAAGACTACTCCTGGCAAATGTTTGTCTAATGTGTTGTCTACAAAGTAAAAAATGAAGTTCAATTCCACAACTCTCCCTTACAGCCTACTCTAAATAATCACACTAAACTTCCTCTGCCCCAAATTAAACCAATTCTTTCTTCATTACCACGCAGAACGACAGACAACTTGTAACATAAAAGGATATTGCAAAGAAGACTTCTAGCATGCCTTCCTTAACATTTTCTACCTAAAATCAGTTCTGCCAAACTTGTACAAACTTCTCAGCCTCATCATTCATTTCTGTGACTCTCTCCAATTTTCAGTTTCTTCATAAATGTTTTGGTAACTGCCACAGAGAACTACATTTAAAGACAGAATAAGCTGCTCTTCTCACCTGCAGAAGTTCTATTAGCACACCCCACAATAATTATTTATTTATTTATTCTCAGGTAGAGTCACATGAAGTCCTGGGTCCTGTTTCTACAGGCTGTGTGCAAGAATCACCCAATGGACAGATTTCAAACCAAATTTCAAATAATTACTTTCTTGCAGACACTATGTTCTTACAAATTCAAGTAAACAAGTATCTATGAAAATAGAGGTCAAACCTGAGTACCATACCAATCTCCACCACTTTTTTTTTTTTTTTAAGATAAAAGGGAATCCACTTGACCTACTATTCATAATTTGGTGTCCCTTGGTGCTCGAGGCAGATACTGCTCTGGTTCAGGGACAAAATAACGTACCTTGCAGTCACCCCTACTAAGCAGGCAAGCAAAGCCTACAAGAAAGGGCAGGACAGACAGATGCAGTAAGAGCTACAGCAGCCTCACTTCAACCAACCCCGGATGAGGATATACCTCTGTTTCTCTCACTTCATGGTATATCTCTTCCCCTTGCTTTGACAGTACAGCTGCCATGCTCGGCCCTGCATATGTTAATTAGTATTTCATAGAATATCCTGAGTTGGAAGGGACCCATAAGGATCATCAAGTCCAACTCCTGGCTCTGTACAGGGCCAGCTAGGTCAGAGCACAGGACTGAGTGCATCATCCAGATGCTTCTTGAACTCAGTCAGACTTGGTATTTCTCCTTCCTAATTTGAGTACTTGGCCTTCACTGTATGAAGGTAATGATAACTTTTTTCTAAAATATCAAAGTAATTTAAAATTCTGGTTCTGCTCTCCATTTGAACAGAGAGAAATAACCTGTAATTTTTGTCCACGTAAAAACTCAGACAAAGTCTGCAATTTATTTTCATCTGCTGCAAATAGTTGTGCTAAACAGCTCCTCATTTTCAGTGATCTGAAGTGGTATCACTATACATTTGTTGTAGTTTTGTGTGGCTGAGTTCTGGTGGAAGAGGGGGAGATGGGGGGGGGGGGGAAGGGGTTCTGCAAGAAGCAGCCAGAAGCTCTCTGCAGGCCCAAGAGAGTACACACCAGCCAGCTCAAGGCTGGAGTCGTTGCTGACCAAGGCCAAGCCCGTCAGCGATGGTCCCAGCACCTCTGGGAATCACATTTAGGAGAAAAAACCCACAAGCAGCTGCTTTTTGCCACCAGAGAAGGGAGTGACAAGATGTAAGAAACTGTGCAGACACCAAGGTCAGGGAAGAAGAGGGGAGAGGTGCTCCAGGCGCTGGGGAGAATGATGCCCCTGCAGCCTGTGGGGAAACCCATGGTAGAGTGGGTGTCCCCCCGCAACCCATGGACATGGCTGAGACCCCATCTGCAGTCTGTGGAGAGGCCCCATGCCGGAGCAGGTGGAGACGTACAGGAGATGCTGTGACCCATGTTGGAGCAAGCCTCTGCCAGCACTTGCAGCCCATAGAGAGAGACAGAGACACAGAGATGAGCAAGAGAGGGATCCACACCAGAGCAGGTTTTCTGGGGGTGGGGAGAGTATACCTTGGACCCTGTGGAGGACCAGGCTGGAGCAGTCTGGGCCTGAGAGACATTCTCGGATTCTATGACTGCACCCCATAGCAGTGACCCACACTGGGACAAGCTGGTGAAGAGATGAAGCCCCGTGGGAAAGGACTGACATTGGAGAAGTTCATGGAGGACTGACTCCCATGGGTGGGACCCCATGGTGCAGCAGGGGGAGGGTGTGCAGAATGCTCCCCCTGGCTAAGAAAGAAAACAACTTGTGAGGAACTGACTGAAACCCCCATTCCCCCAGTCCCTGCCCCTCCTCCTGCCACAACAGAGGGGGGAAGAAGGGAGTGAAATCATGACTAAAGTGAAGACTGATAAGAAAGGAGGGGTGGGGGAAAGGGGCTTTAAGATCTGGTCACACTTCTCATTACCCGACTCTAATTTATGACACTGCACACACAGTGACACCAGAGTTTTCTTTCCTTTATTCTGTGTTGAGTCTCTTTTGCCCATGACACTGATTGCGGAATGATCACTCCCTGTCCTTATCTCAACTCCTAAGCCTCTCAATATATATTTTCTCCCCTGTCCAGCTGAAAAGGGGAGTGATAGAGCGACTTTGGAGGGCATCTGGCCTCCGTCCAGGGTCAAACCACCACAACATTGATAATACTAAGATAATAAAAGTAACACTGAAGCTTCACATTAATTACATTCTTTATGAATTTTTTCTCACACTTCCATAAACTCACACCATTTACAGTAAAATTGTTGTACTTTTAATGCTGTTTTTCTTTTTATCTTCCTTTTTGCTGTAATACCCAGAAGCAGTAACCTGGAAGTTGTTTTACAGCCCAGAAGAAATATCATCAGGAAAAGTATCCCAAGGGAAGAAGAATCAAATGGTATACACCCAGGAAACAGTAAACACTGTATTTAGATACATCCCTTCCCTTACTTTAGTCACTGGTTTCACGGGAGGACCAAATCACTTTTGCCAATGAGGCAGTCCTCTAAGTTAGTAGTAAGAGAAACTGATGCTGGTAATTTACAATTGTCAGTAATAGAATCTGAAAGAAAATGTTGAAAAAATATGAGACAAGCGGCTATTTATCAACATTGTAGCTATTATTCAGTTTCTACCAGTGATAGAGGCAGGGAGAACAAAACTACTGTTCTACTGAACCACTGAATCTTTCAGAACTGCACAAACCACTACAATCTGCATCGCGTTCAGCACCTGGCAGGTGCTCTGCTTGTTTTTTGATTTTCTCCATCAAGACAAGTATATTCATGCGTTCAGTTAGCATAACGATTCTCCCCTGAGTTCATCCAGCTTTTTTATCATCCTCTTTAAAGGTCAACTCTCTTTAAAATACACAGGCATAAATTAATCCTTCCCTCCAGAGATCACCTCTTTTCTCGGGGGCTAGCAGCGGAGAGAAGAGTGCAAAGGAAAATACTTTGTGTGGAGCTGAGGGCACATGTATAGTTCAGCACATGTAGACAACTTGCCTAACCGTTCCTAAAGACTACAGTGGCTTGCTCTTCTATCAAAATGAACGCTTCCTATTTTATCAATCAGGTTTGCGATTCCCTGCTAAGAGAAGGGACCAGAAACACACGGGAATCGATGGGCAGAGGCACAGAGCACACTGTGGTTTGCCAGAGAGGCGGAGAACATCTTCCGGAGCCGGCTATCCACCCACTCTCCCCATCCTTTGGCGCAGACTGGCAGTAGGAGGCAGCATTGACTCTGGCAGCAGCAGCAGCCCTGCGCTGCAAAGTAGTTGGGAGCTAGCTTCATTCTTCAGTCATTATATAAGCAAGATGACACTGTTCTCTAATCCAGCCAAAGCTGATAAGTACCATCAACCTGTCACTTCCTACATTTCAAATTCTAACATTGCAGCATCAAAGAGTTTTTACATTTCGATTTCTTTTGCTGGCAGCGGTCGGTAGCCTCTCATTCTCCCACGGTGTTCTAATGCAGCATTTGCACACCGGGGTTACTCCCAGCCTGAATAGCAGGTCATCCCCTACTCACTGAGCTCATCTGCGGCCCATGTGCTAGGCAATTTAGATCCAATCAGCCCTTATTTAGCTCAAGAGTAATGAGCAGCATAGTGACACAGACTTAAGCCTGACCCTCAGGACACTGCTCATCAAGCAGTAAAACTGTGACAAAATCATTCATCTTCCACCCGCTGGCAAGAAATAATACTCGCACTCACTGTATTACTTTTTCAAGATATAGAAAAAAAAAAGTCCTGAATTTTCATGATGTGAGACATTAATTTGCAGAAAGCTGAATTCCCTTAAACCCCCCTGTTGCTATGAGCTCACCAGGGGGAAATAGGCCTTAGGAGACTGAAATGGAATAAAGAAAATTGCTTCAGCTTTCTTTTCATTTTAAATAAGCCTTAAATCTGACAAGAGATATCCTAAAGAGAGAAGGAATATATATCTTGTAAGGTAACGAAGAAACAATCAAAATTAAGAGATTAGAAGGCTACTTGCATATAATGGTTTTATTGGTGAAAGTATTTCTTTGTTTAACATCCACAGGAAAAAAATATTCCCTATGAAAAGTCATTCTCACACCTCATGGGAAGAAGAAGGAAAACTGAGAGAAAGTTAATTCAGGGAAAACAGTTTCAAAAGTGAGACACTTCCATCAGAAAATGAATCCACACTTTATGTCCTTCAGGGAGCACATATTTCTCTAAACAACTGCAGAGTCCCAAGCAGCGGGTTCTCAGTACACCTGGATATGATTTTACTCTCTTTCTTTTGGTGGATTTACACTTTCACAACAGTAAGTCTTGTACTGCTGTCAGGAAGGCCACAAAGCTTATGTGGATTAATTTTCGGTAGATAAAATGCATACAATGGATGAAACAAGGAAAAATGTTTCAATCTATAGCACAGAGGACCGAGCTGTGTATCTTCATGATTGATGTCTGAGTACTAGACTTGAGTTTCTTTAGCTTCCAGTGCCTACCAAGACTGCCTTTGTTTGGGCATCAACAATCAGAAGATCCTTTGACAGCTTTTGTTGTTTCAGTCTGTTCTTACAGTGAGTCTAGAATAGAACAGAATTTTTCAGATGGAAGGGACCATCTAGGCCTGGCCAATTCAGGGTTGACCAAAGACTAAAGCAAATAACTAAGGGCATTATCCAAATGCCTATTAAACATTGTCAGGCCACCTCTCCAGGAAGTCTATTCCCGCATTTCACCACTCTCTTGGTAAACAAGTGTTTCCTCATATCCAGTCTAAACCTCCCCTGGCACAGCTTTGAGCCATTCCCATGTGTCGTATCACTGGACCCCAGGGAGAAGAGCTTAGCACCTCCCTCTCCATGTCTCTTCCTCAGGAAGCTGGAGGCCACCAAGAGGTTGCCCTCAGGATCCTTTTCTCCAAACCAGACAAACCCAAAGTCCTCTGCTGCTCCCCGCAGGACACACCATCAGACCCTTCACCAGCTCTGTTGCCCTCCTTTGAAGGCAGATGCTGTAAGGTACATCTGAAACACCAACATACAATTGATTTTAATCAATTATTCAGCTCTCACGTGGCCCACCACTGATTTGAGAAAACAGATGGTAAGAAGCGGAATCGAGTATCTTGCAAACCTGAACCAATGCTAGACAGACAGACAAACTTTGCAGAAGCAAAGTATTAGGTCCACAGCTCCAGCGTACACTGTATCTTACTTCATTCTTTTGTACAGCAATACTCTCAGAGTAAGGGTGTACAGGTAGGTATCTCAGAGGATCAGAATACACTGGACGAAGGTATAAAGCCCACTATTTTAAACCAAAAAATAAAATCCCAGGAAAAAAAAGTATCTCAAATCCTACATAAAAATAGGAGGGAGAGAAAATTAGTTCTGTTTTAATTAGATGCACCTTAAGGCAGCAACTATAGCTCAGAACACATCCAGTATTCCCACAGAAGATGGTAACAGATTAATTTTAAAGATTTAGAAACAGCAAACCTCTCAAAATGCTGCTATATTCTAAAGCAGTGCTTGCTTCCCACGCTCTAAAGCATTCAGAAACTAGATTTTTCTTTACACCCATTCAGATCTGTTTTATTAATTGAAGAACTGAACTTTAAAACAACCTAAAAATACTTTAAACCATAGGTCAAGTTAGCACAGCAAGATACATTTGTTTCCTAACCGTGAGATCTATGTTGTGAAGTCAAATAATTTCCTTTTTCCACAGAGGTAAACAAAGTTCTGAGCAACTTTTAAGGGCTTTTTAATGGTCACTCTTTAAGCTTGGGAGGTCTTGGTGCCAAAGGAAGATGTGGTTAATCACAGAGTTGCCCTCTGTGCTTATCAGGACATCACAGCCGATAGTTCTAAGCATGAGATGAGATAGCTAAGAGAAGACTTAATGCTCTTCCAAACTCTTCTGGATACAGTTTTCAGAAGTTCAACATCAGAAAATACATTTTACAAATACTAACACTAAAACCCCTGAGGGGGATGAAAAAGAGGAAGAAGGGAGGAGGACCTTTCTATTCTCCTCCTGAGCTTATCTGCTGACTTACACAGTAACAGAGAGGGGGAGAGAGGCTTCTGTTGGTCTCAGAAAGCTTCCCACAGGCTGTTTTGATGGCAAGTATAACAAAAAAAAAAAAAAAGACAAACAATGACACATTTCCATAGCAAAGATATACTGGATAATCCATTCCTATCGTGATTTCTCTCACAACCTCAAGGCTAGACACACTCTAACAGATAGAAACATCCAGTTCCACTGTTATTGATGGCCCAATTATTAATATAATTTTTAATGAGAGGAAGGTTTACCTGATGAGGATTCCTGTAGACCTTACTAAATTTATACACTGCAATTTTCAGTAACTTTTCATGTCCTTCAACAATACAAATGGGCATCAACATTTAGAATTGATTTCTAAAATAAAATTATCATTTTAATATGTTATTAGGCTTGGGTACTTCTCATTCCTCCTATGGGAATCAGTGGCACATCCCCAAAACTTGGCAAAGAGGCGTGAGTACAGCAGTGATGTGACACCTAGGCATGTGCTTGCATTTTATAATCCTGTAACTCAGTGCTAATACACTACAAAACCCAAATGCCAGGATGATGATAATAAGAGAAAGCTCATATCAGAGCAATACCTGATTACAATAAAAGACACTTTAGCATGTTTCAAGAGCTTCTTTTAAGAATAACATATTGCAAAGCCAGAACCTGTTTCCAGGCCTTCAGCAGATTTCTCTTAAACTGCATAAATTTTTTACAGTAAATTCTGTCAAATGCCTGTACTTTTATTAACCTAGGGTTTCTTTTTTTGTCATGAGACACTCAGATGACAGGTAGTGCTAGAGATGTGGAACAAGCGAAAGCACACATGGGCAAACATCCTGCATTTACCTTTCATTAAAGCAAAAAATCTGCTTAAAAACAGAAACAAAAATAAAGGAAAAAAAATATGTCTGAGCAAGAAGCCAAATGCTCCAAGTAAACACAGGAAGGAAGCACGGTACATTTTTATTTTGTGGAGTTTCCCGATAGTTTACTGTTTATTTTACATATGCTTTTATAAGGGAGCCTGTATTAAAATACAATCTTACACTTCGTACCAAATCTCACTGTGAAGATCAAATACTTCAAAGTGCCAGCAAGTAGCATCTTGTTTCCAATTATTCACTCACCACATATCAAAAAACTAATAGAAATGAGTTCTTCTGCCAAGTCATAGTTCTATTTAGATATATTGACACCAAAATAATCATAACAATAAAAAAGGGGCTTAAAAAAAGCTTATTAAAAACATTCAAAGCATAGGTAAACACAACAATCAAAAGCTACCAGTACTTTTTTAGCAGACAAGAAAAATACAAGCAAAACCTGGAATGGGTTATTTTAAAACACAGCAGCGTAAAAATGATGCAGGTGGGGTCTCTTTCCAGATGCCTTTTAAGAAAAAAGAAAGGAAGAAAACAAGCCCACTTTCAAAACCTTGTATGCCAAGTTTTAGCCCAGAGCAAGTTTTCATTGCTGTGTTACAAACCCTTGAAAAGAAAGGTTTATAATGGAAATGCTGACAGACCCGTAACTGTAGCAGCATGAATAGCTATAATTAAAGAAGAGCTTTTGGCTACACCTCACTCTGCAAATGAAAGATTGCCGTTTTCTTACAGCATCCTCAAATAAAAGCAACTGGGAGACCTGGAACGTGATTCTAGCAATCCAAGAAGATATGTTAAAGGGGACTGCTAAAACTATTTGACATTTTAAGCTTTAAATACTGAGGCATTTCATTAACGTAACCAAGTCAGTATTTTCATAATGCTACTTAATCAGCAATAAAGAATGCTCCTGTGAGCCATCATCTGGGGTTAGCAGAAAGTGGCACATGAAGTTATTATTTCCTAAGAGCCTAGAGGGAGCTGCTTCTTTCTTTAATCAGTGATCTCACTTCCTTCCTACCTGTAAATTCCCTGTCATATGGTTTAAAAAGTAGAGTGCAGTGTATAGAAAAATTACATTATAATATCTGCCTGGATTTTAAAAACAGGAGAGAGAATGGATCTGAACCACTTCATCAGAACCACTTCATCATTTTGCAAGTTTGCAGATAGACCTGGCCTAATTGGCCTGGTTAAGACATCATAGTTAAACATCTGATTGGCAGAGTCATCCAAATCCAGCATTCCTCAATGAAGACACCGGTTTCAGTGTTGTTTTACTAGTTTGGCAACAGAGAACTCTCTTCAGCCAGTCTGTCCAAGTGGGAGAACTGCAGTATCATAGAATCACCTGAGTTGGAAGGGACCCATAAGGATCATCAAGTCCAACTCCTGGCTCAACACAGGGCCAGACAAGTCAGAGCACGGGACTGAGTGCATCAACCAGACACTTCTTGAACTCAGTCAAGCTCAGTGCTGTGACCACTTCCCTGTTCCAGTCCCTGACCACCCTCTCAGTAAAGAACCTCCTCCTAATATCCAACCTAACAACCCAGCAACATTTTTCTGTTCCATACAACCTGAAGATCAAAGTGTTTTATGGCTGTGGAATTTAGCTTCTCTATAGATGGCAAAAACAAATAGGTAACAGTAACCAAACATATAAATACAGAAACTGAGGTGAAGAACTGTTAAAAACCAGGCTCTAATAATTTCTCTCATACTGATCAGTATTTGAGCATGTTGCTAATTCAAATTTTCAGCAGACCTGCTTTTTCTAAGAAAAGGTACAAACACTGTCCTGTACCTTGTCTGTGATAACCTGAGAATTCGGTAACAAACTTCTGTGCCCTCCTCTCTTCATTACAAGAGGACCACATAACCCTCAGTTCTGGAAAGCTTCAAAATAATGACAAGTTATGAAACAAATTATTTTTCCACCAGTCTCAATTTTTCCTCTATTTCATCTTTAAAAACAACAAAACAAATGCTGTGTATTAGTTAATGGAGAAAATGTCAAAGTATTTTTGAAGTCTCCAATTTATTCCAGTAAATACATTCAGCTGAACTGAAATAATAAATAATAAATCAACTAAACTTAGTTTTTTGCTTCATCTTTTTTCAAAAGACTGCCTGAAAAACAGTTGTCTTTGGATGTATAAGCTATTGACAGCTGCAGTCAAACTACTAGACAATAACAAAGAACCTAGTTAAAGAGAGATGTTGCATATGGGCCTCACTATTCTTATTATGCACACTTCCACAGTTCTTTCCACATATTTCAGTCTAGCACATTTGAAGTAATGGCAGATCAATAGCTGCCTCTTAATATCTTATAAAAAAAAAAAAAAAAAAGGAGTTTGGGCTTCAAACTCGAGGACTACCTCTGAAAGGCATCAGTAGACAAAAATATGCTTATTGAAAGGCTAGATGTTGAAACTGAACTTGCACATCAAAGGAAAACTGCTTGAAAGTGGTAAAATATGATTTCCTTCTTTCCTATCGAACCCCAGACAAGTATTTAAATCCCCATAACTTGCATTTGATTGCAACCTTGGTGAAAGAGAGAAAAAGTCTGAAAAATAGAATAGATGCACTAAGGGAAAAAAGAAATATCCCACCAAAACACAAATACCTCCTAAATTAAGTAATTTAGTACAGGTAATAATTTTGAGATTTCCAGTGCCAAAAGAAAGATGGTATTGTTTGAAATACTAGCAACTGAATGACTTTCTACAGAGCCACTAATTTATAACAAAATATCAGGGATGTAAAACCAAATGTCTGGAAATAGTAAGGAAACATTTCTACGATTCGAAATGCAGTGAGGTAATGGTGAGGTTTGAAATTTAACATACCATTCACAGCCCTCCAGAGATTTCTCTTTCTTTTTACTCTACTTCAGCAAGAAATTAATACGACTTAGAGTTTAACCCTGAACACACAAACAACATGCCAGTCTACATACGCAATAAATAACTTACCGAAGTCTGGCTAGGACAACCTGTAGAAAATTTAGGACCATACTCAGCTCAGCTCCTCGACAAGCAGGCAGCAGCATAGTGAAGCCATCATTTAGCAACTTTTCCTCAGAAAGGCTCAAGTAGCAGCTGGTCTCAAAAACTTCTTGGACACCATCAATGTAGGTTGAAAGTAGAGTCCAGAGATTTTGTTTCTGCGTGTAGTCAGTTTTGGTTACTAAGAACTCCTTTGCCTTCTCACGGAAAGCATTTGAGAGTTTCTCTGCTAGGACACTAATGTCCATGTTCTTCTCAACATAAATCAAAAGGAAAGCAAAGTGACCTCTCCAGATTAGAGCTCTCCGAGACACGGTGATGGAGGATGGAGTCAGGAAATCCAAAAGATCCACCACTCGACTCACTATGTCTTCTGTCTCTGCAACAATTGCTAGCATGAGGAACAGATTAAAAAAGTTCTGCAGCCCCACTTCTGTCAGCTCCTGCATTCTTCTCCGATGGAACTTGGAGTAAATTCTACATTAAAAACAAACAAACAAAAACCCAAGAACAAGAAAGCTTTGTACACTTTTCTATGCTTGATAAACTAAAATTGCATTTTCACACTTTTAGTTTGCACTTATTTTAAATATCCTCTTTTTCCTGTCCTCTTCAACACTTTTGGCTACTGGAACAAATATGCAATTTCATTTTCTGCTCCTAATACAAGGTACATGCTAAGAGTTTTCAAACCCAGGTAACAGACAAACCTCAAGTACAAAGTTGAGCACAACATTATAAGCAAATGCTCTCTACTTTATCTGTGATGAGTGTCCTCTATATCATGCCTTCAGATCAGTCAAACTTACCCCATGAGGGCAGCTAGGAAAGGAAGTGATTTGCTGTTAAAGTGGCATCTCTCAAGAGCAAACAATTCCTGTACAACTACTTTCCTGAAATTCCATTACTTCAAGGTGGCCGAAAGACTAGGGAACCTCCTTCCTTTAGCTACTGATTTCTGTTCTTCTGTTTATACTCTGACAGCTGCTGCAATCAAAGGCTCACCTACATAACCATCACTGGGGAAGAAGGGAAAGGGAGATTTCTAATGGAAAGCCCTTTTTCTCTACAGTGTTTTGCCAAAGTTTGTACCCACCTGTAATGCACACCTATTGCACGGACTGTGGAGTACGAGTTTGAGAGAAAACAGGGAAACTGAGGCATCTGGGAGAAAAACCTCTCTCTAGCAAGATGTTAAGAAACTTTAAGCTGTATAGCTTATTACAACAGTGCTCAAGTTCTATGTAGCTAATGCACTGCCACTTTGTTAAAGGGATTGGCAAAAAGCAGAAAGCTTTTCAAACACTGGACTTTAAAGTAACTGTCACAATTCTTACGAGAGAGAAGTAAGATGAAAATGGTTTGCTTAACTTTGATTTCTGTGTTTAAAACCTCAGGTATAGGCTCCACCTTTAAATTAAAGTAAGTTCCACACACAGTAGTTAAACATCCATAAATGCTGTTCTCCTATTCTGTCCCCTGGAAAAATACTTGGAAATGGTGCTGAGGTTATCAAATCTAGCCACCAAAAATTACAGCAAATCCAATTAATGTTATTTAGTAGTAAATTACTACTGACAGGCATTTATGTTCTTCATGCATCAATTAATGCTTGGTTAGCTGCTGAAAACAGAATTCATCCCAAAATCGTAGCTGTAGGCTGTTAAATTTTGCTACTTGTGTAATTGATTTATTCAAGGTAGAAATGATGAATACTGGTTGAGCAGACTGACACAGTGTGTGCTGTGTATTATTATTTCCCCTCTTAAATCAGGGAAAGTAACAAGCTATAAGAGAACAAAAATCTAAGTATAATTTCTTTTCAGTAAAAACAGAGCAGGCTAATTAGAATTACTAACTAAAGCAAGACACAGATTCAGCATCTGATAACATATTTGTTTCTATGTAGTTGTAGGGATTTCTAACCCTGAACTGTACTGACTATAACAACTCACAAAGCACACAGACATCAGACTTATTTTCCTTTTCTGACAGCAAAGATAAACATTCCTTCTTGCAAAAAGCATACTGCATGATTTTGCAATGTCCAAGTACACTTGTGAAATCTTTATGCGTTTAGTACTGGCATACAAAAATATTTTATCAATGCTTAATAACAAAGTTATTAATATGAAATTAAATATTTTAAAAGCCCACAGCAAAATTAACTCTGAATCCTCTATATCTAATGAAAAAGAAAATTAAAAAAAGTTAGCATCTTTTTAATGATCACTACCATCTCATGACTGAAGTTTTAAGGATTCAGTAAGTATATAAAACATCAGAATTTGATTTAGAGTATACATATGTCATGGGAGTTTTATATAATGGCTGACCACCCCTTTTAATCAGTATGTTTCAAAAATAAATGAAAAATTAGAACCCTTGGGAAAAAAAAAAAGTGGGAAATTTTGGAAACCATGAAAAAGAAAATGGAACTACAGATGAAATCGCAGGCCCAGCAAGAACCAGTCTGCAGGTACTTGGACAACACATGGCTCACGCAGTTCAAACAGCATTTCTGTGCTGTAATTACATTCCCTGCCTGGCAATAGGTTTGTACCACTGCACAGGTTGCCAGCGTACCACATTCCTGGCCTGTGGGATAAAGTAAATCATCACAGGCTATGGATGCCAAGGTGCTTCTTGGACCCTGTCACAGCCTCAGCTGGCAACAGAAACTTCAGGGACCAATTGCCTTCTTCAGACTATGAATCACCCTACATACCTCATCCCCTTTACACTGTCTTGAGCACAGTATCACCCCCTGCTTCGGTCTGTGGCTGGATGGGCCACACGACCTGACTGCCCAGACCTCTTCCAACAGGAGCCAAACTGAATAGCGGACATACCGTCCTTTAATTTGTTTCCAAGGTTGCATGCCACTGTTCTCTGACTCCCTGTTCATCATCCGTGCCAAGATGCTGAGAAAAATGAAGTAACTGTTGCTGGACTTGTAGAGGTCGGGGATCTGCTGTTCACAACAGCAACTTTTCACCATCTCAAGCATCGACAAAGAAGTTTTAGCAACGTTTGCCAGATCCTTCAGACCAAGCCAGGGAACAGTAAAGCAACTGTTCTACAAGAATAAATGAAAACAGAGAAGGTAAGTTACAATAAATGCTAATATTTCAAAGGCAGTAAGATGAAGCCCTTCACAGAAACAAAAGGTGTGTTCCTACCACAGCTGGGGGCAAAAAAGTGCATTCTAACTATGTACAAAGTGTTTTTACACGATCTTAAACTCAGTAGTCCTGATGAAAAATAGGAGTGAAAATATTTTTTTAATTAATTCTATATGACATAATGTAATGGATTGTAACACACATTTAAACATGATTTCTTACATGAATATAGCAAACTGAAGGATACTTTCAGTGACTGGTCAGTTTTACAAAAGCTGGGCTAGAGGAGGATCAGGATTAATTACTAAGAATTTAGGAATGACCACATGCAATCTTGCTTTTTTAAAGAATTTATCTACTTACCAGGTTCTTGCTGTAATAATCCCAGAGTATGGTGGTAATAGATAGGTTCAAGTCCCAGAAACTACACAAAGCCAAACAGCACTGAAGATGCATTCGTAAGTGCTCCTCTAACACACCAGTCTTGAAAAGGGAATGAAAAGTTTATTGTAGGAGGGGAGCATCACCTTCTCTACACATTAACCCAGTACTACCAGAATATTAAGAGTAATTTCCTAAAATTAAAACTATTTTTCAATTACATAACATTGAGTAAATGCATTTGCTAATACGAGCAATAAACTAGAAGACAAAAGCTGACAATTGCATCCTACAATCCAGCCAACATAACAGTTCCTCATGCACCATTTCAGCCATTCTCAGAGTTGTAGACACGTGGTAACAGCCACCTTGATATAGTGAGCCTAACTAAAATACGACCTCACAAAACAGTAAATGGGCATTAGCTGCACCGAATGCATGAGTCAACTGAACGTTTAAGCCCTTCTCTACTGTAGGTCAGAAGGAAAGCTCATTCACCACTGATACAGAAGGAAGGTGCAACTCTCCAAGATCATGATTCTCATTATAGTATTCTAAACAGGAGGATCATTCTTTCTGAATCATGTCCCTTCTCAAAGTTCTACAACGTGGCTATACTGCTAACATCCCAGGCAACTATAAATCAAGGAAAAATAAGTCTCTGAACATTAAAAGTTGGGGGACATAAACAAAAACCTCCCCCACACCACACTTTTTGGTATTCATCAGTTTCAAATTTTGCACACAAAAGGAATAAGGTTCATAAGAAAAAAACCCCATGAAATTCCAAATAATTAGAACACAGTGAAGCATTCAGGTTGCAACAGTGGGATACTGAGAGCTTCTGATGTCAGCAAAACTGGACTTGCATCAGAGCTGGAATGTTAGGAACTCCATGCTCAGATGGTAATCGTATGTTTAACCCAGTCTATTTTAGATACCCGTTACTGGAAGGGCAGGACTTCTGCTCTGACCCACAGTGCTCCTAGCACTATTTCTTATGGCTTACTGTGACTTAGAGCTGAGTGTGTGTGTGTTCTGTTCAATGCTACACAAAGGAGTTCTAATGTATTAAGTTATCTCTACCTGGTTATAAGATCATGTGGGAAACATTATTTCCTAGACATTAGGAAATTATTATTAGAATACTTTAAACAATTACACCAACCATCTACAACAACTTCTAACCATGTCTACCTTCTCTTCTCATGAACAACAGTGAAGGCATATGGCTTCTGAAGTGATACACTTCTAAAGCAACTTAAAAAGTGCAAGGGCATAGAAGGTTATATATTCAAGTCATTATGTGTAACAATGTACAAAACCCACTGAAATAGAAAAGAAACTCTTCAAGTGAGACTCATTAACAGATGTACAGAATAATAGTTCAAATGTAAAATACCCACAAATGAATGGTGATCCTCAAGTACTGTTTTTATAGATGACATAACTATTAAATCAACAGTCTTCCCAAAATAACAATCTTACACAAAAAACAAGGGGCAGAACCAGTTATTTTCAACTGCTGCTATTTTTTTAATTAATAAAAGCAAAACTCTTGATATAAGACAAAAAACTGCAGCTAAACATATCTATTTCTCAAGTGATCTACCCAGTTATGAAAGACATAACCCTTCCCCCCCCCCCCCCAGAATCAAACCAAAACACACACCGTTCAGAAAGAGAATCCTTGGTCTTAAAGCTGTAATTTGTGCATAGGATTATGTTTAGGACCTAATTCAACAAACAAGGACTGCTCCAGTTAAATTCGTTCAACAATAAACATGGTATTGTGTGAGCAGCTTCAATTTCAGCTATTATTTATCTGTCCAACAGTAAGTTTTAGAACAGTTTCCAAAACCAAGATAGTCCTGAAGGCTTGATCTTAAATTTAATATGAAAGAGTTCTCCAGACTTCAAATATCCCTGGGATTAATAGATTCTCACATTGCTCTTTTGCTTAAAATGGTCTTTTGCACTGCTGGAAATACTATCAGAACTCTTGAGGTAGTCAGCTTTTAATTTATCGCAGAAGGAAGGAACACCAGATACTATCAAAATGATAGTACTATCTAAGCACAACATTTTTCTCTTATGACCTCCTACTGTAGTAACAAAATTGGTTTCCTAGAACTCCAACAAATACTTCTGTATCTCTTTCAGAGTAGAATTAAGCAAAAAAATATAGGGAAGGTATAACAAAATTGAGGCAGATGCAAAACAATGTGAAGCCTTTATTTTCCAGAATTGAGAGGAGGCTAATAAGACAGGCTGCTGTTACCTCACACAAACAAAAAAGCTTTTGATTCTCACTTGCAGTACAACATTGTAAAAACAAATTCATCTTATACTGACAATTCATAGATTTAGTTAGTTTGATGTTGCCTGGTATACAAATACAGCTATTTTAATATTCCTAGTACACCAATTTTCATTTTGTACTACAAATAGAATAGTAAGCCAGCTCTGCTTTTCTAATTAGCTCAGGAACAGAAATCCAAACCGCAACAGAAGCAGGGAATACTTCATGTAACTAGTTTCCCTAAAAAAGTCCTTTTTTGCGATACAGATGGGAGATCTTTCACACAAACAATTGTCTTCAACCCTATCCATCAAGAATTATTTAAAAAAAAAAGTTTCTGGCTGAGAAACTCACCAGTCTATCAACTGCTTGAAGCTGAAAGGATATGTCCAAAGAAGCGCTATTCTACGCCTGCCCAGGTGTCCATTCTTGCTCTGCTGTGAGCTTTACTTACAGCTCACAAATACAGTATACACAAATACCCCCTTCCAGTACCAAAAGGGGCCTACAGGAAACCTGGAGAGGGAGTCTTTATGAGGAAGTGTAGTGACAGGGCAAGGGGTAATGGGTTTAAACTAAGGGAGGGGAGCTTTAGATTAGATACCGGGAAGAAATTCTTTACTAAGAGGGTGGTGAGGCCCTGGCACATGCTGTCTAGAGAAGCCGTGGCTGCTCCTTCCCTGGCAGTTGTCAAGGCCAGGTTGGATGGGCCTTTGGGCAACCTGGGCTAGTGGAGAGTGTCCCTGTCCACGACAGGGAGCTTGGAACTAGATGGTCTGTAAGCTCCCCTTCAACCCAAAGCATTCTAGGACTCTGTGATTTCCTATCTCCACTGGTTCCCTAATCTGCGTGGTACCTTCACATCTTTCCCTTGTTCAGAAGAGGGCTGCCTATAACCTTATAAAGAAGGAGTTCCTACCTGGAAACAGGGCACTGCAACACCCCTCTGCCACCTCCATGGAGACACAGGATATCATCCTCAGGAAGTCTATCACCCTCAAGCTCAGGTTTTCTGTTGCCCTCTCTGTCCTGCAGTTCACTAAACTCAACAGCTTTACTGAAACTACCAAAATGCTGCAGGTTTAACACTGGTTAGTCATTTTTGCATCCTTATGTGACAGCTAAGGACTGGGATACGTTAAAGCTAACTGCAGCTTCTGGTGATTCAAGCATGACCATTCTCTTCTCTACTTTCATGATGCTCCCTTCTCAAAATCCATGTCTGTAGCAACAGCTATTAAATCATCTTTCCAGAGCACAGAAATTGAAGCTCACATGAAGAGACATTAACAGTTACTGGTAGGAGAGGGATTATCAATTTACATTACAGATGTATGATCTGCACCTGTTTCAGATGCTTTTGAACACACAAAACTTTGCATATTTGATTTAAACTCCATTTCCTTCCCTACCCTTTGCATAGACCTGTGCTCCTTCTGAACATACATGTATAGTCTTTTTGCTTTTGAAGTTAGGGAACAACAAACACAAGTGGATTATGAGGTTGACTGACATACTATGTACTAAATATGATTCGTTTTTATGCTCTCATATAATTAAAATTGAAATTTCTAAGCACCAATTCCTGCCCTCTCCTGCAAATCGAGTTTTGGTACTATCATTTCTACCAACAGCTATTACTGTGCATCTCTAGTATAGATAACAGAGGGTATATGCTGCAAAGGATGGCTCCGGTAGGATTTACTACCAAACTCAAGACAAGTGTGTGGGTAGTATCATCAATACTGTCCCACTGTTCATTCAAAGAGCTGTACACTCCCTTGTGTTTTTTCCTGTTTCTTCATGTTCCATTTCATTATTGCCTTCTTGGTATCTCATTATGCTTTGCATTCCTACCTTCTCTGGGGTCATAAATAAAGAGACACAAAAAGAATAGGATAAAAGGTAAGAGTGGCCACACAAAGTTGACAGATCAACAGAGGAGATGGAGATGTATACAGGTAAAAGAAAGTCTCCTTTCTAGAGGAAGTACTTATGTGCTCTTGTGCAAGTACAGACAGGGACTAATGCTCTCCACAATGCAAGGAAAAATAACCCAAAAAAATTTTAAAAAGTAAACTAGGCAGCTCCTTAGATGGTTAGTAATTGTTGCAAAAAATATCCTTAGCAAATGAGAGCTTGTCCAACAATAGATGCCTTTGGAAATTAAACCAGGTATTTGCCTCATACTACTGTGCCATGATTGACTCATTCACATCTTCTGAACCTGGGCACTGTCTACAATTCAATATTTAGCAGAAGCATTAGACAGCTGTATATTTTACATATATTCAACTTCAGAGTACTCTTAATTCAAAATAGTAAACACACACAAGAAGAGAGGAATGTTCTGAAGAAAAACACGTGTCCTCCTACTGTTTTTCGGGTTACTGAGATACAGAAGATGCAACACAGGGAGGTGGTTAATGAGCTACTCACAGGTTTTATGCCTCTTAATCTCACCTAAATCTCTCTAGTTTCTCTCACAGAAAGGTAAGCATGCAGTCATAGAATCATAGAATCTCCTGAGTTGGAAGGGACCCATAAAGATCATCAAGTCCAACTCCTGGCTCCACACAGGGCCAGCCAGGTTGGAGCATGGGACTAAGTGCATCATCCAGACACTTCTTGAACTCAGCCAAGCTCAGTGCTATGACCATGTCCCCGAGGAACCTGTTCCAGTGCCCAACCACCCTCTCAGCAAAGAACCTCTTCCTAATATCCAACCTACAGTAAGTGATGTCCTCACTGTAGTTTTAATAGATATGCACAGTGTGTGATTCAGTTATATACAGTGAAATCAATCAAAAAGAGTTAACCATTAAGCAGAAGGATTACATATACAAATGTTTATAAATAGCACGACTTTTTCTACATTTTAATACCCTATGTATTATTTCAACTATCCTAACGACAACAAAAAATCTGCTTGTAAAAACTGGAGTTAACGAGCAATGTTCTGTACTCCAGCTTCAACCACAGCTGTTGCTACTGCATGAGCAAGGTAGCAATAATAAAAAAAAGAACTGATTCCTCTTCTGCTTTCAACAAAAGTTCCTTGCAAGACCTTTTTTTAATTTCACCCTAGACCAAAAAGAAAACAAATGTTTGTTCTTGTCTTAAGCATACACAAATTAAAGATTTTATAGGTGTTGCTGATACAGCATTTGCAATTTGTACCGTGCAACTTCAGAACAAATTTACAGAGCTGCAACGTAACATATTTAAAAACATGATGAACAGCATATTTAAAAGCATTTTAAAAGGAGGTCAATTCTGACCTCTGGGCCATGAAGCATTGCATTAACAGTTCTGCAGAAAGAAAAATGATAAGGTATGAAATGAGTGCTCAGAAACTAGAACCTTATCAGTAAGAGTTTGATTCAAGCCTGTAAGACAAATTGCTCAGCAAGGCAAGTCACCTTCCTGCTGTGATGAGGATATAGCTGAATTTTCAATGCAACTGACTATCTCCCTCATCATGTCTCCTCAACTTGATATCCTTACATTCAGTATCTGGTTTACATTTTCTAAGCATCCAGTTCTTATTCTGAATACATCTTGTCTGAGTAGCCATATACCTACCCTTCCAGGATGATTATCTTTTTCCTTTATCTGACAATTTAGCATCAAGCACAACCACTTTAAAGCAAGTCTAACTGCTAACAAGGAGGGAACTGTAAACTGCCATAGTTCAGCTACGTCAAGGATGTTCATTTACCTGTGATAAAAACACTAGAATTCCAAAAATACACTTGGTAGTTGCACTTTGTTTCATGCACTGTCTTTCCCTGAAAGCATCCCTGACACTTTCCTTGTTCTTTCTTTCTTCCTTTACACACTTACTTGTGCATCAGTGGACTTTTTAAGGAGTTCCTCCACAAATTTCCAATTGGATTCCATGTGTTTCTGAAAAGTAATGAACATCAGCATGAAATAGCAGTTGTATTTCTCACAGTAATCATTACATAATGACGTGAAAATAAGCAGGCAAGAGACTTCCAAAAGTATTTAACTTCATGACAGCATATTGTACTCACCACTGAAAACAATTTTTTTTAAATTTTGTTTTATGAAAGTAATTGTTGTAAAAAATAGGACTCAGAAACAAAGAGCTGAAAATAAAGAGTATGCAATTTAAACTGGTGTGACTCATTTACAATCCCAACCTTCACTTTCAGTAAAGAAGGAAAACATTCAGGCATTAGTACAAGCAGTTAGTATGTCTTACAGTTTCTTTATTTAACATTCTGTAAAAAGGGGTAAGGAGGAAGAAAAGGTACAATCTCATTTTTTATTTATTAACCACCTTGTAAATTTTTTCTCCCAGTTCAAACATTAAGGATTGTTTTGGACAATTTGGTATGAGCTGACCAGATAATTTAAAAAAAAAATAGATAGAAAAAATACAGGGAAGGTCAATTATAGCCCATAACTCATATTCTTCACCTTGAGAAGAGAGATAACTAACCATCTGAATTAACTAGACCATGCTAATGAAGTAAGAGAGTAGCACAGCAATGTGTATTTAAACAGAAGAGAAAAAATATATTCAGAAAAAGCAAATAAAAGGGTAGAATATTTCATAACTAAGGCTATTTACCAAGAAAAAAAATGAAAGGCAACCAAGCCAACATATTTACAGTTTTACGATGTACAAAAAATCATCTCTTACCCTTAACTATGTATACAGCTTGTCTTGTTTAGGTAACTCAATGTGTAAACACAGTACTTTCAACATCATCCTGCTTTACTCATTCCCTCCACTATCATAACTATTAATCACAGAATCACAGAATCACAGAATCTTAGGGGTTGGAAGGGACCTCAAGAGATCTTCGGGTCCAACCCCCCTGCCAAAGCAGGCTCCCTATCTCATATTACATAGATAGGCGTCCAGACGAGACTTGAATATCTCCAGAGAAGGAGACTCCACCACCTCCCTGGGCAGCCTATTCCACTGCTCTGTCACCCTCACTGTGAAAAAGTTCTTCCGCATGTTGGTGCGGAACTTCCTGCGCTCCAGCTTACAGCCATTGCCCCTAGTCCTGTCCCCACTGACCACTGAAAAGGGGCTGGCCAATTCCCCCTGCCACCCATGTCTAAGATACTTGTAAACACTAATTAGGTCCCCCCTAAGTCTTCTTTTTTCCAGGCTGAACAGACCCAGCTCACTCAACCTTTCCTCATAGGGGAGATGTTCCAGACCCCTAATCATCTTTGTCGCCCTTCTCTGGACTCTCTCCAGAAGGTCCCTGTCTTTTCTATACCAGGGAGCCCAGAACTGGACACAGTATTCCAGGTGGGGCCTGACCAATGCAGAGTAGAGGGGGATTAAGCCTTGTAAATGATTCTGTTCTTTATATATTTGTATGGAGCTTACAATAAAGAGCATCTTATGCTTTGATAATTGAAGTATAGCTACTTTCCAGTAGCAACACTGTCACATCCCATGCCCCTCTGCTACTGACTATACTACTTAACACTCTGACATGGTGACAATTCCACACAGACTTCCAGAGAGTACCAAGAGAATTTTAAAGATGAACTCTTTAAAAAGATGTATTAATACTTCTGTAACACAATTTGACTACTTGGTCGCTTTATGTTTTTACACAAGAAAAAGAGAATACTGAAAGCTTTCCAATGGTAGCAAGTCACAGTCTGTAGACTGTTTACAAAACAAGAATGAAAGGACAGATCTGCAAAGTTACACTAAAGCTGCAATTTCACGATTCAGGAGCTCAAGCAGTATCAATTAAGGAGCTCCCACTGCTTCCTCCTCATCCTGCCAGCTGCTTTTCCTGCCCTCACAGCTGTAGCTGTTTTGGTACTTCTGTCTGTGGGACATAGTGTGAACCAGATCAGTGAACCGACCCAGAGCTTTAGGAAGGGGGGGTGGGGAGAAAAATAAATTAGCAAGAAAGGGAGGAGGGCCTGACCTAGGTTTTAGAATAGGAACACAAAGTTGGGGTGGGAAACAGGACTTCCTAAGTTGTTATTGATGCAAAAGTCTTTGCATCACAAAACCAGTGTTAGCATCCTGTCAGAAGCAAAGGCCACTGCATCAACAAGCAGCCAAGGAGTAAGTGCAACACTTCAACTGGAGTACTGTGTCCAGATCTGGGGCCCCCAATACAAGAAGGATGTAGAACTGTTGGAGAGGGTTCAGAGGAGGGCCACAAGGATGATTAGAGGGCTGGAGCACCTGCCCTACAAGGAGAGGTTGAGGGAGCTGGGCTTGTTCAGCCTGGAGAAGAGAAGGCTGTGGGGGGACCTCATTGCAGCCTTCCCGTACCTGAAGGGAGCATACAAACAGGAGGGGAATCAACTTTTTCAAAGGGCAGATAATGGCAGGACAAGGGGGAATGGTTTAAAGCTGAAGGAGGGAAGGTTTAGATTGAATATTAGGGGGAAGTTCTTTACAGAAAGAGTGGTGAGGTGCTGGAACAGGCTGCCCAGAGAGGTGGTGGATGCCCCATCCCTGGAAGTGTTCAAGGCCAGGTTGGATGGGGCCCTGGGCAACCTTGTGTAGATCCAGGCCTGAGGGTTGGTGGCCCTGCTTGTGACAGGGGGGTTGGAGCTTTATGATCCTCGGGGTCCCTTCCAACCCTTGCCATTCTATGATTCTATGATTCAATAATGAGCAAAACCTAGGAAGTGCACAATCAGCACTCCCAGGCAGTTCTGGCTAGTATTTGTGGCAAATTTTCATTTTGACTGTTGTATTTTAGAGCATGATGGTATGTGAATACCTACAAACTGGTATAGTCCTACTGCAGACTCACAGTAAAGGTAACCAACTCCTCAAAATCCAGTTTTATCAAAGGTGAGTAGATATTAGAGAGTCATACCAAACGGCTATGAGACCTCTGTATCAGCCTGCTCAGAACATGCTTTTAACACTCCTATAGTACAAGGACACGTGATTTGCACAAAAGGTGTTCCAGCTCAGTTGTAGTCTGGTGATCACCTTACAAGATCCTGGTCTAATATAGGGCAAACTCCTGACACCAACTGGAATTGGCTACAAGAACCCACCCAGGTTCAGTCCAAACTTGGGAAAAAAAAATTACACCAGCCACCTGCTGCATGGGTTTTTTTCCCCTCAATTGTCTCTATCTTTTAAAAGACTTGTTTCATTCGAATCCCACTAAATTTACATCCTAACAGTATTCCCTGCTACACTGGCAATATGGCATGACAACTGTTTACAATCTATACTTGTTAGAGACCTTGTAGAATTCACATGTCTTACTCCAAACCTGCTGGCTTATGACATCCTCTCTCCATCCCTAGAAGTCCTAAAATCAAGAGAATTTGAAGACCATATAGTGCATGAGAATACTATTAAATCAAAAAACTTGAGCTGAGACCCTCTGGCTTCTCACTGAGAAACTTTTGCAAAAACTAACAGCTGACTACCTGGAAGAGTCATACTCGGCTTCTCAGCTGGAAGTCCATGTTTGCATATCTTGCCATGTAGTCATTTTGGATTATTCTAAAGCAAGAATTCTTAGCCCCAAGTAATACTGGCTCTATTTCCCTAGCCCACAGTATATTGAAATTGACCCTGCAATGTTAAGAAGTAGCAAGTTTTCTCATCAGGTCCCATGTGGTTTTTAAATGTACAAATCCTGCTTTTTAGAAGAGTGAAGTGGGACCTGAATGTGGGGTTATGGAAAGAGACAGGTACAGTACATCCCTTAGAACAGAGTCTCTAGCAAATCTGGCCAAATATTTTAATTTCAATGAATTGTTTCATGTGTATGAAACATATATTCAATATATATGAATCACTGCATACTTGGAATTATGTTATATGAGCTAAAGGGGAAAAATAAAAAGAAGCAAGTCTGAAACCTATTTAGAATTTTAAAAGCTCTCATAATAACCTCAAGGCCATGCAGACCACATTAAAAATTTTAAAATCTTCCACAGATGACATAGGCTTAGAGGCAGTATTTGCTATAGAGCACATGAATAACCATCATTATGACACATCACCCTCCCACCTCTGATCACAGTTAATTCAGAGAAAGCACGCATCATGAAGCGATCGCATCCGATGTTTAACCAACAGGACAGGACTACACTGAGCCCTGACGTAATTACAATGACTTCACAAATTTCTATCAAGGACTATTTTATCTTACAATGTTCAAACAGTGTTTGAGTATGTAATTCAGGGAGGAGCAAGGGATGATTACAGAAAAGTCTAAAGAAATGGTTACTATCAACTATCTATGACAGATTACATTCTTGTGGTATGTCAAAAGGCACCGGTGTTACTGACAGATGTTTTGTAAGCCCCCATGGCACTTAAGAGAACAGGGATGCCTGGACAAACACTCAGAGAAATGTGAAGCACAGCTAACAGTTTGAACATAAAGACTACTGGAAGCATTAAGAGGAACACATACAGGATGGTCTCATGATTTACAAATCGAGCCTTGGAAATTCTCTTGTCCCAGGTGGGCTCTAAGGAAAAAATATTATTTAATCTTGGGCAAGTCACTTCCTGTCACTGCGTCTCAGAACCCTACTTAAAAATAAGAGCATCAGGAATCCTTTTTTCCATTCTACATCTGTTTGGCTTATTTAAATAATATAGTGCCTGGGGCAAAAAATAATCTCTCATGAGGCTAAATACATAGTATGTATCAGTATGAGAGACAGGAAAAAAAAATCCAATGATCAAAGTAAACAGTATCACTGCATTTTGATTAAGGCATAAAATATAAGAAACTCAAGATAAATGTCTGCTTCACACTAGTTTCTGTATTCGACCTGGGAATAACCTTCTCTCTCCATCTAAGTTCCTCTAATAAGCAGGGAGTGTAGTAATTCTATCTTCCCAATGTCCCTCTGTAATACACTGTGGACTGTCATGCTCTCTCATAGCACTACAGTAGTAACAGAGCAGAAGCAAGGGAAGCTTGAGACAACCTTTGGTGTAACAATCGGATATGGTCTGCAATCTTACACTCTCATACAGTGTAAAAAGTTGCTTTGTTTTGCCATGGTATCATTAGAAAAGACTGAATCTTGCGATAATGAGCATCCTGCCATGGGATCCTAAAGGATCTGTCAACACACAGGCAGCAGAAGCGTTCCACAGCCAAGGCCTCTAGTCACGAGTATTCAAGCACTCTGCTACCACACTTTTCCAATCTTTTGGTTTTTGACAAAGTAGGGAATTTGCAAGATGAAAAAAATCAATGAAAGCAATTCTTGCTTATATTAGAAAGTCTAACTTAGGATTATAAGCATTCACAGAGGTTCAACGTTTCAACATGTTTCATTCCTTCTCTGTTTATACACTGATGCTTTTAGAGATCTAAAGATGAAGGCAGGAGAGGGTTTAGGTTATCAAACAAAAATGATGAACTGATGTGATCAGACTCTTGTTACAAATCTGCAGTTCACAAACATGTTTCGAGGTTTTAACCTTTCATCCTGCATCAGGACAGGAAATCATGGTAAGATCTTAACAGAAAAAGCATATGACCTTTCCATTTGTAATACACAGTATTAAATTAAAACAATGTTACACAAGAAGGGATAATTAGGCCAGATTTGTGGAAGAAATATACATAGCTGATGCTTGGCAAACTAACAAATATAAGCAATCCAGCTGATGTGGGAAAAAGAGCCCAAAACGAAACACAAAACCCCCCAAACCCACACACAACTACAGTGAAGCAAAAGATTAAAGAGAAGGACAGATGACATGAGATGGCATAACCTGATTCTCCCTAGTGCAAATAACACTAACCAGACAAAAAACCAAAACAAAACCAAAAAGCCCACAAAGGACAGCCAAACCAAAAAAACACAAACAAAAAATTGATTTCTGGGTCTTTAGCTGTCTCTCTGGCTTCTAGTCAGCTACCTCTATAGTTAATTAAAAGAAAAATTAGAAGTTTGCATGCTTCTCAAAACGGATGAACTGCCTCAGCAAGTCCCTATTTCCTTCTCAAGACATGAGACAGGATGAACCTCAAAGTAAGGGGCTGAAGGAAGGGTCAGGGTTTACATAACCCCGTAAGTACAGAAAATGGCAGTGAGGAATGAAGGAAACTGATGAATCAGAACCAAGTGTGGTCGCACATACATCTTACAGGTGTAGGAATGGCACGCATGGGTCTCACTGAGACCCCTTACAGAATGTGTAGCAATGTCAAATCCCTCAAGATGAGATTCACAGACAAGAACCTGCTCTAGCCAAGAGGAAAATCTAAGGCCACCTTCTAAAGACAAACACCTTGCAACTTAGTGCCAGAACTTCCTAAACTGAAACTTGAATTCATTATTAGACAGCGTCTATTGGTAGCAGGCAAACACAGAAAATTAAGCTGTCTACACAAATATACACCTTATCATGCCATGGTTGTGATGAAAAAGGAATGCAGCTGGACAGACTGGAATTTATCCAGAGCTGAGCAACCTCTTTTTAAGAAGAGTGGCATTAACAATTACACAGTCAGTGTCTGAGGTTTATACTTCCTACAGTACAATCTAACATGTTCCGCTCCCAAAACAAGACACACAGTGAAGTGTTTATGCTGCAGGCAGATGGTCTTAAAACACATTCTACATCATTAAGTACATCTGCCTCTAACTAGTTGGGATATTTAGTTTCCTTAATACAGTTGTATACTGACTATCTCATGTATAACATAAATACATCAGGAACTCCTGGAATGTTTACTGATTTGGAGAAAGCACACATTACCATCATCAATTGCAAAGACTCCTTTTAAGGAGTGTGAAAATTCTTGTATTGTTTCCTGTCAAGAAAAATAAACAAGTAAAGGTAATTTCCTAAAAAATCCTAAAAGTAAAAATCCTAAATAAATTATAAACACTTTTTAGGTATTTAGAAAAAAAGGATACCCACCTTTTCATCTACATTTCCATTCCGGTCAAACTGGTAGAGTGATGCCAGATGAGTAATAACCCACCAGGTAAAACTCAACGGGTCTTTACACTGAACTGTTTCAAAACCAGGCACCTTTTCAGAACTACTTGGCCTTTCAAAGATATTCTTTAGAGTTTTGTTCACCAAGCTCCAGAAACACTGTAGAAAATACAAAAGTTAATTTGAACTGCACTGAGTAACAAAGCCTATATCAACTATTTTCTGTACAATACTGTCCTATTGACTAATTTGTTTTTACAGAGAATAAACAAGATGACAGTCATTTAAAGAAAATAACAAAAAACAGTATTAAATATTACCAGAGAGAACATGTAGCTACTTTAGAATGTCTTCTCTCAAATGCCAGTAGAAAGCAATGTGAAAGGACAAGCTTTGGTCACAAGGAAGAACATGGTGGGATATTTACAGGCAAGGTTACAAGCTGATGGAATGACAGTGTGCGGATGGGATGAGCACAGCAACACTCACGTGACAGACAACAGTTCTTCATAATGAAGACTTTTTATAACATATTTTTGAAGAAGTTAACGCCATACTAATCTAACCAAGAACAGAGTGGTAGATAGCAGAGAATCAGTCTGACATACAGCAAACTAAGGTTCAAATCCCCTGTTCCGTTCCAAGTCTGTTCTAGCATTGACAAACTGATAAATTCTCTTTGGCTCAGCTCCCTGTCTATACCACAGCATTACTTCTCCTTACAGCTTGTGCCTGTCTTCCCTGATGATACAGAAACTCTCTGGGACTTCTCTGCAACTGTATTTCACCTACCTCAGCGCTGTGTCCTGATCTGAACTTACACTTCAAAGTGCTAGTGAAATGCTGAGTAACCAATTATCAGCGCAAGCACTCTACTGTGAATATCCTGGTTTTCCACTGGGATAGAGTTACTCCTCACAAAAAGCTAGTAGGGAAAACTGCCAGAACAGCTGACCCCAAACTAGCCAAGGAGATAGTCATATGATGTCATGCTCAGTATGCTGAGGGGAGAGGAAGGAGGGATATATAAAGGGGGAAGTAAGGGGGCAGAGAGGAGGGATCACTGCTTGGGGATGTGCTGGGCATGAGCTTCTGGGTGGTGAAAGCATTGCATTATCACCTGCTTTGTATGTTCTGTTACAAGTATTACTGATGCTATTTTCCTCTTCCTTTGCTGTCTCCATGAACTATCCTTATTCCAACCCATGAGTTTGATATTTTTCTTCTGGTTCTCCTCTGCATCCCACTGCAGAGTGGGAGGAATGAGCAAACGGCTGCAGGGTGCTCAGCTGTCAGCTGGGGCTAAGAAGTACTTCGTTCTGCACTAAGCGAACAGTACTCATTGTGCAGATGGCAGCTTTGGTTTTTATAAAGACTATTTCAGAAAACTTTCAAAGGATTTTGAGACTTCTTAATATTCATCCAGAGAAACATCAGCCCACTCTAAGCAGCAGTCAAGAAAAATCAAAACACTAGAAAAATTATCAAAGGAAAAGCACAAAATAGAAAACGTCATTATGCAATGTATGAAGTCATATGGCCATCTAACCCATAACTTTGAATACTGCATGCAAACCTGGCACTCTGCCCTTTGATAGTAGTAGCATGGAGAAAGGTTCAGAAGAGGGTGTCAAAGATGACCACAGGTAGAGAATGACACCTGGAAAACATGCCTGAATCCAGTAAGCTGCTTCAGCCTAGAAAAGGCAGAAGATAGGGGGTACCAAAAAAAAAAGCAAACAAAAACCAAAACAACCTGAAGAGGCACATAAAGTCTTATTTGCACATGTAGTGACTTATCACTTTCCATTAAAAGTATAAAGGGAGCATCAAATGCGGTCAGAAACTACAAGATTCAAAAATATAAAACAGGTTGTCCTTGCACAGGGTAACAGTGACAGAAACTTGGGTTAGATGGATCATTAGTCTGACTGCACCTGTGTTTCTGATGCCTGGAGATGCATCAAATCATTGCATCACATAGAACATAAATGGCAAGCAACAACAACATGTTTTTAAAAATGGGTAAATGCTGTTTCTTTCCTTTTGTTCTACCACAAAACTTTCTGAGTCTGTTCCATTGCCTTCCTTAGCACAACGAAAACTCCTTATCAACGTGCTTAGTCATAACTAAATAGTAAAAACAAACATAGTAGGGGCTTGAAGCACATTCAGGACATCAGCCTAAAGTGTCATACTTAGCATACAGTCCTATTAAAGCAAATAGGAAGTTCAGTTCTGTCATCAGCTCTGGGAACCAGTCCAATTGTGGCAATCTAGGAACATTTGCCAACTGCATTACAGATGTAACATGCATGCGTATGGAACTCTATTCTTCCATTACCTCTGTATGAGACCCTTTATTTCTGTGGTCCAGCAGATGAATAAGTAGAATCCATAATTCCTTAATGCAGGTACAGGGATAATGGTGAGTAGTAAGAGCCTCAGAAGGTCTCACCTGAAAGAGAATATGCAATACAACTATTCAGAGAAGTGCTATTTTTGAAATTGTATTTCAGGCACCAATATTTTTCTCTTGTTTTGGTTGTTTGGGATTTATTTTTTTTTTCAGTTAAACAATACAGCTACAATTACATATTGGAAAGTTCATTATATTATTAACATCCAAAATATATCTCTTGAACAGCAAAGGTTGTTTCTTAATTCTACATAAGTTACAGGTTGTGCTCTTTTTTAGTTCCTTCTGAGCCCCTTTCAAACATTATTTAGTCAAATGAAAATGGGTTTCTGAGGCCTAAATGAAAAGGAATCGCAATAAATACTGATTCATTGCCTGACAGGCGGGAAAAGAGAAAATGATTGATTAGATTTTCTTTATGTTCTCAGGAAGATAAAAAAAAAAAAGATTTAAAATGATTTAATAGCTATTATTGTTGTTATTTTTAACTAAAAAATCCTTAATGACTAGGCATAATGCTGGAAGAATATGTTTTTGTTGGCATGAGGATGTTAATGTTCCCACAACATTTCACAAAATCTGCTTTTTGGTAAATTTACTGCAAGGCATTCTTTTAATATGCAGAAAACAGCATATTTCAAGTCATGTACGTTATTTGATTACTATTCCATATTTAACAAAATTCACTCAGACTGATGCATTTCAAATGCAAAGTACTCTTCTTGTGATTCATCTTTCAGTTTTACATTCCCTGAATTGTGAAACAAAATAAGCAAAACAGCAAAAGGAAGTGCTAAATACATAAAAATTCTCTGTATGCTTTAATGTTTTTAAGATCTATCAGTACTGCATGCAAAATAATCATAGGATAGACGAAACGTGACTTGCTCTGTCTTAAGACCTATGAATCCACTGAACTGTATTCAGAGGCGGTAAAAAGTGAGAAAAGCTATCCTTAAAGAGCCTATTTCGAAACATTTTACCTTCAGCAAGGGCACAGTGGCAAAAATGCAGAAAGAGAAGCAAGGCAAAGTAGCTGATACTAATTGTTTAGGGATAAATTGAGTACAAGTTTGAATATTCAACCTATACCCTTCTAAAGCAAATGAGAGGGGAACTGCTACTATCCTCCTCTGAAAATAAAAATAACCTGGGGTGACTAGTTTAGCCAACTAACTCCTAGACACCTAGATCTGAGGCGAATCCTGATTTTTGTGTCCTCGTGCACTTCCTGATCCATTCATGCACTACTCTTGAATCACACAAGTATTTAAAATAATTTCTGGATTGGGACACCTAACAGCACAAATTGAAAATTAAATCAAAATACACAATGCCAGTGACAGCAGCAGCAGTGTGAAACATATTACAGAAGAGGGAGCGAATGACTAAAAACCACTCACAATGAGACGATCAAGTATACCTATCACCTATAGTTTCAAATGTGTTTAATATTCTATAAGGATACAGACTTTTTATTTATCAACTACCTTTAAAATAGTATGTTTACAACAACTTTTTTCATGCAGCTCCAAATCAGGTTTAAATAGCAAACACTTAATCATACATATTTATATCTATTTAAAAGTGTCACACAATTCTATTTTTTTTCTTCTCTCTCAACAAAGAACATTGCTTGCCCTATGAAACTGCCCTGGACCCTGACAATTGAGTTAAGAACATCATGAGATCAAGAGTAAAATATTTAAAATAATTCTACTATTGATGTTCCACATATGCTGTTTAACTTTCCACGTGCCTATGCTTTTAGTTAAAGATCTGATACAGGAATCTCTCAACAACCTGAATTAATCTTATATAAACATTATCTTGAGAATAAATAGTGTGGCCACCAACGTTCATTGAAAAATTCAATATTTAACTTCCAAAACTGAAGCACCTCAAAAATACCGTGGTTATGACTCAACACCAAAGAGCAAAACAGATTCCTCAAAATGTAAGTCTACTTATTGCAGATTGGCTGTAACACTGGGGGATTTTATGGAAGTATTAGGTACACAGACTTATAAATGAGAGCTTTAGGCCTCCTACATGGAGTACACGTTCTTGCAGCAATTAGGTTTCTCCATCTACTATTGTGCACTTCTACAAGATAGCAGGATCTCTTCTGCAAGAGATATGCAGTATCCATCCAGGATGGAGTACCAAAGCAAGACACCATTTAGATACCAGTTAGACTACAGATAAACAAGGCAATGTTTTCTTCAGAGACAGTATAGATTTCCTCTTGTAACATCCCAAGTTCAGTATCTTGGTAAGAATGGTCATAACTTCAAATTGTGGTACTGTTGGGAGAATAGAGCTCTGGTGCCAGAGGTATACTGCTGAGAATAGGAACAGGATATCCAGGTTATATATTTCTGTGTCAAATGCATCTCAAAGCACAATGGGCTCACTACATGATCCAAGTCAAGCATCTTTGTACGACAGCTGTCCAAGAAACAGATCTAAAAATATGAGTTTAGCAGATTAGAGTTTATGTCCTTCCTTCCAAGAATACCCACAAATGGTAAGAGCTGTACTTTGGAATATTCTCAGACAGAAGCTTAATGATGTGTTTTAGTGATGAGCTGACAGTGTCATCTATTATGGGCATCAGTTGTGTTTTCAACAATTTTAAGGGCCGTTGTTTCCATTACTGGATTAGAGCAATGAATGCATGCAAGAGGAGGCACCAGCTGAACAGGCGTTATCCAGCTCAAGCGCAAGCTCCACTCCAGAAATGAATCTCAAAGAGAACTCGTCCAAGCTGTGCAGTCCAAGCCTAGGGAGAGCTGAAGAAAAAAAAAGGTGGCAAAACAATCTTCTCCCTTTGTAACATGGTTTTGTGGAAGTAGGATGAATCTGTCATTTTATCATCTGACATTTCAAAGCCTACCATCAAGCACAATGGTCAACAGATAGCATTTGAATCTTCCTTTAAAAAAAACCTACTCTCATCTATCTGCCTTTTGACAGGAGAGGAAGTTCCAGTATTATCTGATAATTTAATAGATCAAAACTGATTATAAAAGGTAACAGTGTTCTCTGCAGAAAGACCGTTTAAAAGAACAGCTATGAAATGCTAGGATAGCCTTTCCCCCCACCCCAAGCAGAAACACGAAAGAAGGAAAATTTCATTTTTCATGTCTTTATAATAGGAAAACATAAATTATACAGTGGTCACTGACACTTATTCTCAGGGTTCAGTCCTGCATTCTCGGATCACACGTTCCCATCTAAAGCAAGTTTCACAATGACACAGTCAAAGATTATACAGCTCTTGTACTATCTGTTTTATGGAACTACTACAACTTTCTAGCCTCAGAGTGCTCGAAACAAGTGAGAAAAATGCTGCAGCTAAGAATGAAAGAAAAAGGAAGGGAAAGACAAGGACAAGTTTTCCCTCTACAAATGTAAAAGCACTGTAACAGAAAGATGAGGTTGCAGAAGCAGGAGCAGTGCAACAATAAACTGCAATATGACATTCTGTGAGTGTCCAGTTAGCTTACTGCCAGGATTACAGTTATTCTCTTTTTGTTCCTGTTCAGAGAGTTTGAAAAGACTTTTTTTGCATCTATAGCTCTAAACCTTTTAGACTGTGCCATGTTTGGCATTAAACCTGGAAGACTGAACTTGGGAAGTGTGGCACTCACTTCTGCTCTGTACACGGTGCATTTCAATATTACTCTCTCATTCAACTGCCAGATGGTCATGAATAAATATAACACAATTTGAGCTCCTAACAAATAACACTCTTTAAAACATGGAGATATAAAGCCATACATAACATTTAAAATTTAGCAGCAAGAAGTCATCTATGCATTGGTGCAATATCTAATTCATATGGTTCCTAATACAAGTATCTAACTGCCTATGTCCTATATAAAAGAAAAAGTTACCTTTGTATACTTGTTGACTGACAAGATTATTAAATCAGATATGAGATTTTCACAGTGTGTTTCAAATAAACTGGTACTGGTTAAATTCTCTCCGGTTAGATTTATGAAATGGTTAGCATATACAACTTGCCCTAAAACACAAAAGAAAATTAGACATATTTAGTCCTGGGTTTGGCTGTATGAACATAAAAAGAAAGACAGGAAAATGTTTTTCTATTTCATATATTTTAGAATTGGTTTGTTGAGTTGTATGTACTTTTAATTTACAAATCCATTTGTGAAAGTTCATCCATTCTAAGTTCAAGGTAGTCCCTTCATTATTACACTAAACTCTGGTATTATTCTGCTTGACAGTAAAATTGTTTGGCGCTTTACAGCCTTTTATTGGCACAGTTTTTGCAGCAGAATAAAGATTTATTTATCTGCAAGTTCCTCTTTGTCACATGCCAGCGCGCATGTCCTGAAATCATGACATGTTTTGCAGATATGCAAGTTGATGACAAACAATTCTGGAGAGGTCTAACACTTTCCTTTGGATGTGTTGATGTAAAAAGCTGGCATGATCATATTCCAGCTTGAGCATTTGTAGACATTAACAGATGAAATGGTGAAGTTAAGAGCCTGTAAGATCTTCTCCCACAAGCTTTTCCTCAGTACAACTCCCTTGACATGAGTGGAACAGAAGATATGTAGAATAAGCCTATAGTTTATTCTTGTAAATGCAGGGTGAAGCCCCAAACCCACTATCCTGCCACTGGTCTCAGCAGCGTGAAGTTTCTACTCAGCATACTTCACAGAATGAGAACCTGAAAAATTCTACAAGGCATATAAGAATACAAGACAAGATAATATATGCAAAGATACTACTGTCTTGACTAGTAAATTTTGTTGTTAAAAAGCACAAGCTTTCTCTTATGAAAACGGATTTGTGCATTATTATTCAGAACTTTATCTGGTGAAAAAAAATAGAATTCTGGACAGTAAACTGCCTCCAACAGTTTTCCCATCCTTTCTCTTCAAGGCCCAAAGAGAGAAAAACAGGTTATTCCACAATGGATAATAAAAAAACCCCTTGGAATTGTAGAACAGCCAACCTACATATTATCAAGTAATACAAGCATGCAGACAATGAAGATGTATTAATCTGAACAAGGCTGTGTTGGGACAGCACTCAGAGCAGATGAGAACTAATCCCAGAGTACAGATTCAGCACTAGTTACCTGGGCTAGACGTACAGTGCGTTCTTTCTAGACCTCAACGTTATTCCAACTGTTGCAATTACTATATGGAACTTACACTGAAAATTTATAATAGAGTGGCCCGGGGTGGGGGGGAGAGAGGGGATGGGATTAGATGGGGGGGAAAGGGGAGCAGCTTGACACAATTATTATAGAAGAAAATACATTTTTGAGATTTTGCTAGCACGGACATGAACAATAGATGTAATTCTCACAAAGCAAATAAAGTTCTCTTTTGTATTTAACAATTCTTCAGCAAACTGAGTTACTCTGAAGTTGGGTTCTTCAATTGCATTCTATGACCTTTTTTATCTAGCTTCTATGAAGAGCTTACTCTTATCAATCTACTTTTTGCCCTTTTAAATAAAAAATAAATAAAAAAGACTATTGCCTTGCCCTTTTGTGCTGTACTTTTACAAGCTCCTCTGTCTGAGGCTTCTTCCTTTGTCAATATTTTCTTAGTGTAGCATATGGTTAACAATGTGAATTATCTGTTCTGAGATTCTTTGTTCTAGCCCATCCTCAGACACTTTTCCTATCTTGTTTTCATCAAACTGCTGTTCACTGGTATGCATTCTAGAACTCTGCAAATGCATTTTTATTTCCAATGTAAGAAAGCATATCACTACTAAATATTTAATGCATTGTAAGCATTGGTTGAGAACAAACTTCCTAATCTTGGTCAAGTTTTGATAGAACAAAATCCTAACACTATTTCATTTAAGTTGAGCTAAATGAAGGTTCTCAAAGCACCTGATTACATATAGCTGTGCTTAAAAACAACCGGAAGTAGTAAAGATACTGCACAAATTAAGATGAGACTACCTGAAGTAGTAAAGATTCTGCACAAATTAAGATAAGAAGTCTAGGTAAAGTCATATGCACAAAAATAAGAACAAGGAAAAAAACCTCCTGTATACTTACTCATCATTTTTTCACCTAGTACATGAAGAATTTCTAATACTAGCCAATGAATATCCAAGTGGAGGTGAAGTAAATGCCATGACGGGGGAAAGATCTGTGATTAGAAACACACATATTTATAACATTCCTTTAGCAAATTCTGGATCCTGTGCTAAGACATGTGAAGATGGATATACATTTTGCCTGCAGTGAACATTAGTGATAGTTACGCTCAAATACACTGTAACATACAAATAACCCATCGAGTTAAAGAAAAAAACACATAAACAAAAAAGCCTTCATGACAATTAATTCTGTCTGTAGAGGATGTTTGTGTTTATCTGATCAAAATTTAAACATAATGTCTTGATTCAAGCTTGACAATTACAACACACTTAGTTCTTTCCTTCCCATAAAAGCATTAGGTAACACACAGACTGCTGGAGTAATGAATGTTCTTAAATTCTAAAATTTCATTATTCTCTGCCATAAAGTTTACTTGAAATTACTGTTTCTTTCATCAGCTCAGCAGTGGCTCTACTGACAAGCTAAACAGAAAAATTCAAAATGCTGCTTCTTTGTGAATCGTTCCTCTCCAGATACTTGTTCATACAAACTAGGACTGAAATTCCCTTTTTATTTCTAAAAGATTAGTCATTGTATGTATGCAAAAATCTTAATGGTGCATACTTCACTAGTGCTTCATGTTGCAGTGCCTAGCTCCATGTCTGCTCTTTTCTTCATTATATACATGTTCTTTTCCTATTTTGAGTCAGATGTCAGAGTGTATTTTTTAAGAAGTGCCCCTCCTACTGGGAAGCTCAGATATTTTTAGCATTATAAGTACAAACACTGAGGAATTTTTTAAACATGCAACACTAACTCGAGTCTACTTAGCTACTTGCAATTGGTACTATCATTTGTATAGTGCAGGAAAAAATCCAACAGCTATAAAACAAAAATAAATAGATAAATACAAGAGCTCATCAGTTGTGTTTGCCAAGCACTTAGTTAATAAAGGAAAAAAATCCAAAAGCCAAGC
Organism: Laterallus jamaicensis coturniculus; assembly: GCA_022605575.1. Lineage (NCBI taxonomy): Eukaryota > Metazoa > Chordata > Aves > Gruiformes > Rallidae > Laterallus > Laterallus jamaicensis. The sequence goes on from JAKCOX010000027.1 coordinate 1,878,289, forward strand.
TATAAAGCATCAATTCAATTATTTGAGCCTAAAGATTAACTCTCATTCAGCCAAAACTTATGAAGTTGAGTATGTACTATTAACATACCTTTGCCTGATGTGGAACAGTAAATGCTGCCAGGACACTACTGGGGAGTTCACAAAGGTGACCAATGTGCATGATCAAAGCATGAAGCTCTTCAACCAGCACTGATGGTAACTGAGCTTCCAGTTCCTCATACGGATGGAGCATTCCATCATTTTCCTCTTTAGGGGGTTCCAGATACCTGGACACACATAGCCACAATCAGAAAACGGGTGAGAAGCAGTTACACAGAGCTCAGTAGGTAAGGCAGAAAACTGTATGCAAGTCTCACCTGAAGATGAAAACTTTCACATAGTGCAGAAACTTCACACACTGACGCCTGATGCTCTCTGCCTCAGAATGCAACTTTGCAGCTTGACCTGAAGTAAGAGATCAATAGCTTAAAGCAGATATGCCCACACTGTGACTCACCTAACATGTACTCTCCGCTGTAGTTAAACCAGACCACTGGAAAACCACCCTCTTTTCTGAGGACAACCTGGGAAATGGCTGGTGGCAAACATCCACTTCTAAAAGTCGTCTTGCCAGAGGCATAGATGATTTATCTTATCTCAGACACATATCCAGATACAGAGGGAAAAGAAGCCATCCAGTCCTTCAAGGATGGTGACACAGACAAGCAGTCAGTGCTAGAAGACATCATTCAGTCCTGTTGCACTGCTCCCTGTCTGCTTCCAAGACATCTTCAAAGAAGACGTGTGACAGGATCTCAGCATTCATTTCTCATGGGGTACTTCATCCAAAAGCTTACTTGGAAGCATGCTTTGTAACTTCTCTCCCTAGGAAGAATCATCTTGCACTGTGCCTTAAGATGTGTCATGCTAAGAGGTGGCCATCCACAACCCTGAAGCTTTCCTTTCACTTGCAGCTTTGTATCCTTTCAGCCAGTTATTGCAGCTATGTGCCTCCTTTCCTTTGCTCTTTGAAACTCTTGTCATGGTGTTACCCTCCTTAACTTGCACATTCAAGCTAAAGCTCAAACACCATCCTTGCAGAAGAGAGCCACTGGAAGCTATTGACACTGGTGTGGGAATCACTCCTTACTTATTTCCACACCTTCCTTGCCTTGTAGCTTTCAGCTTATATTAGAAAGATAAAACTTAGTGCATAACAAAGTAGATACAGTAATTTAAATATCAAATAACTACTGCCCAATAATAGACAGACAGAAATGCTCAGCAGCCAGTCAGCCTGCAACACTTAGACTTGATTAAGTATGTGACAATTGTTGTTAAAAGCATCGTAAATGGGAACAGCAAATGAGGAGTTTGGGCAGGCCCCAGTGAAAAGTATTATCACACTATAGGAGATGTATAGCAAAAACTTTGATCTGCTGCACTGGATTGCATGTCCAGGGAAAGGCAGTTTCCTTTGCTCATGTCTCCAGAGGGCCACTGGAGAGTCTCCCCTTTCCTTTTCTTGCTTTCTTTCTCTCTGTCCCCTTTGTTTGCTCCATCCCCTTCACATAACTTCAAAATTAATGTACACTGCTTGTTCTGGCATACATGCCACAAATAAAGACCTGTGCATTTCAACCTACCTCGCTATCTTTTGAGCAACAAAACTCACTGAGTGAAGCAAATCAACTGGTAACATAATATTCCAGCATACAGCCTATCTGCACCACATAATCCATATGTTATGGTAATGAACCAGAGTTTTAGAGGCTCAAATCACACTGTTCTAAAGGAATTATTTATAGATATTACTTCTGCTTTGTAGCAATTACAAATATTTTATCCTAAGATCTTGGAAGTTCTGTTTAAACAAAACTTTGCATTACAGTATTTCACTACAAAAATATTCTGCATACTGTCATGAATCATTGATCAATGAAATAAGTGGATAAAACAGGAACAGTAGAACATTAAGAACACATCAGGCATTTTCAAAAAAAAAGCAAAACAACACAGAGCATAAGGAAAGATTTTGCATAGTTTCCACATGACAGAGTTTTCAATAACAAGACTCCTAAGATCATTAAGGCTGATAAGAAATTAGATCATAGCATCTTAGGCTGGTTCGTGTTGGAAGGGACTTCAGAGATCATCTAGTTCCGACCCCTGCCATAAGCAGGGACACTATCCACTGACCCAGGTTGCCCTGGAACACGGCCAGGGAACGGACAGCCACAGCTTCTCTGGGCCTTACCACACTCACAGTAAAACAATCTAATCTAAACCTACCCTCTTTGAGCTTGAGGCCGTTCCCCCCCATCCGATTACTACACTCCCTGCTAAACAGTCCCTCTCCATCTTTCCTGTTGGACCCCTTTTCCCTTTAAGTATTGGTAGGCCATAATTAGGCCTCCTTGGAGCCTTCTCTTCTCCTGTCTGAAGAAGGCCAGCACTCAGCCTGTCTTCACAGGAGAGATGCTTCAGCCCTCTGATCATCTTCACAACCCCCCTCTGGACTCACACTAAGAGCTCCATGCCTTTCTTGTACTGGGGACCCCAGTGCTTTATGCAGTACACCAGGTGGGATAGCATGAGAGCAGAGCAGAGGGGCAGAATCATCTCCCTTGACCTGCTGGTCACACTAGTTTTGATGCAGCCCAGGATACCATTGGCTTTCTGAGCTTTGCCAGCTCATGCTGAGCTTTACATCAATCAACACTCAAGTTGACCCAACTCATGGTTATTCTAAATCCCATCTCCACCCAGCCTGTAGCTGTGCTTGGCTTGGGATTGCCCCAATACATGTGCAGGACCTTGCACTTGGCCTTGTGGACCTTCATGAGGTTCATATGGGCCAACCCCTCAAGCCTGTCAAGGTTCCCCATGGATGGCATCCCTTCCTTCCAGCATCTCAGGCACACCACACAGTTTGGTATCACCAGCAAACTTGCTAACAGTGCACTCAATCCCACTGTCCATGTCTCGGACATGAAACCATGCCTGGCCCAGTACTGACCTCTGAGGAACTGCAGTAGTCCCTAATCTCCATTTGGACACTGAGCTGTTGACCACAACACTGAGTGCAGCTGTCCAGCCAATTTCTTATCCACTGAGTTGTCCATCTGTTAAATCCATGTCTCTTCAGTTTAGAGATAAGGATACTGTTCAGGACACTGTCAAATGGTTTGTACAAGCTGAGGTAGTTGATGTCTGTCGCTCTTCCCTTCTTTACCAGCACTGTAACACCATCATAGCATGCCACCAAATATGACAAGCATGATTTGCCCTTAGTGAAGCCATGTAGGCTGTCACCAATCACCTCCTTATTTTTCATGTGCCTGAGCATAGCTTTTACGCTCCATGAGCTTACTGGGAACAGAGGTGAGACTGAAATGAAATGTATGTTTCTGAAATCTGTATAAACATAAATACACAACAAAGATTTACTGAGATAAAACTCTACACTGAGGTTTTAAACAGTGGCAACAGACATCAATAACACTTAACATCTCACTGCCTGATCATTTTAAATATTTTAATCTTTACGACACCCCTCTACTACTAACCTATTTGTATGAAGGGGGAACTGAGTCACAGGTGTATTGGTGGCTCATGCTAAGTGACAAAGAAAGCCTGGGGCAAAGCATGAAAATCAGCTTGACGAACAGAAGAATAGGATACAGAGAAGAGAACTAAGCAGAAGCGTGTATTTAAGGGGAAGAGAACTACAGAAGCGTTTCCTGGTACCAAGCTACCACATAAAAGTTCAAATGCAATTTAAAATAAGGATATTTCCACTTAACTATTCAATGTCAGCAAAATTAGACTTTTAAAATAAAATCAACACATGCATATGAAAGAAGCTCCATGATAAATTCATACCAATGATTTAAATGGCAGAGCATGACAATACCAAACCAAAACAATAATAATGTGCAAAAATATTCACTTGTACTCTTAGAACAGTGACAATTTATCTGTAATGAGAAGACACTACAGTTTATTTCTGAGTAATTACTGAACTTCTCAACTTGCTAAGCAATTCAGCCTTCAAACTTACAATAAGCCCAAGGCTGCAATAATGCTTCAGAAACATACTGTTCTTCATGCCTCAGTATTTAATTGAAACAAAGCACTTTGCAGTGATCCCATTTTATTGATCCTGCTGTGAAGATAAATTAAGTTTGTAAATAACTCTAAATTAAGCAAATATACCTAACTCATTTAAATATAAGACAAAGGAACACTGAAAAAAGTACCAACCCCACTACATTTGGAACTAAAATAGTTATTTTGAGTTCTGATACAACTTTCTGTTTTTAAAGAAGTTAATAGTTTGCCCAAATTCTACTTTAGGGGTGACTGCTTAAGTCAAATTAATGTGAAATTCCCTGCACCTTCTACATAAGCAGATCTGGTTCCACACTCACTGTATTTCCATTATCTATTTTCAGAGTACCTTACATCACGAGGCTACCTGTATTTGTACCTTTACTGCAGGTTTATGCTGTTCTATGACACACTTCAAGAGCCAAAGCTCAAGTGTGAACTGTGATAACACTTCCATAATGAAAAGGTAGTCAGATACCTAATCCCAACATCAAATTAATTGCGTGACTTACCAAAATCAGATGAACCCATTTGTACTAGGTCTTCCAGTCTGTATATCCGTTGCCTAATTAAAGGAATACAAAGGTTCATAGTATTTATATAGGTAAAAGTTGTTAAACTACAGAACAGAGAGGAGCAAGAGGTGTTCCTTGTTCTGTATTTTTGAAAGAACTTGCAGAAATGTAACTTAGGGAAAAGCATCAGTGGGAGGAACAGATGCATCCAAGTATGAAGGGATCACAATGGACGTACTTTTTTTCTTCTTAAAACATTAAAGTCAGTAACAACAAATACAACATCAGCTAAATACCAGGGGAGGAAAAAACAAGCAGACACACAAAGCCCTGAGAGCCGTAGTCTGTAAGTGATCCTTCAATAAGCGTAACATCTTCACAGTTGATCACAGAATAAACCTGAGAGTTAGTCCTCATGGCATACCCTCACTGTACACTAGATTAATTCATTTGTGAATGAGCACTAGCAGATTTTGCCAGCAGTTTTTCCCACTTCCCATTTAGGGTAATCTGCTGCTTAACTTGAGACCCAAAGATAAACAGCAACAAAAATAGTAGAGTGAAAGGAGAAAGTGTCTCTAGAAAAGTTAAAACTCAATTCAGATTGGAAGAGGGACAGAGAATTTTTAAAGAAGCTGGTAACTGCCACCGCAAATGAAGATTTAAAAAATCTTGTAACATAGGTGCATACTCAGCCATATTCTGCAATAGCTGTTAATTTCAAGTGGTCTTCACTTTAGTACCATGTTGTCTCTGGGGAGACTATGCTTGAATACATGAAAAGTGCAACTATAAGACAGACTTTTGAAAGAAAATGTTGCATAAATTGAGAAAAGAGCTCTCTGCCTCATTGCTTATACAGTCAAAGCAGCAACTACTAAAGGATTCAAAACCAGGAAACTTGGACCCAACCCAGATCTACCAAAAAAAAAAAAAAAAAAAGACATTTAAAACTAGGAAGGGCCCATAAGGATACAAAAGATCCAGGTTGTAACCTGCACACTAAAGGGCAGGCAAACATTAAAGTTATCCTCCTTATCTCTTCCTTCCTTGGATAAAATCATTCTAGCTACCCAAGGTAACCTTTATTTGTTGTTGGTTTTGGGGTGTTTTCTTAAATAAAATCTGAATAAGACTTTATGAAAGCGGGCTGTTGAGGCTGAAGGTTAGAGAGACAGTGGCAGAAAAGAGCCATATAGAAAAAAAACACGGAACTGAATTGAGAAAAGGCTTGAATACTGTGGACTGACAAAATAAAAGCACAAAGTGGGCAGGAGAAGCATAATAAAGTTATCGTTGGTTAAACAAGTTAATTTCAATTCGCTTTTGTACCTCCAAAACTGACCCTCATCATTGCTAATCACTAAATCATTTGATTTGGAAGTAAATATTCTGACAGTTAAACTAGCAGTTCTGTTTATTAAACAAAGATATATTGTCTTAATATACCCATTTATGTGGTTATATAGATCTTAGACTTACACATGTCCAACCACATAAGAGGTCACAAGTAAGAATTCTTTTTGCTGTGCAGTTCTGTAGTACAACATTATTTATTACAATATTTGAAAATATTCAATAACAAGCTAGTATTTACAGACACATTAAAAATACTAGGTTTCTGCAAGCATGCGTTTAAACATAGATATTTTACTTCATATTGAACTATTTACAGCCACCTTGTCCTCAAAAATCACTGTAACTTGTACTTAGCACATATGATTTCTATAATGGAAAAAGGCGTTTTCCTACTTTTACTTGTCAATTGGTATATAAATGAAAGTATTCCATTTTATGACTAAGTGAACGGAAAGATACAGAGGGACTTGTCACACCAAAAGACAGCTTAGCAACCAACCATCATAGCCAAGAGTCAGCTGAAATCCTGAATTCTTACCAGTTCGGTAGGTTTTAAAACATGCATAGCTTTAATAACTTAAAAGCCACATTTATGTTCATCTCTATTACAACTACAGAGCAGTTCATATTACAGAAAAAAAATAAATCTATTTAATTCAACAAGATAACTACATCACTGTCTCACTGTCAGTGATTTTATATTAATAAATAGATCAGACTAAATGCTGAAAGGGATGCACTGTTCCTTTTAAGTAAGGTATCCTATCCCCTTCAGTATCTGATTTTTAGTTTTTAAAAATCACAGTGAAGTAATAGCTTGCCTCAAACAAGAAAAGCCAAGTAACACTGGTTTTAATATACCTCCTGCCATCTATGCCACCGTGTTTCAATAAGCCAGACCCTATAAATGATGTTTTACACCATGGCCTTGGTCATACCCTAAAGGGATGGAAGAATCTACTACAATAAAAGGAACGATGGAATATATCGCGTATTTGTTGCGCCACACAAAAGCTGCTCTCCCATCCACTCTCTGTATGTGCTGTACATCCTGAGGATTATCAGTAGCAAAGAGGATTATCGGTGATCTGTGTATTTGCATTGACCAGATTAAACATCTACATTGAATTAGTCAAACACTGAGTAACTGTATCTGAAGAGATTGCTGAAGCTATCCTAATCCCAACAATTGAAGAAAGTGCTGCATCCAGCATTTACAGTATTTGATTTTTAACCTCTACTTCTCTTTATGCACAAAAAAAAGGACTGAAAATCTTCAAAAGACAACTGTAATTATATGGGTAGCACAGTCTCATTCAAGGAAATCTTGAAATAGTTTATTCATATATTCTGAAGCCAGAGCCATCTAAATTAATCACAACACTGCTGCAATAAGGGTACTTACCAATTTTTATCTGGCCATGGCCAAGATATGCATCACACTGCTTAGAAACTGATTATTAAGTCACATAATACTAAAAATCTGTGACACAAAATTTGCTTCTTCACACAATTCTGTCTGTGTCTTACCCAACACAATCTGGAGTGTTAGAGAGATAGCATAACCTGTTTGGATGTACCGCACAGCCCACAGTCTTTTATGATTTTACTGTCAAAAAACTTGCCAAGTTTGTTGCATGCTTAAGGTGGGTATAATTACAGAAGTGGATAGTTATAAAATACATTAAAATTACTATACCTGTTTAATCCAAAGAGAAGTCCACAGGACTCAGCTAATGCCGTCTCAGCAACCCACTGAAAGCCAAACATTTCCACTACATCATCTTCATAGTCACTAGGAGAAGGATCTAGTCTCAGCAAAACCCTGTAAAACAGAGCCAACAATATTCATGCACTCTATGGGTCTATTACTGGGGAATGTAATATCCACAGCTAGTTTATGTACCACTAATATTTTATCAACATATCAGCAACATGTACACTATAGATAGGGAGGAGTAGCAGCAGTCTCAAAAGACAGCCTGTTATATTACATTGCTATAAATTTTATATAGTACATAAAATATGACAACTCCTAGCTTCAGAAGCATAAAACTATGATATAGATACAGAGTATATTATATTTTAGAAAAAAAACACAAATTAACAGGCTACCACCCTGAAATATCTTCATTCTTACAAAGGGGCTGAGACATAACAGACTGGCTGTAGCAGAAGGGCCTGCTACATCAGGTAGCATGTTCCACTGTAAGTGCATGTTTGAACCTGTCTCAATGTACATGCTTAACATCTAACACTAGAATATATATTTGGTCCTTTATATTTGATGGTTGGACTCAATGATCTTGAAGGTCTTTTCCAACTGAAACCATTCTATGATTCTATATAAACTTAATAATATTTATAAAGATCACACTGATAAAAATCCATTAATAAAAGCATTCTTTCAGGTAGGTGAACAGGTGAGGGTCACAATGTGATGTGTCATCATTACAGCTTAAACACTAGGCCATGACAATCCTTTGCTCCAGCGAAAGAAAAAAAAAAAAAAATCAATAAAATCAGAATTAACTTTTTAATCAAAATGAAGAAATAATGTATCCGTATAGATTATTAAAACATTACTAATTGTGCAAATACAAAAATATTGAATAAATGTGCTTTCCAAAAAAATTACAGCAATCTCTATAATAACAACAACAAAGGCATCAAAGCAAACAATTTCATAATTTTCCCACTGATTTTTATAAAATACTTCAGTGGAGGTGAAGCTGAATTCACCAAGATGTAAGAAATATTTTTATTTTTAAAAATAAAAAAAGATGTACAGGGCAAGCACTTGGTTTTCATTATATTACACACCAAATTCATATTCTTGAACTGTGCACTGTTACCAATCCAGCCCTCAGAGGCAGAAAAAGCATCTGTTGAACAGTCAACTCAATCTCCCACAGCACCTGCAGCTCACATGGTAGCTGCCTAAACATTGGTCTGTTCTGAAGTCTTTAGCAGTTCAATCTAGTTACTCCTGTCCTAGGTAACAACAGAGGAGTCCCTCACATGCAGGCTCTTCCAAGAATTTACAGTCCAAGTAGACAAGGTGAATAATCAACAGAAGTAGTTACTATTATTAGTACAGTGGTTACATGGGGGGAAACCTATCTATACACAAGCTCCTGAGTGAGATTTCACATAAAATCATTTCTGTCATGAAATGCTTCTTTGTCAATATGGAATCCATACTGATGTGTTCATGCAGAGAGACTCTCATTCCTTTACTTGACATCAATTTGAATAAACGCGCTCTGATCCAACAACAACAAAAAGGGATAAATAAGGTAGGGAATAGGGGAGGTGCAGCGGAATCCCCTTTAAACTACAGAAAAGGCTGTGGAAATTAAGGTTAGATAAACCCAATGTAACAATGCAAAATATGAGGCTTGGCAGGAGAGCAGACAAGGATTATGCTTTTGTAGGAAAAACAAGACAACACTTGCAGGATCATCAAGTGTCACAGAACGCTAAGATAGATCACAGACTGTAAAGAAGCTAAAGTAGAGCAACGCTCTAGAATCTCACAGAAAATACTTACTTGTTATGAATGTGACTTTTGAACCTTAAACCCAGAATGTGTGCAAAGGCAGAGCTCTGAGAAAGATGGTCTTAAAGCTACAAGGGACAGTCCTAGTGATCTGGCGAAGCTGGGCAGGGCAGGTTTCTTTCTATCATGTGGAAAAGAGAGAAGGAGCCAGCACTGAATAGAGCATATGACTGCAAAAAGCAGTGCTGCGGCCTCCTCAGAAATTTTCAGGTGTCTCAAATGCTGTTGCCCACCAGGCCAGTTTTGAAGTGTCCTAGTAGGCCTTTAACAGGCCCTTTACAAAATCTTAAGGTAAGTTCACAAAGCTAGGAACTAGACCTGAAATGCTGTTCAAAGCATTGTAACAACACAACTGCCCTTCCCACTTTGGTATACCACCAAACTGATAGTCAAGATCATAAGAGCTGAAGAACAAACTGGTAATAACCCATACCTCTTAAGAGATCCGCTTGCTAAATAAGACTCTGCAGAGAAGCTTCTCCCTCCAATTTGGTTGTCAAAAGCACAAGAAAACCAAGGTGGCTCTGAGTTCTCATTCTCCATTTCCATTGCCATCTCCAAGCTTTCAGTGAGAAATGGGGGTGTGGAAGAAGCCATAAAGTCACTGTTCATTGTTTCCATCTGATCCGGAAAACAAATAGACATATTAAAAAACAGTCATGGTGTTTCCTTAAATAATTTTCTTACTGTTGCAAGTCCCCATAATCCTTCAGCTCAAGATCTGACAACCTGCAACATCAAACTAACAGAGATACAACAGAGAAAGACAATCATGGTCTTGTGCCCTGCCACACAATACTGCCACTTTGTGCAACTTGTTCGGGGAATCATATCAGTGAAATGCTAACCCTACAAAAACCAAAACAGGCTCATTTACTTCTGGTTTAGCTCTCTTAATTAAGTAGTAGACTAGCACAAGAGTAAAATAAGAGATAGAAGTGCAGTACAAGGCATGGGCAAGCTACTTTCAGCAACAATTTGTTTTTCAACCATGGTGGCTATGGTATGAAAATAAAGCATACAGTACAGGCTCCCAGTTGTCCATGATTTTAAGGAAATATCACAGCTCAAATTCCTTCTAATAAGCAGTAAATACACCCCAAGTGATAATTATGGAGCCCTGAAATGCTGAAATTTCAGAACTCAGAAAATGATTCTGACATAGCTCAAGTTGGAAGTTTCTCCTAAAAAAGTTTGACTTCACAGGAATCTGGGAAGCAAATGAAGAACGAAGATCATGTTCAGGAGCATCCTGTATATATAACTGTAGGGAATTAGCTCTATACATAATACCACTACACATGTAACACCAGGGAACTGATATTTTATACAGTGTACTGAAAGAGTAGAACTGGGCAACAGGTGCCATAGAGTTCTGCAATATAAACAAAACTATTAACTCTAAATTAAGCTTTCAGCTTAAATTCTGACAGTTTTTGACAGCAGCCTTGCAGAAACCAGCTTACACCAAAGCCAGACACGGGTAACACAGAAGCTCAACTGAAATACGAGCTCAAGGAAAATAAAGAAAACGGCTTCTGTGCCGCTTCTCCCCGTCAACCCCCATTCCTGCGGTGAAGCAGCACAACTCCTGAGCGAGTGACTTCAGTGCTCCAGTTTACGGCTGGGCCCTGCGTGTAGGCATGTGGGCACAGCTGGCAAGGCAGAGACGAGCAGCTAAAGGGAATGCCCTAAATCAAAACTGCTCCAGAGCCTGGGCAACCTCGGGCACCGAAGCCGCCCCACAGCCGCGGCAGAAAACACCAGGAAAAATAAAACCGCCACAAGAGCCGCTTCTCCCGGCCGCGATTCCCGCCAGCTCCGTACTCGGCCCTCACCCCCTGGCCCAGCGGCAGCACCGCAGCCCTTTAGGCCAGCCCCACCGGAGAGCGGCTTCCCGGGCAGCTCTAACCCGCGAGGCGACAGAGCCGCCGAGACTAGCACCCCGCGGCACCCGCCACGAACTCGACCCCCACCCACAACACTTGCGGCCCAGCGTCACTCCCCGCTTCCCGCAGGCGCTTCCGGGACGGGGATAACGCGTCAGCCCCGCTAGACCGCGGCGGGCCAGCACCGGGACGAGTCGGGACGTGAGGAGAGCGGGACGCGGGCAGGAAGGGTGACTCGGTACCTGCGCGCCGGCGGCGGTGCCGCTGGTACCGCTCTCCTTCCGCGCCCGGACACTTTCCGTAGGACCCGCGCGCCACCGTCACGCCAGCATTGCGCAAGCGCTGCGCCGCCGATTGGCCACCGGCCGCTCCTCCCTTCCCCGCTGCCCTGCTCGCCTCCGCCCCGGGACCGCCGCTGCCCGCCCCACGCCGAGCCCGCCCCTCCGCCTGCCCGCCGCAGGGTGAAGCGCCGCGCGCGCCCCCAACCGCCGCCCGCCGGGCAGCTCCTCGCCGCTGTCGGTCGGTCTCGCCGCTGTGGGGTTGCTGGCGGCCCCGTCCTGCCGTCGCGTGCCCCCGGCCCCCGCTGAGCCTCGTCCAGCCTGCCCTCAGGCCCCGCCGTGCTGCCCTTAGCGTGAACTCCTGCCCACCCGTGGCTTCTGCCCCTCGCTCCCCGGCCTCCTCCCTCCTTACACCCTCGCTGCAGCCACCTTTCCCAGTCCCTGTTACCAGTGAGGGTCTTACTCACCTGCTTCTTGATACTTAGGTGGGGGTTCTTAGCAGCCCCTGCCTCCAGCCCATAGCGCTTTCACAGCTCCCTTCAATGTCGTCAACCTCCCCCCCTTGTCACTGCTTCCCTAAATGTCTCTTGCTCGGCCAGCCACCACTAGTGGTTTCTGGCCACCTCTACCTGAATGCCACCATCTTGGCACTGCTAGTAAGTACCCCAAGTCAGACTGCTGCGTCCTCATCTTCCTGTACGTTCTAGATCCACCACCTTTCCTTGGTTTCCTTCTTGTCCAGCTGTACCTGAACTTCATTCTCCTTCTCAGCTGCCTCCATTCATTTATTCCATTGCTCCCTCACAGCCATGAGCAAGAGGTCCAGGTCTTCTCTGATGCTATACAGACACAGATCCAACTTTCCCATCTCAGGTGTTGCTCCCATCTCTAGAGGCAAGCAGTTCTCATCAAGCATGGGAAATGGTGTTTAATGTATTTGAAATTCAAGCTGGGTATCCTTCTCTTCATTTACCAAAGGGCCTTCATTTAGTGTGACAGTCACCACAGAACAGGGGCCAGGGAGAAAGTCCTACATCCTGTGCCTGGCATAATTTAGCTAAAAATGCATACTCTGCATCTAGTGGCTTTTTGAAAATTATTTTATTGGTTTGGATTGCCTCAGTTTGACTTAATTTCAAAATGCTCTCCCAGTTTTGCCTGGTTTTGGGGTGTAAATTAACAGCAGTGTATGGAACTTCTATTTCTAACAGGAAAGTTACTATAAAAAGTTTTGCTGTTGCTGCTAGAGCTTGCTGTGAAAACTCTCCTGTGATTAAAAATGCTTCATTTGCTCCTGTGCCTGTAAGAATCCCTCATTTCCTTCTTTAAATTCCTGTCTAATTAAAAAAACAGTACATCATGGTTAAATAAAACTGTACCCAGGATAACCCTGATTTCCATATGCAGATTTATCTGCACTGACAGCCCCCTCTCCCTCTCTCAGTCTTTCTGTTTCCTCTCTTCCTCTTTTCTCTTCCCCTTTCTTTCTCTCCTGCTCTGTCTTTTTGTCTCTATGTCTATTGCATTATGCCTGAATAATTTTCAGCCTTTTTTTTTTCTCTCCTCTTGCATGCACATGCTAAAATAACTAGACAAAGATGCAAGGTGGTTGCTGCAGTCCCTGTCTCTAGGACAAAACCAAGAAAGCTCGTGATTGCAATGCCACCTTCCCTTTTTTTTTTTCTCTTTTTTCTTTTTTTTTTTCTCAACCATATTTGGTGATTAAACTTCTCCAGGATGAGGAAGAAAAAGGAGCTGGAAATGAAAGAGGGTTGAGGAAAAATCCCATTGTAGTAGCTGCAGCCAGTGGTGTCTGCTGCCAGATGTGCTAAGGTTCCTGGGGTCCTTGACACTAAAAGGCAGTATTAAAATATTTGGAGACAAAAGCTGCATCCTCAGTGATCATTTTCTTTATTTAACATGGCAGCAGGCGCCGTGTGGGGGAAAATCAACATGCTGGATGTTGGGACTTTCCTCTTTTCTAGGATGAAAGGATGTTATCTATCCCGTGCCAAGAGGGAACTGAGGTAAGAGAGCTGATCCAGCTCCTGCTTTTTCCTACTATATTTCCTAACATCTTTTCTGAAACAACCTATATATAGATACATGTGTAGATCTGTGTTTGCATGTTTGTGTATTTGGTTTCAAGCCAATGAGTGGTAATGCTTTTTTGTCTGTCTTCACATCAACCCAGAGAAAGTTAATTCATAATATATATTCAGAGCTTGTTCAGAAGGGTTGTTTTGTGGGATTTTTCCCGATTATGTTTTTGTTTCCAGAGAAGACTTCAGCAGTGACATCATGGTCGGCTGCTGATATTAAAACTGATTTTCAAAGTCTAAAAAAAAAAAAAAAGAAAGAAAGAAAACCCAGTAACTTTGTGATAAGAAATTGTGGTGGAGATTCATATGCTCTATTTTTCGGTTACACTGTAAATATTGGAAGTCTTATTAAAGCGATAGTGGGATTTTTTTTATTATTGTTATTTCTAGCACAGAAGCAATGAATACTGCATAATTAAGTACAGTATTTAATTTGGCTGTTGTGAAGCAAAAGAATAAGGTAATAATTTTTATTGTACTAATCAGACTCAAGATGTTCTCTGTGTTAATTGGGTTAAAAAAATTGCAGTACTTATTAGAAATTCTAATTTCACAATGCAGCACTGACAATAAGCTCAGCCAGTGAATTATTCACATCTTTAATTTGCTCTCTTAATGACAGTGTTCTGTAATCAGAGTGCAGAGACTGCTTCCTATGCATTATGTATGATGTTCAGGACTTAAATGCAGGACATTATGAAGCCTCTCAGTGGCTCAGTAATTAGTTTTCCACAAGACAGGGCTTAGATATTCACAGATAAAACTCTACAGTTGAGATAATGTTAAGGTGGTGACTCATGCTCACAAAAGCAGGGAAGTTCAAATTTAATGCTGAAACTGCTCTCCATTCTCCCTCATTGTGCATAGGTGCAGGGGGAGGGGAAGAAATTCTTCAAAACTAGCCCGTCATGGTGAGTACTCTGCGGACAGCCCAAGGGGGCAAACGGGGGGCTCGTTTCACTTTGGAATAGTGATTTTGGCAACTTTACTGATCGGAGGGTGGAGGTGGAGTTTTGTTTTGTGCCTCTTTTTCAAGGTTGTGGGGAGAAAAAAAAAGCAATAACGTGCACACCATCAGAGAGAAATCACGAGTAGGAAAAATTAAATATATTTAAAGGATTATTATATATGTTTTAAAGGATTTTATCTCAAGTACAGGTGTTTGTAACTTCTGTCAGATTAGGATGTTTTCAATGGGAGCTACTTACATGTAGAAACTTTGAGAACACCTGATGCTTGCTATATTGCTGTTGTACCTATTTCAGCTGGCATGCTCTTTACTGTATACAGATTTTAGAAAACATTCTTTTTCTAACAGCTTAGTTCTCACCATCCAAAATGTGAATCATAATGCAAGTTTATTCTTCTTTCCTCGGATCATTTACCTGGTGTTATGTCCCGTGGTTTAAATGTAGGGAATATGCATTGTTAGAAAATTTTCCTACTTGTATATGCTGCTTACTATAGAATAAAACCCAGGAATATTGAAGTTGGAAAATTATACTTTTCCCATACTTAGTTGCTAAGTTAGGCTGGCGTTTGCTAGTCAGCTGTACATTTGTCCCAAGTTCTCACATTGGAACAGTCATACCTTTTTACTAGAAACAAAATATCTGACCAGAGAAGGTTGTTTACTTATTTTGTGTTAACTCCCCAAAGGCCACTCTGAAATAAACCTGTTCTTCTGCTGTAATAATTCTAATTATTAGAGATTGTCTACCAATACAAATTTTAGGTTTAAGTTTAAAAGAACTAAAAACCCATCTGGATAGTCAAGTACAGTTATGGGATTAAGAAATTTGAGTGCATCTTGCTTTTTGAAGCAAAATATTTTACAGGTAATTCCTTGAATTATTTTTTACCAAAGGCTACATCTGGAAACTGGTTGTAGCAGCAACTGTTGCTAGTGTTGCCTGGCCTTAAGGCCATGGGACAAGTTGCTAAGAAATTTCTCTTAGCTAAACAATTAGTATATATTGTGACTGGATCAGACATGTTTATGTATAGTCCAGTGCTGAAAGTAATTCTCATTAGCCTGCGGATTAGATCAATGTAACAAGGTGATCCATGGGTAGAAGATGGTATCAGAATCCAAGTAATTGATGAAGAAATCCATTGAGTCTTTTTTAGAATATGACTTTTCATCCCAAGTGAAGATCCCACAGCAAATGGTACTATAATATGGTATTACTGTCACTACATAGCTTCATTTCTTCATTCACTTCAGCACAGAATCATATGGTTGAAAAGGACTCCAAGAAGGTGTCATGCCCACCCCTTCACTCTTCCTTTGAAGCTGGGATCAATAAAAGCTGTCTTTTTCAATGAATGCTTGCCTGTCTTCATCAAGATCTGTTGTGATTACTTACTGTATTGGGTCCAGCCAAGGGCAAACCAAGTAATCTATCCCAGCATTTCACAGAATCATGGACTGCTTTGGATTGGATGGGACCTTAAAAATCATCTAGTTCCAGCTCTCCTGCCATTAGAAAGTTTTTCCTGATTTCTGATCTTAAGCTTAACTTGACAAGTTAATTAAGTAAAAATTTATTTAATAAGTAAATTACTCAAACCTCTTACTTTTTGTGCGGTGGTTACAGGGAATTTCTTTTCCTCATTGCAGTTGTCTTTTACATATTCAAGATTCTTAGTTGTTTTCACTGTGTGCTCTTAATCCCCATTTATTATTTTCTTCTGTATAGGAAAAAAAAGATGGGTTTTTTTTCTTGTATTTCACATCATTATTTTTTGTTGCTTTCCTCTTGCCTCTCCCTATTTATTCTTCATTGAAATGCACAGCTCCAGACTTAAGCGTGATATTCCAGCTTCCATATAAGTTCTACATTTCCATTTAATGAAAGACAGTCTGTCACTTCTGTTGTTTTCTTAAGAAGATCTTGACAATATGAGTTGCACATTATGGGTGCAACAACATCTTTTGATCCAGGATACAATCTAATACAATATGAAAAGAAGCAACATGTGTTTGAACAGGTTTTTAATTCAAAGGTTTATGCTCCTAGTAGGAGTCTTCATGGATATATTATCCAGGAGGCTTAACTCTCATGGTAAGTACCTGTGATTGACCTCATTAGTGATGTCATCACTGTCCAGATGTGAGCCATCTTACTGAAAAGAATATCTGAAGTGCTCAATTCCCAGAGGATTGTTTCAAGGTGTAGAAACAGTATTGGAAAGTCACAATTTTGGCCTGTTGTAGAGCAGCTTGGGTGGACACAAGTTGTTAAAATCTGAACTTTTCCATATAACCCCTAACAGAGTGGACAGTCTGAGTCTGAGGCACTGCAACATTGTGGTGAGAAAACCTTTTTCTGAAAGTGGCCAAGGGTGTTAGTAGCAACCAGCAAATAAAGTCCAGATTAACTGCAGCAAAGATTCACAGAATGTTTTAGTGAAGAAACAAAAAAAAAAAAAAAAAAAGGTTAGCCCATTCTAACTAGCCTGACAGACTCATTCTATGATTCTGCATCTGAGCTGTGAGCTGTGTGTCTGGGAAAGAGTAAATATTGTCTACACAGTTTGTTAAAGTAGAGGTCAATTCCTTTTTAGCTCTGAGGAAGGAAGGGCCCATGTGGTGGTTTGACTCTGGCTGGAGGCCAGACACCCACCAAAGCTGCTCTATCACTCCCCTTTTCAGCTGGACAGGGGAGAAAATATATATTGGGAGTCTTAGGAGTCAAGACAAGGACAGGGAGAGATCACTCTGTGATTAGTGGCATGGGCAAAACAGACTCAACACAGGACAAAAAAAGAGAAAACCATCTAATTTATTACACTACACACACAGAAACCAGAGTCGACTAGTGGGAAGTTCAACCAAATCTTAAGCACCTTCCCGCACCCCTTCCTTCTTCATGGACTTAACTTTATTCATGATTTCACTCCCTTCCTCTATCAGAGGTGTCACAGGGGTAGAAGGGAGAATAGGGATCTCAGTCAGTTCTTGACGAGTTGTTTTCCTTCCTAGCAGGAGGGGCATTCCTCACACTCTTCTGCTCCAGTGTGGGATCCCACTCATGGTAGACAGTCCTCCACGAAATTTTCCAGTATGAGTCCTTTCGCACAGGGCTTCAGCTCTTCACCATCTGACCCAGTCTGGGTCACTGCTATGGGGTGCAGTCATAAATCATAGAATGTCTCTCAATGTCTCAGGCCCAGACTGCTCCAGTCACAAGGGCTCCCAGCAAGACCTGCTCTGGTGTGAGCTGCTGCCTCCATGGGCTGGAGATTCTTCCAGGAGCTTGCTCCAACACAGGTCACAGCATCTTCCATGTCTCCACCTGCTCCAGTGTGGGGTGTCTCCATAGGCTTCAGGTGGGATCTCTGCTCCCCATCATCTTCCATGGGCTGCAGGGGGACAACCCACTCCACCATAGTCTTCTCCATGGGCTATAGGGGAATCTCTCTCCTCCAGCGCCTGGAGCACCTCCTCTCACCTCTTTTTCACTGGTCTTGGTGTCTGCACAGTTTCTTACATCTTCTCACTCCCTTCTCTGGTGGCAAAAAGTGGCTGCCTGCGTATTTTTTAATCCTAAATGTGATTCCCAGCCTTGAGCCCAGCTGGTGTTTAGTCTGTCAGGCCTGGGGGAAGCTTCTACCTGCTTCTCCTCCACCAGAACCTTGCCACACAAACCCACAAGAGTTCATAGTATCCTTGAGTTGTCATGGCATAGGAGAACAACGTTTCAAAAGACAAAATAGAAGAGCCATATGTCTGAAGAATTGAAGATGACTTGTGATGTTTCCAGGGGTCAACTTTAATACAATCTGATCATGAAGACATAGTGGCTAACAATGAAAATTTTAAGGATCTTCTGTGATTACTCAGGCATGTATTTTCTATATTTGAAATGCGCTCCTTTTACTGTCCTCTTACTGGCCCGTAACTTCCCATACTCAGGAATATTGCAAAGTTTTTTTGAGTGATCTGATTCGTATTTCTGTATTTGTTCTTGTATGAAAAGGCTAAGAAAGCAGTTTTATCTCAGTGCAATTTTTAGTGATACCTCTAATAAAATGTTAAGAAAAATCTACCCATAACATATTTCCAGGAATAGTCTTTTATGCTTTTATTTATATTGCTTCAGGCTCAAGTGCCATTATAAATATTAGGTTCTGAAGTGGTATGATGAGTTAAGTATTTCTAAATGTATTCTCTTAATCTTGCCTAATAATACAGTTCTTTCATATGCATAATTCCAATGAAAACCAGCGATAGTACTACATTGTAGAATGAATAATGGATACAGATTCCAGGGTGTCTCCCTTTTGGGTCATTATTTTAACTTGATTGACAAAAGAAGCAAATATTCAGAGTGGAAAGTTATTGATAATATTTTGAATTAAAAATTTACCTGTTTCTCCACTGGAAGAATATGGCAATGGAGTAACAGTAATCAGAAGATCTGATAGAAATCTCAGATGCATTTACATTTGCTAATACTTTCCACAAGATATTTCACAAGTAGATCATACGCATTCTAGGCAGCAAAATTCCATAGAAATTGACTTGATATTAAGAACTCCAGCCTATATATATCTATGTATATATTATATAAAGTAGAATAGTGATAAATATTCATACTATAAACTCAGTTTGGGCTTTTTTGCAAAGTCAAACTGGAAATAGTGTATTGTAGTGTATGAGTTCACATACGCAATCTTCTGTAAAATGTAAATCCATAAAACTCTGCAGTTCTTATCTGTATCCATAGTAGGCCAGAAAAAAAAAGTGGAATATTTAATACTGCACAAAAGCATCTTGCTGCTTCCAACTGGCTTCTCTTCGGTCTCGTCATCTATAACATTCTATCTGCACCTACTCATGAGCTGGGATTTACTTGGTATCCTCATTAAATTCCAGCTTTCACAGAATCACAGAATCACAGAATCTTAGGGGTTGGAAGGGACCTCAAGAGATCATCGGGTCCAACCCCCCTGCCAAAGCAGGCTCCCTATCTCATATTACATAGATAGGCGTCCAGACGAGACTTGAATATCTCCAGAGAAGGAGACTCCACCACCTCCCTGGGCAGCCTATTCCAGTGCTCTGTCACCCTCACTGTGAAAAAGTTCTTCCGCCTGTTGGTGCGGAACTTCCTGTGCTCCAGCTTACAGCCATTGCCCCTAGTCCTGTCCCCACTGACCACTGAAAAGGGGCTGGCCAATTGCCCCTGCCACCCATGTCTAAGATATTTGTAAACACTAATTAGGTCCCCCCTAAGTCTTCTTTTTTCCAGGCTGAACAGACCCAGCTCACTCAGCCTTTCCTCATAGGGGAGATGTTCCAGACCCCTAATCATCTTTGTCGCCCTTCTCTGGACTCTCTCCAGAAGGTCCCTGTCTTATATATACCAGGGAGCCCAGAACTGGACACAGTATTCCAGGTGGGGCCTGACCAACGCAGAGTAGAGGGGGAGGATCACCTCCTTCGACCTGCTGGACACACTCTTCCTGATGCATCCCAGGATCCCATTGGCTCTCTTGGCCACCAGGGCACACTGCTGGCTCATAGCCAACCTGTCATCAACTGCTCACTTGCTAATTTTTCAGCCATTTTTAAACTTTTCCTCATGCTTGGTATGAAGTTCAGGACGATTTTTCTACTTGCAAAATATCCCTCCTTAAAACTTTTGTTATGTTGCTGTATCAAATGACAGCAGTTAGGGTGCTGATGTCCTTGAGATCTCTTCCTATTACACTATCTTTTTTCATTGTTTTCTCATACTATCCTGTTTCTTGTCTCTTAATGTTTAAATTGCAAGGTCTCTGGTGAAAACAATGTTGGAGGGTTTTTTTTCATGTTTGTGGAGTGCAAAACAGACGTCTTTTAAGCTCTGTCTTAATACAGTGAACAAGCCTAACAGTAGTAATACAAATAAAGTGTGCAGTTAATAGTTTTAAATGCTACCCTTTTAATTCTTAGTAACACAACAGACTTTTCAACTCCTAATAACTTCTCTGCAATAGAATCACCTCTGGATCCCGGGGAGTTGATAGGTTAGAGCAGTAGGAAACTGAGGAATAAAGTGTCTGAATGCAAGCAAAGCAGAACTTATCCTCAAAATATTTCTGTTCAGTGCTCTCTATTTATTGTCTTTGCTTCTCCTGACTAATAGATCGTCAAAAACTCTCTAGATCCAATGACAATTGTGCTGAAAGCTTTTTGGCTCTTAAGTGCATAAATAGTTTCTGGAGTGTGGTACACGTGTAATACAGACTCTGTAAGTTTGGCTGAAGGATTCTATCAGTCCAGCTGTTTTTCCAGAAGGAACAGCTGTTTTTGCCAGAAGGAACAGCGTTGGCTAAAAGTGGCTGTGGTGGAGCAAAGTAATTCAGTGAAAAAGATAAGTCATAAAGCTGTGGTGGTACAAAGAAGGGTCAGGATGTTGAAAGGCGATGCAGCTTGCTGGCAAGGAGCTTCATGAAGGGTTGCTGGACAAGGAGAGACATAGAAATGTGTCTGAAATAAATAGGACTCTAAGAGCTATGATCTCTTGAGCATGAATGTGTACAGGGTTTAAAATGAAGGTCAGGCTGGGAGGAGTCTATAGAGAGTAGGCAGCATCAGTGAGGAGTTTGTTCAAAGTGTTGGGGGAAAAGATACTGTACAGTCCTGGAAAGAACCACCACTTTTAAGATGTTGCAATGCAGACATATTCTAGGTGTTGGAGCTTGGGTTTCTGTCTATCAGCATTTTGGTGTGCTGTGTGTTCATAGTATCAAATGTGAAGGGATACTTGGGGAATGGAAAGGAACAACTCTGCAATCCTATATGAAGCTCATCAGGAATCTCCTGCTAAGCCATATCACAAACCTTTTTGTGTAGAATTTCTTAAAACAGAGAATTTGCTTTACCAGCTCTGCATGGATTTGTAGTGGACAGTATTTGCATGAGGGCAGTTAATTAGAAAAGAGTTTAATTCTGTGAGGCCAGCTGTCACTCTTCAACTCACACTGTCTTAAGTTGGGAAACAAGGCTGGACTCCTGCTTTGCTAGTCAGCAAAGCTTTTTTCTCCTGGCTTGTCCAGAGGCTGTAAATTTAGAAAGCATATCAGTGGTCACACATAGACAATCTAAGTGTAAACCACATTTTCAAATAGATGTCTAAAGAGCAATTACACTTTCGCTAGTGTAATTTGAGCATTGGAATAATCATTCAAGAAAGTGGATCTTCAATAAACTTAAACTGTGGTTTCCAAAAATATACTGGTTTGTCCATTTTTGTGTCATCTCAGTAGTATTGCTTTTTCATTTTTTTCAGTGTTTTGATCTCTTTATCTCAATATAACCTGCCAAAAATTATGTTTTGCATTACTATTGGATACTTAGCATGACTTCAAAGATTTTGAATTAAAAAAATCTGTTAATTTTTATTTTTCCTCTGATTTTGTGGTAGTATTTATCTAATGGAAGAAGAAGAAAAGTCCCCTGTGTCTCTCAGGTCTTCATTTAGCGACATAGAAAACAGATGTTCTTAGCAGAAAGGATACAAAGGCCATGGCTCAAATTCACTTTCTTATTCTACATAGCTTATCTGTATGATTTCAGGAACTCAGTTTGTCCATGCATCTCTGTTTGTCAACTGTGTAATAGAAAAGGAAAGCTTCCTACTTTTTGCAGAATCTAAAGTTCAAATCTCTTTGGACTGCATGAATTTTAATGCAGGTTCTCTCTCTTAGTATGACATTAAAGTACAACAGTGACATCTTACTCTCATTTAAAGTCTTCTGGAGGCTCCTAGATACTCTAGGATGGAGCAAATGTATAAAAGTGAGTTGTTATGGACAAGTGTGGAAATTAAAAATTTCATTGACCAAGTTTCCAATGATCAATGAAAAGAAGTTCCTTTGAGCATCTGTCTAGTGAGATTCCTGAAAGAAGATGGGACAAGAGCTGGTTTTTGAAATGAAATGGGAACTGTAGAGTATTTTGAGATTTGCAGGGCAAATTTGTCAGAGTACTCATTCTTAAAGGAGTTCCACATTGAGGTCTTCAAATTTGAGTTTAGTTCTTTAGTTTCCTTTTATTTATTATTTATTTTAGGTCATTGCTAGCCTGTTCATCTTTTGCACACCTTTATAATAATGTCCATATAGCCTAGAAGCTTTTCTCTATCCATTTAGTTTTCATCAACCATGATACTTATTTTAGTGTGTGGGATGAGTCTGTCCAAACTGAGTGTGAGAGAGCTACTTTTTAGCCAACTATGCTAAAAACTTATTTATAAAACTATTTCCTGTTATGTTTCTTAGTTTTGTTTTGTGGGGGTTTTTTTGTTGGGTTTTTTTTCCCCTAGAGTAAAATGAATAGTGAAGAAAAGACCTTTTCTCTAAAGGGATTCCAAAACCTAATAGGAACCAGTGAAAACAAATGCTTTTAAAAATTTATTTAGAAATCAGTGCAGGTTTTCTGAAAATGTGCTGTTAGCTAATATATTAAGTCAACTGTATGCAGATACCATTTTTCATCAGTTGATCTCAAAGCCTTTGCCAAAGTAAATGAGCTTAACCTTCATTTTGCAGATGCCCTGGCTATCTAATTTGTAAAACATGAGTGTAAAATGATGTAATCTTTGTTTTGACAGCAGCCACTTAAGTAAGTATGACTGAAACAGACATTCTAGCTGAAGAGTTCATAATAACAAACTTTAGCATGACTGTACAAAGGAACTATTATAAAGTGTCTATCAAGGAGAAAAAAGGGAGTTTTATTCCTGGTATCTAGCCTTCAAAGGACTAGGTCTGTATGATAACTGAAAATAAAGCTACTGTTAAGATACTATCTCAATATGTCCATTTTGTGATCTGAGTATGAGTTCAACTGTCCTTTCTGCAGAGAAAGGTTTTTTGGGTAGGTGGATGATGATGATGATGGTGTCCAATGACTGAAATCTCCAGAGGCAAATTTCTTCCTGGCAGGAGAGGACAGGAAGTTTGTCTGTCTGCTACTGGAGTAATTTTCCACATTCTAAAATGCTACAGCATTTTTAGTAAACACACACACAGAAGCTGCAAGGAATTACATTTTTTTCAGAGATTTGTCAGGTTTATTGAGATTTTTGTACTGTAATTTTTCCAGATGTGTTTATGTGACCAAGAAGTGCATTAAACTTTCCTTGTAGTCAGTCTGACATGTTAAGCTTAAGCTTGGAACAATGGAAGTAGAGAACAGTGAGAATAAATTGACAGCTCTCTTACATTGGGCTTAAACTACAGATATGAAAATGCATTATCATGAAAACTATTGGAAAATGTGTCTCAGATTAACTAGTGGGCATAAGTAATGAGTCATATCTAATGGTGTGTTGTATATTCTAGTAGATTTAACAGTACTTACCAAAATATGGTGACTGCTATTTCTGAAAAATGAAAATTGTACAATAGTACTATATAAAAGTTTAGATCTAATAATTTCAAGTAGGTTGATAAAAGCCATAAAATTGTGCTACAATTTAGAGCTAACCACTTTTAGTCAACCTAATCCAGTAAAACAATACTCAGAATATATAGTAATTTATCCCTTGCCCAGATTGTTGTGGATTTCAGTATATGACTATCCTGTGTGAACTAAATTAGAAAAACACCCTCTTCCAGTTCAACACTGAATGTAAATACAAGCTGAAAATTCCAGGAGATTGAGGCAGCCCATCTTAGAGAAAGGACTGAGGCAATGATTCTCCCTTATCTCCCATTTCCTTTTGGAAAAAAAATGTATTTTCAAAGATAGATTGAATGGATTGTATTTATGTTTCACTAAGGCATGAACTGTAGCCCTTGCAACTCTGAGCATATAGGGATCACCTTTGCACTTTGATAGGAAAAGCTCCTGTTCTGGTGCTTGAACAGATGTGATTCTCAGCAGAAGAAAACCACGAGATTTGATCATTTAAATTAATGACACAAAATTACGGTTGTATTCCTGTGTTCTGGACAGCCACTCACTGGAGCAGACATTTGAATAATCAGATAGTAGATTCTTCCTACACTAATAGAAGGAACAGAGCACCTTGAAGTCAAAAGACAGTAGAATTATTTTAGAGGTTGTAAATAGAAGCAGCTGATTATTTCCTTTCTGTCTTCAAGTTATGAATATGCCATTTGAGATACTTTAAGTGACCAAGCTTTCTGAACTTTTATTCTCTGGAAATTGTTTCTTGTTTTTTAAGTTTTAGAATTCACGTTTCTGATTGCTTTTGAATATTTTAATCTTGATTTTTAGTATTTAGCTAAGTCATACTTTAGATATTCACAGCAAACCAGGGAGCATTTTTAGATAAATGTTGCCAGTCATCTTTACTAATTGAATCTCTTGTGTATTAGCACACTGATACAGCCTTTTTGAAATCAATACCTTATCTTAATACTTCTCAGAGCAAGCCATTATTAGCACTGAAATCAGCTAGATATACCAGATAATTATAGCTACACAAAAGCTACCTATCCATTATAAGTAAACAGTATGACAATTAACCCACAATATTTTTTTCCTGACCTGAAAGTGGGGTCAATCAAACTGATTATGTCATATTCGAAGTGCAAAGACACTGCCTAGGGTCTCAAAAATGATATAATTGAATTAGCATATTGTTTTGTCCAAGCTGATACGTTGTACATCTCAACATGCCAGTTAAATTAGACACAGCTTTGTGCTCACGCCATAATGCTGTCTGCTTCTGCTTCAGGAGATACCTTGATCCAAACAAATCTCTGGGATATCTTCCCAGTACTCTGCTGCAAACATGAAGTGCAGTCTCTCACTGTATTAATTCTGAATAGTAGAGTTTTGGAACCTCTGTCTTCAAAGTGTTTGTGCTTCTCTAAACTGTTATTAGTTGGGGAGGCAAAGTAGTCTTCTCTTTTGCTAGTATTAATGTTGTTTATGAACATACTCTTACCCAGTTCAGATTTAAAATTTGTTAATAAATGGTCATGTAAGTTGTACTATTATGCTATAGTGTGTGAGAAGGGGTTTTTCCATTTAAATTCTGTATTTTTCAGTTGCAGTAATAGGAGAAGTAATGTGATCCACTTCCTGTTAGTGTGTTCTCCAACTGCTGCTTTCAACATATGTACCTGACTGTGTAATGTCTTCCAGAGAGATCCAGTAAAAATTAAAGAGCAACAAGTCTAATTCTTAGGAATTTTCTTCATTTTGGTGCTGAAAACTCAGCTCATATATCTTATTCTGATCTTAATGTCCACTCAAATTTAGGTTCACTCAGTGTGATCATTTGCTTCTCCTTAATATCTGTTAAAACCTAGAGATAAAAAAAAGTGTCACTGAAATGCTGCCTTCATCTTTGGAAGTGTCTAACGTTTTGGGAGAGGTACTCAGTGTGCTCTCAGTGCAGCTGAGCAGCACTAAGTTCTGCATAAATCCCCAAGTGTGATCACATCTCTTTTTTCCTGAAGCTGTTAGTAGTCTGAGGGCGATGACTGGAGATGGGTAGCCTGCGGGTACTGGGCTTTTTGGTATCGAGCCACTGTGCAGGCAGGAATGCCAGATTCATGGGGCAAGGGAGAATAAGAGTGAGTGGCTGGCTGCATGCCAGGGAGACGGAGGGAAGGGAAGGAGCAGCTTACTGGACTGCTTGTACACTTTGAATTAGAGATATTTGGTTTAAGAAATAGTTCTGTAAGACTGTTCCTTATTTCCTATGGGTTTGTATTTGTGAATTTATATTTTAATTGTTTGATACTGAGGCTGCAGCCTAGACTCACCTTTATTAGACAAGAGAGAATCAATTTGAAGCAGAAGCCTTGACGGAGAAGTAGATTCTGCACTGCAGAATCACTGAAGTGTTCCGTTCACTTTATTTTCTTTCAGCTAGTAGACACCCTATCCAGCTACCTGCTTTCACAAAGTTTGTAGGAATGTCATATCTTTGAGACCTTTTCCTATGTATTGGATTTAGATTGAATTGGTTACTGGAAGTGATCAGAGGAGCTGAGCAAGGCAACAATACTCATTTTTCATGAAATTATGTAAAAAATTACAATAGACTTTGGCCCAAAGAACTTTTTGTTCTCTGAGTCTACAGAAATGTTGCAAATGTTGTAAAGATATAGTGTTTCTTTCACTTAAAGTCATTTAAATATACTCATTGTTTCTTATTCATAGAAATCTGATCTATATCCTGAAGAATCAGGTCAGGTACCAGGCTTCTAGGAGTAACAGCTTCTGCTGGAAAGCTAATACTGTTGTTTCTCAATGCTCTTACCCAAAAGAACTGTACCACACGCCATACATTCTTATCTCCTTGTTCTCATCTCTTCATATCTCTATTATTATGTGGTGTATAGCATTCACTGTTGTATCTTTTTCTTAAATGATTGTTTTACAATGGATTATTCACTTTCCTAACTCCAAATAATCCATTACTTCCCTCAGGACTTCATACTCAATGGCAAAAAATGCAGAGATTATTGCCAGGTAGACATTTTGTATGCTTTTTAAAAGTATCAGTTTTATTTCTTAATGCTTTAGAAATCTTTAGAATTTTCAGTTAAAATTATGTCATTTCACATTATCTCAGTGTTATCAATTTTCTTAATCTAGGAAAAGAAAAAAAATTTGCAATATATTTAGGAACATGAAGTGATAAATAGTAAAAAGTTGACAGTTGGTAGTAGTATTTTATTAGAATCATCTATGATAACAACTCCTCTGGTACCTGTTATGTGTGTTCATGAATAGCCACTGAACTAACACAAAACATCTGCTGCTTTGGCTGAATTTAAATACCCCATTCTAATAACCTTGTAGAGAGATTTACCTGTCTCCTGGAATTGAAATTCACGTACCAGTCCAGATCCATCGAGAAGAATGAGACTCCACACAGCCAGAAATCCATGTCTGTAGATCCGAACACAGGACTGGATTTTAAGTGTTGAGCACTGACTTTTTTGTATCACAATGTTTTACATGAAAGTTTACAGTTCAGAGGTAAATAATACCTTGAATTATGCAGGTAAATATGTAGGCAGTGCCTACAATGTAGCCCAAGAAAAATGAGCAGAAAAAAGTTTATTTAAAATTGACTACACTGATACATTCATATACAGTATATGTATATTTTATAGTGAGCAATAAAACGTTACATGCAAGACTTGTTCATATTCTAGGTTCTTCACATTTTCTAGAATTCTTCACCTAAGCAATGCTTAAGAAAACGTTTTACGGTATCACAGGCAGTTAAAAGTTGTTTTGGTGAAGTATTTTATATGTTATATGTTGAAACTAATTTTCCCAGGAAAAAAAGAGCACTCTTACATACTTGTGCATTTTCTGTGATTATTCTTATAACAGCTTTTCTTCCGATTCTTGTCAGTTATGTTTGACTGAAGCTTTTACTCTAATTCTGTTTATTCTATAAAGAAAACACTATCATCTTCCTAGTTAGAGAACAAAATAATTGATGTTCAAGCTCTTGGCCAATATACATTTGAAAAAACGATGCTTTTATCTCTTCTATCAGGGTAAGTGACTAAAAAATGTTTTCTTCTCTGGAAATCATTGAATGGACTTACATGTTTTTCACTGCTTTTTTAAAACTAAGTGTAATTTAGGTTTTAATGGAGACTGTTTTACTTAGTGAAGTTTTCTGTTCTTTTCCAACTTATTCTGCCTTTCAACTTTTCCTGTTTTTTATTAGAAATCACTTTCATTAAGGGTGTTTCTTCACCCTAGCCCACAGCAGAGTTTGAGGCTCTAAATCCCATGAGAGAATTTATTTGGGTGGTACACCACTTGCAGCGGTTCAAACTGGCTGCCTCCGCCGCTGGACCCAGACCAAAGAAATGCGTGGGCAATTATACCCAGGGATTTTACGTAGTCGAAGCTCCTCTCCACTCATTTGACAGGCTCTTTATTTTCTCATCTCTAAGGTTGCTGCTGTTTCTGGGGGTTGTGGCTTCCTTATTTTCCAGCTTGAACCTACTCTACAGTCATCTTTACTTAACTAGGCAAAAGTTCAATGAAAATTCAACATATCTAGGTGAAACTTCACAGCTTGTAGCATAAGGTTTCAACAAATGTAGCAATTTATGCTAAACTAGTTATGCCACTAGTGCTAAGCTTGACGAGTTTTTCCCATCATTTTGATGTTACGACTTAAGAAATAAGGTTTAATGCTTGCTGTAATGACTCATTTTGCTTATTGAGTGTTTTGTTTGGTTTGTGTTTGGTATTTATTCTACAGGTCTTCCAGTCTGGCTTCTTGTTCTGGGCTTAAGGTTCAGATATATTGAACAGTGATAACCATAAATATTTTCATCTCTATTGAGATTTTATCTGTTTCAGATGCTTCAGCATTTAGGAACAAATAAACATTTTACTCTGTCAAAGTCTCTATTTTTTGAATCAGAAGGACCAATGGAAGAAAAAGTTTGTGGAGTTTGAGCTTTCATTCTTGAATATCATTAGCATGTGACACAACTCTCTAAACCCAGACAATTAAATCTTTTGCATAGAAGTTAATAGTTCTGATTGAAGCATAGTTTAAGATCTAAGCCATCTTAATACCATTAAACGCCAGCACAGAGAAGACTCTAGACCTGATTTGGAAGTTCCTGGGGCTACTTCTCAAAGATCCTTCACTATTTTTCTGAGAAATCTCTATGAAACCTTAAGACCCAAGTTTCTCTCTTTGATCCAGAGTTGTTGGAAAGTCAGTACTACAGCAGGAAAGAGAAACTGTTTAAAGAGCAAACTGTACATTTCTTGCAGCAGTTTTGGGGAATGACCCAGAGTTATTGCTATGTTATTGGAAAAAAAATAGCAAGACCTCTTTATTTCCAAGTGTATGTAAATACAGGAATATATGCTAAGTCTACATGTTTGTAGGTCTATGTATGTGGGAATATGTTTGTCTATAGTTGGTTACATTGTTGTTTTTTAGAGAGCCATGACTTCATTCACTGTCATCCTCTGATTCATTGGCTCAATGATAACATTATTCCATGAGTGACATTGTCTTTGGGTCCTTTACTTTGAAAGGGAAGGGCAGAAAGCTCTAATTTTTTTTGTGTATGTGCTTGTGTGTTTATTCCTTCCTCTTCCCTTGTCATAAGAATAGTTCTGCTGCAGTAAGTTTATATTTTTTCCTTTTCATTATATTATTTTCAGTGTTTTATAGGATTCTCAGCTGCTGATCTTGTAAACCAGGAAAAACTTGTTGATCATATGTTGCTGTTCATTCTCAAGCCCTCAGCTTTTAGGTGAAATGAGTTAGATACTAAATATTTATCAGGTATACTGCTTGCTGTGTATGATGTAGTAGTCTGTTAGCTTATAATGAATGAGAAATACAGTATTCTGTGCAAATTCTAAAATGCAAAAATTATATGCATGTCCATGAGGTGAAGATGGGTAATTCCCAAGACAATTGCTGTATGTAATCTGAGTGTTGTGCATTACTTTTATTAATTGCAGTGGTGCCTATTTTGGGGCTTTCCTTCTTCAGATCAGAGATTCTAAGGGACTGGGAAATCATCATACCGAGTATGCCATTTTTCTGATATTAAATGATTTGACAAAATTCCCTGCAAGCTGGGGAGTTTGGCTGTTTTTTCCTTATCCTTTAGGTGCCTCTCTTTAGCATATCATCAGGAGGTTTTGGTAGTCATTTGTTTTTCTATTTGAAATATATTTTATCTTTTTTTGTCTTGCATTAAACATACTGATTGGCTTTACATATACAACAGGTTGGGTTTTTTTTTTCTTCCAGAAGCTGTTTTGTAGATGTTCGTGCTCTGTCTCTTACACATTTTTCCAAATCTGTTAAAATAGTGTCTTTGAGTTTCAGGTTTGACAGCAGTGAGGTTGCATTATTTTTCTTCTTTCCTAAGTAATCTGTGCCATAGATGTTCTGGAATTGAAAGCTGAAAACTTACAACTTTCTGTGCAAAGTGTTTAATTTTAAATTCAGATTGAAACTTTATATGTATGTGTATATGTGTATATATATGTATGCTGGCTGTCATAGCTCCAGTACTTATCCTTAAATTCTTATTTTGGTTTTTTTTATGCTAGAGGCTCCCTCCTTACATGTTAGTTATTGCAGCCAACCAGTCTTGCTTCATTTAGTAGCCCGAAAATGTAGTTACAGATGAGTACTATCTTCCTGTGCAGTGGTAGATTTCATTCTGTATTGCTGGGAATAATGGAACAGGTATCCTAAAGAATGTGATCTGAAGTACAGTTTGCAAGTGCATTTATAAAATTTTATTTATGGTTCTTCTTTAAATGGTCTGGAGATATTTAATAGAATTGTATCATAAGAAATATAAGGACCCTGTTAACACTGAATAATTAAATTTGGTTGGTTTTGTCTGGATTAACTTCATAAAAGTTTGCTTTAGTTTATACTAGGAAAAGTACAGCTTGGGTTTTTTTTTATTTTATTTTTGTGATCGGTCTGTTTAACTTCTGGTTGATCTTTGGTTGTGCCAAGTAAAGAGAGGAACAAGAAAACATTTAGTAGTGTGTTAGTATTTAGTTTTTCATTCTAGTATTGTATACAACTTGTTTAATGTAACGTGCTGTCTCATATTTCATCCTAAGTAATGATTTGTTTTTCAGTTGAATAGATGAGTCACTGAGACTTCTTTCAAATTTGTTTAGTCAGTCAATTGCCCTTCTTTTACCTTTACTTTGTTATTTTTGAGTTCAGGTGACCAAAAACCAGAAGAATTTTTCAAAGATCAAATTATAATTAATATTATAATGGCATGTATTTTTCATATTGTTATCTTCACATCTTTCTACATCCTCAAATGCCATGAAGTTTTAAAGTAGGCACTGTAGGCTAATTGTGACATGAAATAATAATTCTAACCAAAAAGAAATAATTTAATATCTTTTACTGATACTTCCTTTGCCCATATATACAATAACATTTAGGATCTGCAAGTAAAATCTAAAATAATTTCATGAATTTGGTTAATGGAGAATTCCTTTAATTAAAGGAAAATCAGAGAGCCAATCTACAAGTTTAGAACAAATCCTGTTACTTCTTGCTAAAAGGTTACAAAAAAAGTGAAAGTATTGCAAAGAGGCTGAACTGAATGATTTGTTGAACTTCCTTCATTATTTTATCTCTATGTCTGAAATAAAAAACAAAACAGGGCAGCTGGACCAAATCACAAAAGAGATAAGCATATGAAAAGGGGTTGGCTTCTACATTTCTTCTGCTGTGCAGCTAAAAAATGGTGTTGGCACCAAGTGAAAGAATTTGGGTCTCAGAATTAAGACATCACAAAATGCAGAGCTCTTTGCACACAAGACCAATGAATTCAGTTTGATTCTCTTGGTTATATCTTTATTACTTTAATCAATGACAGGACTTCTTATACTTAAAACTTTCTTTGACCTCCACATCAAATGAAGCCAGAAAAAGCTCAGTATTCCGATAGCCCTAGTACTTCTATAACTCATTATTCATTTTACTGTCTGCCTTTTGGGTGGATGTCTGTCACAGACATTACATTTGCTATTGCCTGCTGAGATGTGAAACGTGATGAAGAAACCTAAAATTTGGAGGATGGTCCCACTTATCTGTGGGGTTTGATAAAGTTTTGTGTTACCTACCTTTGCATTAAACTAACAGAAGGCAAATATCAACAGTTAATTAAAAAAACTATATTAGGATATGGATGTGCTTTAAATTCTGCAGTAAAGATTGGAACTTCTAAAAGACAAAAAAAGTCCACAAAAAATACCTTATGAATAAAATTGTCATTTATGTAAAGAGGAACAGAAAGTCCAAAAGTGAGGTCAGTACTATTGTCATTTATCTCTGCTATTTTGACATTTTTGTTAGTGAGCATGGCAATCAATAAGGACTAATTTCATTGGCAAGGATTAGAAAGTACATAGGAAGGAACACTCAGGATGTGTATAGTTGCTTTCAAGGGCACTTTGAGTAAAATATTTTTATTATAAAGTGAATTGAATGGTTCTTTTTGTCTAATTGGCTCATATATCAAACATTAATTATTTAGAATACTCAATGTGCAAAAAATGTTTGATATTGGATATACAAAAAGTATTTTGTTTATTTCAGTTACTGTCACACTCTCATAATGAATGCCTGTCTGGTAATCTAAGGCCTTTCATAAAAATCATAAATCATAATAAATGTAATTCAAAGTCTGAGTATAATACAGGAAGTGTCCTAATAACTCCTTGTTAATCAGTAAATGTTCAAAATTAAATACATTGCATGTGCATAATTTGTGATGTACTTTCCCTGAAAGAAAAATGCAGGTTTTTGTACCTGCTGTAGGAGATTAACTAATCAGCATCTGAAAAGTTAGATGTATTAATTCTGGAGGTTAGAATGTGGTTCCACATTGTTTTCTGCTGCTGGGTATTCATTGAAATGTTGGCAGGAGAAAAAAAGAAACTCCCCAAAGCTGAGAAGGAGCCAGATGTGTTTTCAAACAAGGTGTCTGGGCCAACTGACCCTGAGCTATGTAAGATCACCAGGTGGAAATGGTGAGTGATAGTAGTAGGTGACTCTGTGCAGCGGGTGCTAGAGGCAGCCATCTGCTAACCTGACCCATCCATCATCTGGAGAAGTTTTCTGCTTGCCCAGGATCTGGATCCAGGACATGTTGGAGAGACTGACAAAGCTTATCCAGACCGATGGCTGTTACCTCCTGCTGTTTTTCCATGTGGGTACCAATAATAATGCCAGGGGTGATCTGTGGAGTATCAAAACTGACTACAGAGCTCTGGAGGCAGTAGTTAGGGATCTGGGGCCCAGGTGTTAGTCTTAGTCTTGCAGGGAAGGGGTGTAAGGATACTGTATGTTAACACTTGGCTGTGGAACTGCTGACAGCAACCCGGATGTAGTTTCTATGACTATGGGACTTTGAGGCTCTGCATCTGGTTGGAAGAGATGGGGATCCACCCCCATAAGCAGGCCAACAGTATCTTTGCCAGCAGGCTGTTTGACCCAGTAAGGAGGGATTTCAACTAGCCCCTGGGTGAGGGGTGAGTTACTGACAGACCTTTGAAATGATGGTCAGGGTTGCCAGCAAAACGCCTGGGGTGATGTGAATGAAAGGGAGCACAAAATCAACAACAAAAAAAAAAGGCTGAAGTGGGGTCATCTCAAGCATTTGTGTGTAAACAAGGATGTGCCTATAAGGCACCATTACAAAGAAAAAACCAGAGGGATGGAGGAGACAATCAGAAGAGTAAAAGTGAGAAAACTCTTTGGTTGAGACAAAGCTTAACAGGGAAAGCAAAAGCCACACACTCAAGCAAAGCAAAACATGGAATCCATTCCCCACTTCCCATGGGCAGGCAGGTGCTCAGCCATCCCCAGGAGAGGAGGGCTCCATTATGTGTGACTATTACTTGGGAAGGCAAATACCAGCACTCCAAAGGTCCCCTCCTTTCCTCTTCCCCCAGCATTATATGCTGATCATGACACTATATGATATGGAATATCCCTTTGGTCAGATAGGGGCAGCTGTCCGAGCTGTGTCCCCTCCCAACTCCTTGCACAGCCCCAGCAGTCATGTTGGTAGGGTGGGGTGAGAAGTAGAAAAGGCCTGGGCTCTGTGTAAGCCCTCCTCAGCTGTAATAAAAACAGCCCTGTGTTACCAACACTGTTCTCAGCACAAATCCAAAACAGAGCCCCATACTAGCTACTATGAAGAAAATCAGCACAGAGGCCTCCTACAGCCAGTTAAAAATAGCCTCCT
The DNA here is from genome assembly GCA_022605575.1 of Laterallus jamaicensis coturniculus. NCBI lineage: Eukaryota > Metazoa > Chordata > Aves > Gruiformes > Rallidae > Laterallus > Laterallus jamaicensis. The sequence continues at coordinate 1,912,828 of JAKCOX010000027.1, forward strand.
GGGCAATTTCAACTACCATGATATCTGCTGGGGGAACAGCACAGTGGAACATAAGCCAATCCAGGAGGTTCCTGAATGGCATCGGTGACATTTTCCAAGTAATAGAGGAACCAATGAGGAGCAGTGATCTGCTGGCCCTCACACTCACAAAAAAAGTGGGGGGGGCTCATTGGGAATATGAAGGCTGAGGACATCATTGGTTGCACTGACATTGAAATATGTGGTGTACAGGATCTTGAGAGGAAGAAGCAGAGCAAAAAGCGAGGTTACAACCTTGACTTCAGGAGAGATTACTTTAGCCTCTTTAAGGATCTGCTTGGAAGAGTCTACGGTCCTGGGCAATTGGTGCTAAGTGGCCCTGCTTGAGCAGTGAGGTCGACCAGATGACCTTCAGAGGTCCCTTCTAACTTCCAATTCCCAGTTCTGTGATTCTCTAAATGTAGCTAAAGTTGCTACGTGTTCCATTTGACTCACTATTTCTGATCATATATTTCTAAATTTCATATAACAAGCACTAGCAATGAAGGGCTCTGTAACTTGCTTTTTCTAGTGAAGTAATGTAGTAGAAGAAATATCTTATAATAGTTTCCTTCAGAGTAAATATGCAGAGGGAAACTAGCTCAAGTGTCATATATACTAAAATGGACTACAATGGACACTACAATTGGACACAGTGGACTACAAGTTATGTTTTTTCTTTACCATCTTACCTACCATGAGCATTGTTGAGAGGACAATTGAGTTCTTCACATCTACTGTGAAAGACTCTTGTAGAAGCAGTAAACCCGCTTCATATTTTTGGTCAGATTTATTTTAGAAAAAAATGTGTGCAGTTTATTTCCAATGCATATTTTCCATAAAAACAAGAATACTTAATCACTGCTGTAAGTCAGTGTAGCTTTACTTGTGATGCCACCACACTATTGGGTTAAATTAATTTTTACTTCTGTAGTACTCCCAGATTTTAAAAGCAGACTAACAATTATTTAATATTTTAATGTGATAAAAAGGAATAGATATTCAGGTATCCAAATTTTTGTGCTTTATTCTTTAGATGGTGTCTCAACACTGACACCTATGAAAAATTAAATTCTGAGAGATATGCAGCTGTACATATTTTAAGCACACCATGATTAAATATTCTATCATGAATAGACACATGAGTACTTAATTCATTGTTGAGTTCTTTGTTGGTGCCCAGCTGATGTACAAGACTGTAAGAGCACCAAGATGTTTTTAGTGATGATTTATACATCTCTCACATGGCCTCTCAGTCTAGCTGTAGAAAAATAGTCTAAATGCAGAACATTTGGAGATGCAAGATCTTATCCCATAGTTTTAGGTGTGCTGTGATTAATGCTGTAATTGTGAATTAGCAGTCAAGGAAAGAATTCTGGTACATCCTTACTGTTTTTAACAAATTATAAGGGAGTCTAGAGAAAACTTTAAACCTTGTTAGCAATTGACAATGCAATACACACCCCTGCATTACATCAATCAGACACACTTCTGGGGCCACATAGCTTTTCAATTCCTCCCATTAGAAAAATTGAATGGACTTTGTATGCCATCAGGTAGTTGTATTGTGTATGTCTAAAGAATGGTGAAAAAGGCAATGCAGAGAAATCTATATTTCCTTTGCAGTATTGGCACCCTGCTGAGTGCACATCTCCACTTACTCTAGGGTAGCAACATTACATTAACCGTCTCTGAAGGAATTTTCTAATAGAAGTTTCAACAGAAATATAGAATACTTGAGTTTCTTGGATAATATTTTTTGGTTTCCACCATAGAAAATGTTTTAAAACATCATAATTGTCCTTTAGAGATGAATATAACATAATAGCTTGTTTAATTTATTGAACTACTGAATAATATGCATAAAAATGCCTGAATGTCCCACATACAGTAAAGTCACTACTTTACTGTAGGAGATACTCGTGTAAAGATGTGAAATGATGATTTCTTTAGAGATACTACACCTGTATACTAGACACCTCATTGTGACTTCACTGGAACTGCACACACATTAAAATTAAGCATGTGTTTGCAGCAGCAAACTGTGGACTCGAGAAGTAAAGTGTCAGAAAGATGAGATACAGTAAAAGTTGTAGAGATATAGGCATATATTTCCCTGAGTACTATGTAGGTAAGCAAAACTTCAATAGCATTAAATTTAATACAAGCCAGAAATTTTAGAGATACCATTGTTTCAGTGTTTGTTGTCTCTAAATCTTTTTTTCCCTCCTGTTTGTCTCATCATCTCTTTGATCCTTCCTGCTTTGTGTTTGTTTCTATTCCCTCACCCATCACACTAAGACCTTTACTGAGTATGTGGACTCTGGACAATGGGATTCTGTTAGGCAGACAGCTTACAATAAATTAAATGGCATGTAGGTATAACAAGCATACTCTATATGTTACATATCATTTATTGTGCAACATTATTAAGTTATAACGATACCTTGACACCTGAGGGTTCCCACATCAGAATGTCTTTTTTAGATATACATGGAAGAAACTGGGAGCTGAGAGTTAATCTGGCTGTTAATTACAGACTGAATTATTACCATGAAAAGACTTAAAACCTGTTGTGGAGCCCAAGCAATATTGGTTAATGCACATCATAATTCTAAACATAGAACTTGGACTGAGCAGAGTTAAACATCACTTAATCTGTAAAATTTCATAGGAAGTTGATATTAGTGTGTTTAGCACAGTGTCAGGTTTCATTAGGTGATTTCTTCCTGTTGAGAAATGCATCTTTGTCACCAATTGGTTTTTAGCCAGGAAAAACAGATACCTTTTTACAAGTTTTAGAATTAATCACTCTTGTGTGGCATTTAGCAGCAGAGAAGCAACATCACTCAATTTTTATGAGTAACACTAGGTTGATGTTGAACATTTTATTTTGGGAAAATTCCATCAGCATAGTCCACTGCTCTCGTGAGACTGATGATGTCGAAGCTTCCATTTTTAATGCCCTAAAATCTGCTGCCACCAGAATTTCTTTTCTTAATGTCAAGGACTGCTTTGGCAGTGGGACAGGGGTCATATTGTGTATCTAAAGAAAAACAATTTTGGTGCCAAAAGAGATGAAACAATTGGTGCATAAGGTCAATTGATGTTCTCGCCAATTGCTTCATGGCATTAGACCCTTCTAAATCTTTCTTTAAAAATCTTGCATCAAAAGATTGGAATACATTAATCTTGCCCTTTAATACTCAACAGAAAGGGTGAGTACAGTATATATTAAGTCTGGAACTTTTTCTCATTAAAAAATCCATTTTTTTTAAATGGCATTTATGTATTTGAACAAAACTCTATTCTTTTATGCCTTTCTAACCAGAGCTGATAGCTATTTATGGGTTTGTTTTAATTTTCTCTATAAAAATGGAAGATGAGTTACTTTCTGTTAAAACATACAGAATTGTGAAGAACAAATAAAATCCCATTGCCTGTAGTTTGAGAGAAAGCAAAGTATATGATCTTTTTTCTATCCCCCCCCCCCCCACCATGGTTTTATTGTGCAGTTGCTGAAAACAGCAAACAGCAATTCCTATTTGCATCCTTAAGGTGTGCTATTGCTGGTTTTGTGGTTGCTCATGTCTGGCTGCTTTCGTCACCAAACTCTCTCTAGTTGGTTTCCTCCTGATTCTGTTTCTTTCACATGCATCTCTGCTCAGACCATACTTAACTAAATTCTTCAAGCTTTGTGGTCCTAAGAAGGGTCTTACACCAAATCTGTAGCACCATTTTATTTAACCTTTAAAACTTAATATTCCTTAATATTCATGAGATTGAAGGTGGAAAATTGGTGATGTCATGAAATTTCATACTTTTTAATACATTCTAGAAATAGATAAAGAATTGCCTTCATATAAATATCCTCTGGAACACTGTTAAAGTCAGGTTTACAGGGAAGGTCATCTCAAGGGACTAGTTTGACTCTCTATTAAAATACTGTGCAAAAATGTGGCATTGCTTGTGCACACATACAAAAGGGGAACATATAACTAGTGATATTTTCAGATGCTTTGATTGCCAGTTTATACTGCCAGAATATTCTCAGTGGCTTTGCTTTCCTTAGTCATGGGCACAACACTGGGCCAGAATCAAGCACTCATCTGGAGGTTGGCAATGGATTTTGCTGGTTTGCCCATTTCTTTTGATAAGAAGGGCTTTGTCCCTTAGCATAAGATATAGTTGACCTTGAGTTGTCTGGAATGTTGTTAATGCTGAAGAAATGACTGGCAAACAGCAATTATGGAGAAACATGTGGTTGTTGCTACCCTTATGCTCTCATCAGGTATTGTTACACGTTTGAGGTCAGACTGTGAAAGGTAACATTGTGGATGAAACAATGAAAAAGAAATGGCATTATTTTCAAACTCCTTATTCATGACTGAAGATATTTTCTACATCAATTGCCCTTTCTATCACAGTGACCTCTACAGACATGATGATGAAAAATATTAACAAAAAGGTAACAACTGATAGCTGGTATAAGAAGTTCTTCACAAACACTAAACTAAAAGCAGACAAATAATTGCATGAGCGATTGTTGGCATCACAGCAAGTATAAAGTCAGATCTGGTTTTCAGATTTCCTGGAATAAGGACTCCCTGCTGAAAACATGCACCAGATGCGGGATTTTCTCAAGGTTAAATGTGATTATAGCGCACGCACACATACAAATTGCAGGCAGAGATTAAATCACAAAATAATGAGATCTTTTCAAAAGGTAGGATGGTACTCTGATTATCCTCTCTACCTTTAAGATATGCTTGTGTTTTAAGTCTTTATACGCTATGTTCATTGGGAAACTGCATTTAAGCTGATATTATGTCATTGAACTTGAAGGACTATCCATTTTATTGTATTACCTGCAGAAAAATTAATTTCATGTAAAGGAGCTAGGGTTATACTTCTGTGTGTCAGCAGTCAGAATTTTATTTTTTTTGACTGACTCCTAACACATCTGAAATGAGATAATAAAAATCACAGGAAGATATTAATGAAATGGTAACTACTGTAAGAAAATGAAATAGATATGAGTAACTAACATTCTGTCCTCCATACTGAAAACATCTTAGGTTGAATTTCTTGCTGTCAAAATCAGTGACTTCAAAACGTCAAAATCCTATAATGAGGTGGATTTTTTTTTCTAATATTTTATTATGTCTCTAATATTATGGAGTGTTTAACACAGGTGGAAAATAATGTACTGGTTCGATTACCATAGCCAAAGGGTCTCTGAAGTCTGTGTCTGGCCTAGTGATTTCTCTTGGTGCAATAAGAATTATTTTGCCTGAATTGCCCAATGATATCCGTTTGTCTTATGCTGGCTCAGGTCTCCAAATAGCTCGACTCACAAAAGTAAAATGTAAAAGTAAACTTTTTTGAGGAAGCTAAATCGGTAGTCCTGATCCAAACACTCTTTTACATTAGACTCCCCTTTCTCTAGTGATTTAAGAGAAAGTATCTGGTAAATAAAAATAAGTTAAAATTAGGTTATGCCAAGCCAGTGGAATGGCATTCATGGAATGATGATGGAACTGAATGCATAAACCGATTCAGGGTGATGCTGCAAAGAGTTAATTTTCAAATTAATATGTTAAACAGAGCAGATTCTACTGTGTACTGTACTTTGTCCCAGCTTCACTCAGAAAGGACTGAATGCTTTCCTTATTCAGAGTAACACCATATTGTGCTATCCAGAAGTTTTTCACAAGCCTCCCCCAAAACAGTGCTATGCCTTCAAGGCATAACTAGAGCTTACTGGAAAGCTGTTCCTTTAAAAAATGCTCATTGAAAGATGCAGTTTCATTGAAATGGAAATGTACACAGTTTCATGGATTAAAAAGCCAGAAGGGAGTACTGTGATCATCTAGCCTGGCATACTGTACAACAGAGACCTCATGGCAGTCTTAGTTTCTTCCCATTTGAACTAGGTCATGTCTTTCTAAAGATAAACCCCCCCTCTACCTTGCTTTTTAAAAAGCGTACTTCAAGGATGGGAGTATCTACCACAATTTTCAATGAGGTACTCCTCATTGTTAATTATGCTGTTAATACTAAGTTTGTCTGTCTCCAGTTTCTAGCCTCTGGGTCTTGTTATGCCTCTGCCTGTGAGATTGAAATGAAATTTATCTTATGCATGTATCTGTGTATGTATTTCTAAACTGCAATCTAGTTATCTGTTATATTAAGAGGTGAAATTTCTTGATTCTTTCACTTTAGGCCACAGTTTTTAGTACTTTGGTTATAGTGTGAATATTTAGAAATTTACCAATGTTATTTTTGACTTTTGGATACAGGAATTGGGTGCATTATTTTATTAATGAAGTAATTGATGCCCACTAGTGTCTCTGGTCCAGCCTGAGATTGCACTGTTCATACATCCATGTTCACATTCTTTTTTCACTGATATTAAGAAAAGTTTGAAGCTCTCCAGATGGTCTAAAACTGAAGGGAGTTCTTTGCCTGACAGCTTGTACTGTAAGCTTTTAGGTGTTTACAGCTATATTGTCACCTCTGGTCACCCTAAGTCAGACATTGTATTCTTCCTTGATGCTAAGCCCTTTTTAGGCCGCTCATTCTGAAGAAGTTATTTTTTTTCAAAAAAGCAGAGCTAATAGAGGCTTTTTTTTTTCCTTTTTAAAAACTTTTTTTTGGGGGGTGGGGTTTGTTTTGTTTACTTAAATGTAGTCTTGGGTCTCTGCTAAAAGCAAATCCCAGTCTGGGATTGATTTCTCCAAGCAGCCACCCTCAGGAAAAACAGAAAAAACCGAGGAAGACAGGGAAGGACTAATCTCCTGATATAAGTGTTGTGCTGCCCTATCTGTTCTGTGTGAGAGTCCAATGGTTAGAGAGTGTTCAGCCCAGATGTGGGAGAACTTAGCTCACTTTCTTCCTTTGTCTCAAGGAACACAAACTTAGGTTTTCTTCTTTCCATGAGAATAGTTTTACCACATGGACAGAGAGTGATTTTGCTGTCTGCCAGCATGAATATTTAAGTGTTTTATGTAAAGCTGAGTAGATGCAAGAGTTCAGCAATGTACTTCAGAATATCTCCTTTTATTCCTTATCTTAACTGGGGCAAAGAATCACTTTGACCTAGGAGATCAGCCTCTCTTTGGAGTATCTTGGCCACAGAAGCAATTGTGGTGCAAGTTTGCTTTTTTTTTTCAGTTTTCCTGATTACTAGAAAAAAAATTAGAATATTCCCACAGTTGTATTCTTTATCTTGGTGAACAGTGAATATTTAAGCTTTTTTTTTAAAAATGTAGATCTTAAATAATTTATAGAATATGAATTAATGGCTTCTGAACTTATTTTGAAGTACAAATATTCCATCTCTGAGAACTTCCCTTGTCGCTTATGCAATAGTACAGATAGGCATTGAACTGAAGTTAGAATATTTAAAAGTTTAAAATAAAGTAATTATGTATGCTATGGCAAAATGTTACCTTTCTAAAAGACAGAATCATATGCCAATTAGAAATAGTTCAGTCTTTGCAAAGAAACAATATTTTCCATGGAAGAATGGGATAGGTATAGATATAGAACCAGTAGTATCACGGGCCTATCTTCAGTTGTTTACAGATTGACTGAGTTTGAGAATTTGGAGCAAAATTTCACATGCTGGTGTCTGCCTGAGCTAGCTTGTTATGATCATTCTTGATAAAAAGGCCCAGTCATTTTGGAGAATAGAGGGAAAAAAAAGAGTTCATGTTGTTTTCCATGTAAATTCTTCATTGCCCTTGTGCTTTGACATGGGACTACATTCTACACTGAAAATATAACTTAGTCACCCAGGTAAAAAGTCTCTACCCAATGCTTCCACACTTTGTTCCTTCTTCCTCATTGCCCTCCTTTAACAGTGATCAGCCTTTGAAAAACTGGTTTGTGAGCTCAGTGTATGTATAGTCACCAGTGACTTCCTGCAACTTAATTACTAATACTCTGTCATCACTAAGCATGTTTCATCCTCTCATAGTACGTAATTGTAACAGATGGCAACTGAAAATACTTCCTCCCTTTGCATCTCCTACATCTAACAAGAGCTTGTGGCATCAGTCGCAGGCACTCAGTTGTCTCATCGCTGCTAGCACCTGTGCTGTTCCTGCTGAGCTACTGAATGTGCTCCAGACTCAGAATCCTTTCCTTTCATGGTGCAGTTCTGAGCCAGAATAGCAATGGGGCATTGGAATTGCGAGTTGCAATGTCAGTTGGGCTGTTTCTAGCCCCGGTCTGGCTGCTAGTGCTTGGGTAGGCCTGAGGTTGAAAGCAAAGTATCCGCTGAGGCTGAGACGAGAGAGACTGGAAATTGGATGATTAAACTGAAAGTATTTGCAAAAAAGATTATTTTTGGAAGTTGTTTTTAGGCCGAGAATCTGAAACGGAGAGGTGAGAGGGGTAAGAGTTTCATTTTCCTATGCATCCACTGCACAGATGAATGTGAGAGGAACACGCTTTCCCATTGGGTTTCGCAGTTCCTTATGGCAGCAAAGGACAAAACATCCAGAACCTTGGTTTTGATTTCAGCTTTTGGAGGAAAGTTTATCAGTGTGGCATGGACTTTTCTGCCCAGTCCATCTCAGTTTTTGTCATATCTCCTGTTCCAGCTGTATCACGTTGATCATAGTTCCTTGTTCCAGTGTCTTCCAAATTTTTTCACTCACTCACTTCTGTGGGTCCCCATTATGTCCTGTTTCTCATCATGACCCACAGACCTGATCTCTTCAGGCATGTAAGCTTCCAGTCTTAGTAAATCTCCTTTTCATACAAAGTTACAGATTCCCTCTCTAGTCATTCCAGTTCTTACTCCAAAGATGTCTCCCAGTCTCATTTATAATCATGTTCAGTCTCACCTTTTCTGACCTCTCAGCAGATTTCCCTCCCTACCCTCTGTGTGGCAGAGACTTTCAGAACTAGTATGGGTACTAAAATAGAATGAGTGTTGCTCTCAGGTCTCTTCTTTCTTTTTTCCAGTGCTTGCCCAGTTATTCTTAGGTTTCTCCATCCTTTGCCTCTTTGTCAGAACGTTCTTTCCAAACTCCTTTTCCTGTCCATTCACATACATTTTTCCTTGACCAGACAGTCTTGAACTCCTCACTCCCTGACGGTTAAGTGAATTCCAGTGCTTATTTGTTGATGACAGTCTGTGTAATTTAGTATATGTACATACTCGATACAGGTCTCAGTTACAAGTTATTTCAACTCTGTTAGCCTGTTGTTTGAGATGTGACCTTCTGCTTTCAGCGTTGTTCACTTTTGCTCTGAAGACTGAATCACTGCGTTTTCACACCACTTACTATCTGAGTCTTTGTCATTTTAATTATTTTATTTTTAAAATCTTTTAGAGAAATGAGGGAGGAAAGAGAGAGGTGTTATTCATATAAAATAATGCAGGATATGCAACTTGAAAAAAACCTGGAACATAGTTTTTCAGAGTACTTAACATTGTTATATATTCATTCTGTGTGTTGAAAGCAGAACTCCAGTGGATTACATTCGCAGCTCCATTATCAGCATTTCTGCAAAAGATATTTAAGAAATTAGATGGGACAGGATAGGTCCCCACTAATGATGCCTCAGAAAAGCTTGGTTTAAGTGCCTTGTCGATGTTACTAAGGCATGCAGCAGGAAGACACAATCCAGTTTTCCAGGGAAACTATCACCTGTTTTTATCATGATACCTTCTTTTCAATTGTGCAGTTGTTTAAACAATATCCGGGTTCTGAAATATCTGAAATAAAAATTCTACTCACAGTGATGTTTTCCTATCAGAGCAGATTCATCCTGAGCATTAAATCAATCTGGAGTTTCCTGGGAAAGAATAGTGGATTTTCATGAAGTACCACAGTGGTGTTATTCAAAGATACTGGAATGCAGAATTAATTCTGGATTGTTGGATATAAATCTATTTTGAACATTTGATATGCAATCCCCCTAGCATTCTAATAATTTGTCAAGGTAGCTGTAATATCTGAAGCTAAAGTGTTCATCTGTAGCATATAACTACTTCTCTCTTCTACACATAAGCTTTGGAAAAGTATTATGTGCTAACAGGACTTAAAATAGATATAGTAGGTACTGTGATGTGGGATGGTTCAATATGAATGTAATTTGGATATAATAGTTATAAAAAATCAGCTGCTATAGATTGCTTATAGGCAGGGCTTTGACAATAAACATCTGAGGTTCTTCAACTGACTAAGGCACCTACAAGCATTCTTCAACATACAAAGTAAGTGTGTTTACTGGCTACCAAACTTATAAATGGAGACAGGTATAACTGACATTTGGGAATCTGTAGACTTTCAACATAAAAGGTAGGATTTGATAACTAAAATATAGGTGTGTAGTGCTATTTGAAATGTCCTTCCAGATTTAACCTAGCCTCCAATCCTTCCTGCAGAAGGACTCAGATTTCCTCTAGTCTCATGTCTGTCAGCCCCAAGTCTCAGATATACTAGGGGTCTGAAATGTCACTGGCTTGTTTTGAACTACCAAGTCATAGTTCCTTATTCAAGATGTACATTTTTTTTAAATCCAATTTGTACAGATTTGTATGGTCTGGGAGTGACCCTTTCCCAGAATAACCTTTAAGGATTAAAGTTCAGAAATCCTCTTAATTAGGGAGGTTTTTTTTAATTAGGGATATTTATTTTTAGTAGCCCTGTTGATTTTTTGTATCCCTATTAATATTTTGATCATTATTTTGAGTGAAATTTAGCATCTGTGATTTTCTGGCCAGAGGTATAGTTTAATGACATGTTTGAAGGATTTTCTTTTTGTTCCCTTCAAATCCTCTCTTAGCTATTTTTCTTTATTGTTTCCTACTGCTTCTATGGGAAGATACGGCAAAAAAATACTTTTCCTGTTCACTTTCTTAATGTCACTTCTAATATAGGGACTTTTGTATGTCAATATCTTTTCTCTAGGCTAAAGAATCCTGGTCATTCTTCGTACAGAAATTGTGTCAACTTTGATCCATTCTTTGTCCTTTTCTGTACCTTTTCCAATTATTTTGTATTTTTTCTGAGATAAGAAGGACCAACAAAATTAGACACAGAATTCAGAGTGGAGCTGTGCTATTAATTTATTCTGTGTCAGCATGTTTTTTTGTATTCCTCTCATAGTAATTCTCATTTTTCTCTTTGCTTTTTTTGAACTGTCATTAAACATATTTCTGGTATTTCCATGGAATGATGTTGTAACTCCAAGGTCTTACTATTGAGTTATAATACTTCACAGCCTACCACTGCGGTAGGCTTTTGATCTATCAATTTATATTTGTCTATGCTGAATATTTGTCTGCCTCCTAATTGCTTAGTCACACAGTATCATGATGTTTGAAAAAACCATAAACTTTACTATCAAAGTGAACAAACTTTGCAGTCTTTCAGCCCTCTTTCTGATCATTTATGAATCTGTTGAATAGCAAAGGTCATGATACAGATCCTGGTCAGACTACAGCTTTCACAGTGAAAACTGATAATATGTTCCTACCTGGCTGGTTCCTGTGGGCTCTGCAATGGCCAAAAGCTGAGCACACCAGACAAGCCCCTTAAGAAAGGGCAGAAGATACCAGACAGAGAGAGGAGGAGGGAGCAAATAGGGTGAGAGGAACAGGAGAGGCACTATGAAGTTCAGGAGGAGGAGGAGGAAAGAAGATGCTGTAGGTGCTGGAGCAGATATTCTGTGCCACCCATGGAGGACCCACAACAGAGATGATTTTCCTGACATGAGCTGCAGCTCGTGGAGAGCCCACCCATTCTAGAGAGAAGGTGTGGGAAGAAGTAGCAGTTGAGAGCGACCACTGTGTACTGACTGTAACACCCTCATCCTCCTCTGTACTGCTCAGGGGTGCAGAGAAGTCTAGAGGGCATGAGTAAAGTTGAGACAGTTGAGCCTGAGAATGTGGGGAGGAAAGGGTTTTTTTAATGTTTGTCTTTTTGTTTCCTACTACCTGAATTAGTAACTACATTTTTATTTCAGTGAACACTAAATTAATTTCCCCCCAAGTTGACTGTTTTGACTGCAGCACTCATTAGTATACAGTCTTCCTGTCTTCATCTAACCCACATGCTTTTTCATTCCTGGGATATCTTCCTATTTTCACCCTATTGTCCTGCAGAGAAGGGAGAGTGAGTGATCCTCTGGGTGGGATTTTGGCTGTCAGCCAAGGTTAACCTACCTCACTACCTGTGCTTTTGCCTTTTTTGTCATTATTAATACATACAGGTAATTTTCTGAATTAAATTGCTTAGCATTTTAAATTATTTTTTTAAAAAAGCAGTTCTGATAAGAAACCTTGTTGAATGCATGTTGGAAATTTAAACAAAATATTGCTGTGAAATCCATCCTTTGCACATGGTCAGGACAAGAATTACTTCTGCTTTTGGAGGTTTTACTGCGAGATGGTTTAATCATTTACAGGAGCTAAAAAATAAGCATTATAATAATGCATTAATATGACAGCCAGTTATCTATTGGAGATTAGATGAGGTGTTGACATTACTATTTTCTGCCTTTACATTCTCAGTTCATGTGTGGATTCCTGATTTACATAACTTCTTTATTTTATTTATTTAACTTTAAAACTTGTGTACCTTTTAACAGTAAAACTCCAGCAACACAACCAGTCTTTCCTATGTACTTTGGTGGTAGTGCTCATTGATTGTTTTTCTATCAAGTTTGTAATATAGCTATAAAGTCAATTTCCTATTTGATTCTAAGTGTTTTAAATCCCTTATTTTTACCCTTCCAGCATTGGCATTGAAATATTGATTTTGTTTCACTTTTATGTTCTGTACTCTATTGTGATTGTTCTTAACTTTCTTCATTTGAGTTTTACTCTTCTATCTCAGATTTTGAAGTTTTAGGAAGAAGTAGGGGTTTATGCAGAATTTTTATGAAACAGACCTTAAAAGATATATTACCCTGGATGCTTCCCTTGCAGGGGATGCAGTCTTGTTGACTTTCTTGGAGCTCTTAGGTTTTTAAAGTACAAGCAGTCTCCTTATTTTTTGACTTTAGGAAAAAGTCCTCTTGTACAGGTTCTGTTTGTCTCCAGCCTCAATATATCCTCCTTCCTGACACTGTTTATTCAGGCATTTGGAGACTTCCACGCTGTCTGAGCCAATAGTTGGTACTGAGAACATCTCAGAGAGTGCTGTTCTGGAGTTTCTGGTATTTAGTTTCCACTAGAACTGCAGGCATTTTCCCTTCAGACTATTCTCCCACTCTTCTTTAAGTTACTGAGGGTCTCTTGCCCTGCCAGTGCTGGCTCCTTCCTGGAATTGGCCCTGACTGGTCACTGTCCTTCTGCTGAACCCAAAAGCCAGATGATCAAGTGGCACCTTTGAACGTCATAGCCTTATTATCAAACTGCAAACTGGTTTTAATCTGACTAATATTACATTCCTTCCTCTAAAAGAAAAAAAAAAGATAATTTGCCTCCAGATTTCAGTTGGGAAGCTCACTTTTTGTCTTACTGACCTCATGTCTACAGCTTACTAGTTACATGACAGTATATTTACAAGGTGTGAGGTAAGTTATCTATATAAAACGTATATATTCAAAAATGATTTCCAACAGATGCTGCTGTTTGAAGTGTAGTAAAATTAATATTTTGAGCAAATGCTTTTCCAAAGAAGCGGATAAATTGTGATCATTTTAATTGTATAAAATATTAGATAATCCCATTGTACTTCTTTGTTTTACAGTAGCTCACCTAGCATGCCATTTTCTGGATTGAGCGAGTGCCCATCCCTCGGTTTTCTATAGCTCTACAAAGATTGGGGCTCCCTCATTATTCTCTGCTTCGCTTGGCTTCGGAGAAAAAGATATAAATGAAGGCAGTTGTGCAGCTGTTCTAATGAGCACTGAAACTTTGGCAGGAGGCATTAGATATAGGGCACAAAACCGGCCTAAACCCATCTATTACACTACGCTACACACAGTGAAACCAGAAGTGCAACCAGATCTTAAAGCATCTCCCCCCACCCCTCCCTTCTTATCAGACTTCACTTTAGTCATGATTTCACTCCCTTCTCCCCCTGCACTGTGGCACAGGGAGAGGCAGGGAATGAGGGAATGGAAGTTTTGGTCAGTTCCTTGGGAGCTGTTTACCTTCCTAGTGGAGGTGGGTGTCCCACCCATGGAAGAGACAGTCCTCCATGAACTTCTCCAACGTCAGTCCGTTCCTATGGGGCTTCAGATTTTCACCAGCTGCCCTGGCATGGGTCACTTCTATGGGGCACAGTCATAAAATCATAGAATGTCTCTCTCTCAGGCCCAGACTACTCCAGCCTGGTCCTCCATGGGGTCACAAACCTTCCCCCATGGCAGGCCTGTGCTGGCGTGGATCCCTCTCTCCTGCTCATCTCTCTGTGTCTGTCTCTCTCCATGGGCTGCAAGTGCTGGCAGGGGCTTGCTCCAACGTGGGTCACAGCATCTCCTGTATATCTCCACCTGCTCCAGCATGGGGCCTCTCCACAGGCTGCAGGTGGGGTCTCGGCCTTTTCCATGGGCTGCAGGGGGACACCCGCTCCACCATGGGTTTGTCCACCAGCTGCAGGGGCATCTTTCTGTCCGGCACCTGGGATGCCTCCTCCCCTCCGTTCCCTGGCCTTGGTGTCTGCACAGTTTCTTACATCTTCTCACTCCCTTCTCTGGTGGCAAAAAGTGGCTGCTTCCATTTTTTTTCTCCTAAATGTGATTCCCAGAGGTGCTGTGACCATCACTGATGGGCTTGGCCTTGGTCAGCAACGACTCCAGCCTTGAGCAGGCTGGTGTTTGTTCTCTGCGTCCCGCAAAGAGTTTCTGGCTGCTTCTTGCAGAAACCACCCCTGCAGCCCCCCCTTCTCCACCAGAACCCAGCCACACAAAACTATGACAGATGCCATTTAATTTTGTTGTTATTGGTATATGGTACTGTAGTGCGGGAGTATTGCATTACCTTAAAAGGAAGGGTGACTCTTCTTAGAAGTAAATACTACTAAAGTAATGATATTTAAGCATCTTTCTCGTATCTTTTCTTTCAGTTCAAAACATAGATTTAGGCTGTTAGTTGACATGTTCAATTATACCATCCTCAGACTATTGCTTCATGAAACATAAAGACAGTTTTAATTGATGTAGCATACAGTCAGCCTGTTTCTTTAATGCTTGTTCCCTTTTTGTGCATCTGTTGTTTGGGCTACGATACAATAAGCATTAGAAAAATGTGCAGTATTTATTTTTTCTTTTCCTTTCCTTTTCCTTTTTTCTCCTTTTTCTTTTTCTTCTGTTCTCTTCCTTTCTTGTGATTTTTAAGATATGAGAGTCTGTGAAAGTGAGAAATATTGCAAAGTGAGTGTAAACATTTATTAAACAGCAGGATTATTGCTAACTTTCTCACAGTGACTTTGAAATATATACATCTCCATTTATATGTACCAATCAATAAACTCAGTGTGGACAGGCTAAAAAAATGTATTTTCACTCTGAAAGACTCCCCTCATTATATTATAATGTCTTTAAAGTAAGTCACACTTTAGATCTAAACTACTTGACAGGTAGCC
The DNA here is from genome assembly GCA_022605575.1 of Laterallus jamaicensis coturniculus. Lineage (NCBI taxonomy): Eukaryota > Metazoa > Chordata > Aves > Gruiformes > Rallidae > Laterallus > Laterallus jamaicensis. The sequence goes on from JAKCOX010000027.1 coordinate 1,928,406, forward strand.
ATTTTAGAGACATTTATGAATATAATCAATGTAATTCGCAATAGTTATATTTCTAATAACCAATTTGCTGACTTCATGTTCTTGTCAAGATAATTTATACATATACACCATATGTTCTGTGAATTTTTTCTTTGCCCAGGTGAGCATTTAATCTTCCTTTCTCCCTAAAGGAATTATACACATCCCTGAAATCAGAGGATCCTCTACTTATTTTTCCCTTCTGTCAGACCTTCCAGGCTTAAGACCTGAAGTCATAATGATCATCTTTTCAGCAGAGGGCAGCATATGGCGTTCTCAGAGTCCATCAATTCCACTGTTTAATTGGCTGTAGAAATCGCTGTTGAGCTAAAGGTGATTTTGAAGCACTTCCAACTCTTCTTGACTTTTACGCAAAATTCAGATTTTGGTTTCCTTTCTAATTGTATACAATATTTCTCAGGGGAATGATCAGTAGTAATGACTATTTTAAAACAAACAAACAAAAAGTTAGTTTCCTTTTTTTTTCATATTGTTACAGGAAAGCAATACTTCTCTGGTTGGAATTTTTTTACTAACAATAGTAAAGTTTGTAGAAAAGATTACTTTGTTCCAGTAGATTGAATAGCATTAAAAAGGTGTATATTTGAAAGTTTTCCTTTTTGGTGATCTTTGGCCCTTGTCTTCATAATAATGTTAAACCTATTAGGGGAAGAAAGGCAATCTGGGTATCAGACAAATACTCTGAGCTACAGTAAAACTTCTGTTTTCAATCATTTCCAAAAAAGATTCAGGTTATTTTTAGCACACTTTTTCCTTTGCGTTTCATATAGAAAGAAGAATGAGCTTACATCCATGTTTTATTATCCACATTCTGATTTTTTTATTATATCATGTAGTTCATTTTCTAAATTATAGGCAAATGATACAGTTAATGTGCCAAGTAATCGCCTGATATCCTGCAGAAGCTTCAGGATGATCCTCACCTTTCTGATTTTTATAATCATATTTTCAAGTATTCTTTTATATTGAATCCCTGTTTATTGATCAGGTGATATGCAACTTACATTTCTAGTGCAGAATGTTAAAAAATCTTTTGTTTTGATTAACTAGTTAGAAGAGGTTCTGTATTAGTCTTAGGATTTGACTTATTGCCTTGCTTATTAGATGTAAGAAAGGGTCTTCCATAGAATGTCCAGTGAGATTATATTCCTCATACTGATGGTGGTCCTAAAATAAATTTCCTATTTTTTCTTTCTTTTTGTTTTTTCCTTTTAACTAACAATTAGTGCTTTCTGGTTTACATAAATTCAAAAGTTCTTGAAATGGTAATTGATTCTTTTTTGTTGTTTTTCGCAGAAGGGAAGAAAATCTGTAGATGGACTACCTTTTAATAAAACAATTCCAAGAAGTTGCTTGGCAGCGACAATGAATGGCTATAAGTCAGATGTACAAATTATTTCTTGCTCTTATGTACCATAGTACAGGAAAGAGATATTTCTGAGTTTCTTATTTAAAAATACCGACAAACTGTAGTCATTTGCAGCTTTTAATTAGGTAAGTTGGCTCTGAGTTGTCTGAGTCTGCTATAGAGAATGCTAAAAATCTGGTGACTCTAAACTAAGGGAAAGATGGTCTAGAAATACATGGTTGACCTTTAAGACAAAACCTTGGAAAAGGCTTGGATTAGATCACAGTGATTGAAGGGGCTGGATAGGAGTTGATTGGTCTAATAGCAAAAGGATTTTGTTCTGAGTAAGTTGTTCATCTTAGACCGGCCACGAAGACTGCTAGGTTTCATGAAAATATACTTGTCGAATATGATAGTTAAGTGTCTCATGAAGCTTCTTTCTAGCCTCTTAAAAATTCTGAAACCATGACAGTCATTTAGGTGTTTTCTCATCGTTAATGTAATCCTCAGTTCCACAATGTCTCCTCTTTATTTCTTTTTTCATACATATATAAACTTTAAGGTATATTTATATATTTTTATATATATGTATATATACATAAAATATGTACATTAATTTGTCTGGATCTCCCCTTTTCCATTTTTTTCTTATTTCTTGAAGGATTATAGTCAGAGGAGAAGCTGTTCTCCCAGATATACTTAGCCTTTTCATGAGAATTTTTGCAGCCTTATTACTGAGTAGCTATGAAGCATACAGAAGTGAGTGTGACAGCCTATGTAATTTAGAACACTTAATTTATCTATTATATCATCCATTGAGTGATAGCATAATTTGGGCAATTTTAAGTGTGGGATAACCACCCGGTGAGCGGTTAAACCTCCACAGTGTAGCATGTGTGAGATGTGGTTTGGCAGCTGGAATTTACTCTCTTAAAAAAACCCAAAAGATCTCTTGGAGGACTTCAGCTTGGAATACTTCCTGATCACAACCTGCATTCATGGTACTTCAGTAAAGAAATCTCAAAGCCTTCAAACTATTGTTTCAGCGGGTTTGAAGTGGTTATACCCCTGCGTACGCTGGGAAAATGTTCTCCTAAAGCAGGTGGTTTGAGCCATTCCTTGTCTTTCGTTACACTGAAGTTAATATGGATTCTGGAAGTCCTTTAGAACAAGCTTAGAAGTTCATTGAATTTGTGCTGGTTAAAAGATTGACACAAACCTTTTTCCAGGTTATCCCTCAGTTTTGTCAGAGCAGAGAGAAGCAAGCTTAATACCAGGAATCGGTTTTCCATTTTCTATAGTGGTCCTATCACCATCATAGTTACATAATTCAGCTATTATTTAAGACTGCTTTAAGGTTATTTCATAGTATTCTATCACTTGAAAACAGCTTAAGCGGGGACTTTACATTAATTTTGTTTCTGGGAGTGAAAGCTTTTAGAAATTAAAGAGAACCTGTAGCAGGATAGCTATCTGAGCTGTATTGAATTTTGAATTGCAGCTTGCATAGCTATGTTACATTTGCTTTAGTCCAGAACAGCCACTTCATCTCTGACCTCTCAGCCTTGCTGCTCAAGGGAAACATACAAAATGCCTTCAAAAGATAATTCTGGAACTAAAATTCATAACTCTACTGGGCACTAAAAACCATGGACTCAACAGAGACATTGGTTTTATGGCACATTATATTTTTTGCCACCCCAGGATAACCTTTCCATGCTGCACAGACAATAAATTACTTGTGTGTCTCTTGCTCTCTCTCTGTCCCATAGGAGTAAACAAATGTATTGTCTTTCCCTTTCTAATATTTCTCCGCCCCATATTTATGAAGTGTCTTATCTTCTAGTTAATTGAATTGGCAAGTTTGATCAAATTAAAATCAGAGCAATTGTTCTTAACTTCTATTGCTGATCCTACTTTCAGTTCCAGAATTTTTTTAGTAGTTTGGTCTTTTAATAAGCAGTTTGGCCAGCCTAATCTGTTAGGTTGATGTGATATTCTTATTTTTAATATTTTCTATTTATTATTTTTGAGTGATTGTGCATGCAGCTTGTAAAACAAGAGATAGATCCAACTGAGGAGTGCTGTGTCATTGTCTTGTTCCTTATTTCCAATAAAAAATGGCATCAACTAAAAGAACAAAATGCACTTGCCCATAAATGCACTTGACTTGTCCCTGTTTTCAAGATTAAGAACTGTCTACAGAATCTGCTAATTTCTGAAGTTTCTTCACACTCAGTGATGTCCTCTGAAACTGTGGTAAACTCCAAGCCATATCAGTAACCAAACTCTATTCAGTTTCTAGTACGGTTGACAGTGCTTTGATAAAGCTGGAAAATGCTGAAATGCTGACAGTTTCTAAGATAATCCTTTAAAAAGTGGTTGCCAGTACCAATACATTTTAAAAGCAAAAAAACATTGCTCAGAAAAAATGCAATAAAATGATGTGTGCATTATTACATACTCTTCACTTCAGTGATTCCTCAGTGAAAAAAACAAAAATCAACAGCACACTGTCTCTGCAGGTCTAAGGCATCACAGGAGATGCTTCTGAATACACCCTCATGGTTTGGTGCTTATTCTTAGCTGGGAGAAATAATGCCATAAATTCGTATCCTGCCTCTGTCTCTGGCGTTGTAAAACTTCAGTAAAATAAATGAAAGAAAACAAAGAAGGTACAGTATCTGGACTCATGGCATTATGACATACCATCTGAGTAGACAACACGAATAGCCTGCGGCATAGATCAACTTTAACTGTGGTCTTGTCACATTTCATAAACCGGAGCAAAACTGGGCTTGGTCAGCATATGATACAAAGCCTTTAGGAAAACTGTTTGTAATTCAGAAAGTGGCATATGTACTTCAGCTGTTTTACAGTGTTCCCTCAAAAACTAAAGAATGTCATGCTGCAATTAAAAGGGATCATCTTTTCTCAGTGGAAGTTTGTCTGTTTTCAGGAGATAACTGGGGTGAAACTACACCTGTTTTGTTTTGCTTCAGCGTTGTGATTGTGAAGGGGTCAGATTATTCTACCTGTGAAATATTCTTTAAACTGTTGACTTTACCTTTGAAGTTCTGCGAGTAGGTTTGCCAACTCCAGTTTCTAGACTGGATTTGTAATTTCTTGGAGAGTAAGAATCCGGTCAATTGGTATTTTTGTTGAAAGAAAAATTATTAAATGTATAACTCTTCTGTGAAAATATACATTTGCAGGATTACCATCTGTTTTCAGAAAGAGACATCTAAAGTTTTACTAATTGTGGAGGGTTTTTTCTCCAGTTTGTCAATCAAGTGTTTTTCTCAGTATCATCTTGATGTTACATATGGCGAATTTTATATTGGTTGAAACTTCCTAATGTATATATGAATAGCAGAGGCTTTCAGAGATTCTTTCTTTTTATATTGTTTCCCATTTAATCTCCCAGCATTTTGTTTTCCAGTTCTAGTAACAGTTAGCATAAGCCAGTATATAAGAAATGCCTCTCAAACATGTTTGCATTGTGTTGCCTGTAGACTTTTAAAAATTTACTTCTTATTTTTTTCCCTGGAAAATTGACTGGTAGTCAAAAAATTAATCTGCAGAGTTACTCCATTCAGGTCAGGTCAAATTTGCCAAACCTATCAGCTTGAAAAAATGAGTAAGTTCTGCAGATCTGTACTTTAGTACTAGAAAAATAGTTTTATTTCAAAAGCAGTAAAGTGAATGTGAAGGAATATAGTATCAGAGGAGAGAAGTATCTCCAAAGCACTGTTACCAATGCAGCAGTGGTGTCAGTCCCTTACTGAAAAATATGGTGCTTTCCCCTTACATCTCCCTGCAGGGGTTTGAACCTCTACTTTTCTTTTCCTAAAAGAATGCTCATATGATCTCTGGCATTCTGGGTAGACTGATTCAGGTCCTTTGTTCTGGAAACATTTTATCCTGTGTTAATTATACAGGGTGGGTCTACATTATCAATTTGTCTTTTGTTTTTCTTCTAATTATCTCTGTAGCCCTGGTTCCTCCATATACTCCTGGTTCCTCCATATACCTCCTTATACAAAGCTGGCTGTGGAGGTCAAAATGGTTCTAAACTGCATTAGAATTGATAGTAAGAGACCTTGGTTGAAATCCATTCTGAATCTTGTTTAGAGTAGACTGAGCTGTAATGGCTTTTTTTTTTTCATGAACTCAATCACCATATAAGTAAATAGCTCATATGAAGTAGACCTGCATTAGCAGAAGAAACTCTAAGCCAAATAACCTTTAGCCTCGTGCATTGTCCTGCACAATACTTGATAAAATTTTCATCTTCTTACAGGTAGAAGATGAAACTTAATCTTCCATAGTCTTCATGCCTTCCTTACCATTGATTACTGGGCTTCATTTCATAGGGCTGTAATCTGATTGCTTGCCTAGACAGCAAAAATAAACTGCAGTTCCCACTACCTCAATCCTTGGTGCACCAAAGAACACCATGTGGAAAACAAGTAGTGACCTGACTGCATATTTAACTAAGGTTTGAAGAGGAACTTTAGAAAATAGACTGCATTTGTCTGGCTAAAAAAAATCTCCCACTTCTGTGAGGGTCTGTCTGTGCTTCAGATAGCAATCATAATCCAGAAACACTCTTAACGTAATTAGTAGGGATTCCATGTGATAGGCTTTACTAGGCCTTTTCAGAAGTATCTAGCTGGTAGGATCTCATTATTTAAGATCTGATTTTTATCTTTAACTGTGCAGGCACCTTAAATATATTTTTTCAGTCTGGCAGCATTTATTAACAAACATATGTTTATATTATTGTGGACTGCAAGCTATGAGATAAACTGTTCTTTTTTCTATTGCACCTTAACTTGCACCTAATATAAAAAAGAGCTCCTACTGTGTGGGTGGGGTGTGTGTGGAATTGAGTCACTGGCTGCTTTGTGTTAATTCTTGGACTCCCAAGAAGTATGCAATTGAAAGCCATGGCTTAAGAAAGACAGGTGTATATCTTCAAAGGTTGGATTGATTCAGTAGTTTATTTCTACATATTTGTATGATCCCACTGATAATTTATATCTAACTGCTGGTTTAAAAGAGTTTCTGAATAATAATGGCTGCAAACATTGCGAGCATATAAATGAACATGATCACCTGTAACATGCAAAATTAAATGGTCTCATCTATTTAAAAATTAATTCTGAAATTCTGTTATTGTACATAAAAGAATGGCAATGTAGGTGGAAAAGTTAGTTGGATTTCTACCACTGTTTGCACCTAACAGCACACCTACTTGAAAGATATCCTTGTTGTTTCACCACAGATAAAACACCAGGATATCACTCAGGGGAATTTTGTTACTTGCTACTGTCATATTTTTAAAGCCAGAGTCTAGTGCCTAAGAGTTACCATGTACAGAATCAATTTTTAGCCAGGTATTTATATTACCTAATTAAAATAACTGTAGTATTTCTCATAATCTTGACTTTGGCATCTTTCTATCATTCATTTTTCTAGGCAATACATAGTTAGATGTCGAGACTCTCTTTTAAACTGATGTTTGATAAAATACACTACAGAAGGACTTAGAAGAGAAATATAGATATTAGGATTAGTGGTTGTTATTAAAATTACTGTACACTCAAGTGGCAGTCTTCTGGTTTGATATCAAGCACTGAAATTTTTAGGAGAATGCCATTTCACCTTCAAGAAGCCTACTGAACAGCTTGACATTAGCAAATCACTGAATAGAACTACTGAAACTTATATAATAAACCAGGACTGGATAAAAGAAATAATTACATAACTAAAGCTGCAAAATAGTGTACATTTTTGGTTTTGATTTTGTCTGAATAAAATCATATAGCATAATATCACCTTGCTTTTGGATACTGTCAAGCAGCATAATACTCTTTGCTTCCAAAAATAATGTTTCATTTTGCTTTCTTCTTTTAGGTTAATATTGCAACTAAATAAAAGATGGTAGGATTATCTTCTTTTTTTAACCAAAGAAGGAGAAAATAAAATACAGCCACCTCTGGGTAAATCCTTACCGTGAACAACAACAACAAAAGAAGATGCTTACACTTTTATCCCTTGTGGATTTCTTTTTAATATTTCAGAGCAATGAACATATGGCTGTTACTATCAGCACTGGTGTATTTGCGGCGATGCCTATCAACATCCACCAGAGAGCAGGGCAGCTCCAAAACCCACATCTTTTTTGCTGTGGAAATTGATGGAGACAGCAACACAGCCAGCTTCTTGGCCAAACAACATGGAATGCAGTTCATTTCAAAGGTCAGCGCATATTTAAACTTGCTTCATTACTCCCACCTTTATGCTTGAGATTTTCATTTTTTTAAAATCAGTTTACCTAGAGGTTCCTTTAGAGACAGAAAAATGAAAGTGCTGAATCCTATTTTCATTTGGGGATATCAAGCTTTTTATCAAATTATAGAGGTGGCGTTTCAGAATATTTCATATCTGATCAGAAGGAAAATCCAAAAATAATTTTCTCTTTATTCAGGAGTCTTTCAGGCACTGGGACTGTTTTATTTATTACTTAATATTGTGCTCCAGTCAATCATTTTGAATTCAGACAGGAAAATGGAATTTTTATTTTTAAAAGGGAAAAATCCTGAGAAAAAATGCTATTGGAATAAAGCAGATTTTATTATTTTAAAAAATACAAATATGTCTTTTCTCCGTCTGCTAACTATTTTATTTTCCTTTAACCACAGTGCATTAATATGAAGACATATATTAAACAAAGGATCTTAATATAAAATCACAGATTAGTTAATTACAGGCTTTTTATTTCAGACCATTTCTATAACATGTATCACTGAGCTTGAAGAATTAGGGCCTTATAACACAATCAGGGAAAAATCTTTTCCTGTCTTTGGACTAGTATCTCAATGCACATATTTTCTGTATGTGAACTGTGTATGTGTATAGAAACAGGAACTATGTATTTCTATTACATTTAACTTTATTTTAACTTTCCTTTGGAAAAAGGTTAGTCCTGAAGTGCATGTTAACACTCTGGTACACAGTCCAAAAAAAGAAATGCAGGAATATTTCTCAGTTACAGTTACTGGTCTATAAAACTGGACATGTATACCAGTGACAGAGTGTTGAATTTTCCTGTTGCTTCTAGTTTAGAAACATTTTGCATCAGTTCAAGTAGATCAGAAATAAATTATTAAAAATTTTAATAAGTTAATCTGTAGCAGCCTCCATTCATTGACCTGAAAGTTCTTTGCCAGTTTTAATGAATTAAGCCTTGAAGTGCTCCACTTGCTTTTATCTCGACTTTTCAGATGTGAAAAGCAAAGGTAGAGTAAGTAAAACAATTTGTTCAGGATTCACACTGGAAGGCTGTGGCCCAGTGAGAAATGGAAAACACATTTCTAAAATTTCAATTTTATACCCTAGCTGTAAGAAATCAACCTAAGAGAGAAAACATAGTTTATGAAGAAGAGGCAGCGTATTATACATACCTCAACAGCCTCTAGTTGTGAAGAGCGCTGAAGGGCCGTGAGGAAAACTGCACCCCATTTTCTGTTAGAAGAATGATGATGGCACAACCTCCACAATGCATAAATCAGCCTTAATGTATAAATATTGAAACCACCACAGGATGCTATAATGATGATGTTAATTAAAAAAAACAAACCACAAACATCACTGAGGTATTAGTGAGTATTTCTGTAACACGGAGTTGCTAAAAAGGGTTTCCTCAGATTTTGAGAAGGACAGAGGTATTTTATGCAAGGGGAATAGATTATAGTTTCTGTGATGTACAGTCTCAGCACTATTTATATCTAGGTTGCTGGAAAAAAATTTGGTAGTGTAACAGAGCCAATCACGCTGCATTCTTTGGTCTGTAATATTTATCCAGGAAAATACCTTTTTATTACAGTGATTATGAAAAAGAAGCAGCAAAAGATGGAAAGGGGAATGGTAGAGACATAGGAAGGATTTTACTTCTGGCTTCTGTGTGAATTTCTGTTTTACAACCTGTTGTATAAGCAGCAGATACCTTTCTTAGTATTCTCATTTCAAATATGAAAAAAAAGCTTCTGTGGTATTTAAAGCTTATGGACTTTAAGCCATGAGGAGCACTGGTAAAGTATTAAAGATTCAAATATGATCAAGCTTAATATTTTTTCAAACTTTTTGTTGTCTTGTAATAAGCTTACAGCATGTACTCTGTGATAAGACAAGATGATACTAAAGCATTATTTGGAAAAAATAAACCTGTACAATGTGATAAAACTTGTTGTCACTAAAATTCCTGGGTAGTCAGGAGTATTAGTTATGCTCCTATTTTAGGTTCCCATATGACAAAGCATTTGAAACATATATTTAAGTTCAATCCTTTTTCGGGAAAAAAACCAAAATAATCATAATCATGTGCCTAAGTTCCTTTGAAATAAATGGGATCTAGGCATATGCTTAAGTGCTTTACTGGATAAGGCTGGGCTACTGAATGGGGCTCTTAGTGAAAAAACAGTTTTGTATGAGAAAAGTGACATCAAAGACTGAAAATGCTATCTTTTAAATATGCTACTGTCACCACAGGAAACAGGCTCCTGTAGAAATGGTAATTATGTGTAACTGTGACATCCTTGCTTCAGCATGTTAGTTGCAATTTAGAGTTGCAGTTTAAAGGCATAACTTCCCTTTGGCATAAGTGTACATTTTTCCTATGATACAGTGAATAAAGACAGTGAGTTAAGGGTTTTACTTCAGAGTGCTTCCTCTCATTAAATGTCGTCACTTATTAATGTGCAGATGCTTGGCAGCAAAGTAGGAAAATTGTAACTAGGAAGAAGGCTACGGACTGGAATGCACTGCTTCAAAGTGAAACTCCTGAGAAGTCCAGAGTGTTAAACTCCTGGCATTTCAAATGCGATGCCATTTCATTTCACATTCTCTACCAGCTGACTGATTAATAGAAATAGTGTAGGTGAAGAGTTCTTTTAACACTTACTGGTACAAATTCTCTTAAATCTACTGACTTAAAGTTTCTGTAATTAGAACACTCATTAATTACTCTGAAGATACCCCCAGTGTGTAGGAGAGTCTCACCAGTTCTAACCTAACCAAAACATTTTGCAGAGAAATGCTTACTTTGTTTCTAAGTTTTGCTTTCCTAGGGGATAGTGTTGCACTTACTAAAGATTAGAGAAGACAGCAGATATTAAATGCATTTAGGTAGCAGAGGCATACGTTACAATCAAACATATGTTAGGGTTCTTTCACACAGGTGTATTTTGAGACAGCTCAATTCCTTTATTTTTTCACTATTGTAATGTAGACTGCGCCTGAGTCTTGGCTCTGTGCTGCAAAAAGGCCTTTTTATTGTACTGCTAGGTGGCAGGAATAGAGGATATAGTGTCAGTCACTTCAGTTTCATTCTCTTGTTTCCTTCCCCACTATTTAAGACAATGGTCGTAGACAAGATGTAGACTTTATTGCATTTCTCTAGTCTCACAGAGAAGGAGGTGGTAAAAGAGAAAAACTTGAAAAGGGTCATCAAGAACAATGTCTTGTTAGGCGGTATAATGGCTCATCCTTACTTCAGGGAAGTCAACAGAAAAACTTCCACTGACTTTCAGGGAAGTGTAGATGAAGAAATGTTTCTATGTAAATGTATCCACACAGCAAATATCACTAGTAGTTACGCTGTGTGAGACACTCATAGGAAAACAGAGTGAAATAATTGCAGATTTGATCACAGTTTTGCAACCTTCTAAAGCAAGATTTCTTGTATCCTAGTGTAGCAGGATACAGAATTTTTGCTCCTGTGTAGCAGACACAAAAATAGGAAGAAACATTGGAGAAGCTATGCCTAAAATCAGTTTATGCTCCATTCATTTTCAGAAGCAAGACTCTTGCACAAATGGTTTTAACTGACAGCTCCCTTTGCTGAGATTTTAAAGTGAGCACCACGTTTCAGTCGTTTTATGAAAGTCAGACAAAAGAAAGACATCAAGTTTTTCTATGTGTGGGTTGGGTTTTTTTGGCAGTGTTTTTGGTTTTTTTTTGTTGTTTTGGGTTTTTTTTTTTTTTGATTAGTAAAGTTTTGCATAATAGTGAATTTGAATCTCGGGGCGAAACTAGAAAAGCTGAGTAGTGGTAGAAAACAAGTTCACTGACAATTATATTGCTGATACATTAATTGCCAGAAAAAAAACCCTGTTTAATATCTGGATCAGTTGTTGAGATTTTGATAAATGCATACACATATACATATGTCTACACATAAGTATAATACATATATGAGTGTGTGCTGGAAACACACACACACAAGATGTACTTATCCTAGTGTATGACTACAGGTGTGTTACAAATTTAATTTACAACATTGTTTTCTAGCTATATATCAGGTATTTATTTTTCATTTGCAAAACTCTGAAATATGCTATATAAAAGTTACATGGTGTTTGAGAGTTATATCTAAGAATTTGTTCTTGAGGATGCAAGCTGGGAATACCTGCAGTGAAGTTCAAGGTCTTGATATTACTAAATTTGTATAGAAACTCCAAACAGATCTTGGATAAAAAAAAAAAAAAAAAAAAAAAAAGATTGATTGTATGTCTGTGTATATATATATTTAGAAGGTAAAATAAAGCTTGACAGCAAACCCCACTTTTAATAAAAGTGGATTTAATATATGTACTTTCTAGGAATGAAAACAACATTGCTGAATGACATTTTGACTGTAAGAATAGTTCCTTTCTCTCTTATTTTTTCTTTCTCTATTTTCTTTTTCCTTGCCTTTTCTCTTTCATTCTCCTCTTTATTTTCTATTTAGGTCCAGATTTTTAGTTATTTCATGATCATTCTTGTTTTCCAGACTGTATTTTCTCTATTAAGTTTCTTCAGCTATTTGTCAAGCTGTAAGCTCAACTGATGATTTGAAAATATTGTCAAGATTTTTAGCAAGGCATACTATAGTAAAAACTTTGTTGTTTTTCTTACATCTGTGATTTTATAATTAATGTTTTCTTTAGTATGGAAGTTACTAATTCGTCTTTTTGTTAAAAACTGTCCCTTTTCTCAAATATTCTGCTTCTGGAGTCATGCTTTCTTTCAAAGAAAGGCACATTGGTCTTTCTATAGCATAAAGTTAATACCCTCTTAGGCCATTTACTGAAGATCTTTTGACCTGAAGTAATATTTCTCTTGCATTTCTTGAGTGTTGCAAGTTGTAGGTTCAGGAAAACAGTTCTATGGTTTTGGCTGTGCTCTGTAACACTTCTCCACTGCATATATGACAACAGCTTACATATTTGTCCCTGTACCAGCTCCTATGCTTGAAAAGGGCTTTACATAAAGGCAGAGAATTATAAGCACTCATTAGTTATTACCAATTTATGCTAATATATTAGGGAACTAATCATTTAATCGTTCTGATGGAAATCATGGGCATGATTCACAAGAGATGTAAATTGGTATAGCCCTGTTTAAATCAATGAAACTGTACTGATATATGCCAGGTGAGAATCAGGCCCCTCATCTTTATTTGAATAATTTAATGGTAGGCTGTCCACACCATTAGAGAATGCAATTAATAGAACAATCCTATATTGAAACTGGAATCGAATAGGGTTTTTTTAATTCTTTTTTTCCTCCTCTCTATTGTCATGTTGAGTAGACAAATCTTGGGTAGATCAAGTTTAAACTTTGAAGTTGATAGCATAACGGTCCATTTAGCAAACAACCACAATGTGGGAAAATATTGGAAAATGTTTTTGCACAATATTGCAAAAATAATGCACTTTTTGATGACTTTGGAAATAAAAAAAATAAGTCATTGTACCTATCCTACAGTTGCTATTATTCAGTTCTCTCTCTGTCCTTAAACTTACCTGGTGTTAAAAGAGTAACTACAGTATAAAAGAAATGTGCTTAAAAAAAAATCACCGCCATTTATCTAGGTCTTGTTGATGAAGAAATGTTCTCTACTAAACATATTAATTTCAAATTCTGGATGCCTGTCTTTGTGAGGAAATCGTGTAAACATGGTTGCAAGTCTTTTATTTCTTTAAATGAAAGTAGTTTAAATAAGAGTTATGAAATTGCAAACTCTCCCTGGAACTACAACAAATGTTTCTTCTCATTTCATGCACCTCTGGGACTGTAGCATTGGAAAATGGATGCAAAAACCCATAAATTTGCCAGATGCTTGGAACAGGGTTCCTGGCATACATTTAATCCCCACTATTTTGTCCCTGAAAGGAGGAAAAAAATCAAGATAAATTAGAATTTGGTTTAATTTAAAACATATTACTGAGTTAATGTATGCATGTCTATTTTTGTAGTGATTGCCAGAGGTGTTTAGCAAACTGTTGCCAATACATCATGTGTGCATACATTACATACATGGAATGGTATGGAGTATATGGTAGGCCAAATAATTTATTTATATCTATTTATTTACTATGGAAGGTCCTCTGTAGGAAATGAAAGTGATGCCTGGAGAGGTAGTTCATGGTTTATTGAGTGGTTTGACTTTAAGAACTTTGATGTCAGACATATGAAGTCATACATCTTTTAAGTTGTTCCGTAAGAAGTGTTTTGCACCACTGAGATCCAGGATTCACTGATAGGTGGTTTTACTTTGTGAGTTGATGTAATGACATATTTAAGCTCTGGAATCTGGATTATAAGAGAGAAGTAAGAGATTGCATCATTTGAACAATTTGTGCAAAGTTTTATAGCATTTAACTTAATTGTTTAACAATTATAATACGTTGTGTACAACACTTCATTCAAGACTATCAAGAATATTTATCAATTTAAACTTTTAAAAAGCTTCTGAACCTGGATCAATTTTATCAGAGCTGTGAGACATAATTTCAAGAAAGTTTACACATGTGAATTTTTGAAGTAACTAAAAATATCTTTGATAGTATCTTTGATTTATGTTCATAGAATAGTTTCAACCAAACCAAGTTGAGAAAATCACAGAATCACAGAATCATAGGGGTTGGAAGGGACCTCAAGAGATCATCGGGTCCAACCCCCCTGCCAAAGCAGCTCCCTAGCTCATATTGCACAGATAGACGTCCAGATGGGTCTTGAATATCTCCAGAGAAGGAGACTCCACCACCTCCCTGTAAGAGCAGGAACTTTGCACAGTGTGCTCATAAAAATAAAATATCCCAGCAAAACAAAAATGAGTGTTTATTTTAATGTCTAAACATATTGCTTTTTAATTTTAAAGTGAAATTACATTAAAAAAGAAATGCCAAGTATTAAAAATCTTACATTTTGTCTGGGACAACTTTAAGAAAATTGTCACAGACACAGCAGGGTTCAGATTGGAAGGGACCTCTGGAAGTCTTCATGTCCAACCCACCTGCTCAAGCAGGACCACCTACACCCAGTTGCCCAGGATCAACTCCAGATGGCTTTTGAATCTCTCCAAGGAAAGAAACTCCACATCTCTGGACAAACAGTACCAGTGCTCAGCTACCTTCACGGTGGAAAAAAAAGTTTCCTTCCTGCTGTTCAGAGGGAACCTCCTGTGTTTTGGTTTGTTCCCACTGCTTCTGGTCCTGTCACTGGGCAGCAACTGAAAAGAGCCTGGCTTCCTTTTTCATTCGTTCACTGCAGATAATTGCATACATTGATAAGATCTCCCTGAGCCTTCTCTGCTCAAGGCTAGACAGACTCAACTCTCTCTGCCTTTCCTTATGGGAGAGATACTGTAGTTCATCATCTTAGTGGCTCTTCGCTGGACTGTCTCCAGTAACTCCACATCTCTTTTATGCTGGGGAGCCCAGAACTGGACACAGTACTGCAGGTGTGGCCTCACCAGTGTCTTTACCCAGAGTCCTCACCCTTTCTCTTCATAATACTTTTCTTCTGACCACCAATGGTTCTTGTTTTTTCCAGCTCTGGTTATCACAGCCATTTTAGATACTGCTAAGATCAATCATTTCAAGGCCACATTAATGCCTTAATAGCAGATTTTTAGAAAAAAGTCCTTAAGTCCTGTTTTCTTGTGTACAGTAGTACAATGCTGAGGAAAGATTGCAGTGATCTGAGAGGGTAATAACTCAGAAAGGTTCATGTCTTCTTAAGATATGTTCATTGAAATAATAGTATCAGTGTGATGAAGCATTTCATTTAATATTAAACTACATGGTGCTAAGTAGAATTTACAATAAGACCAAACACTTTCTCACTGCTTTGACTAGTGTACTAAGAAAGTTTCCTAGATACGGATCTCTTTTCCCATCAGAAAGCTTTCATACTGTGTCAGAGTTTGTGTGGACAGAAAGGAAGCAACAGACAAATGAGGATATTGCAGGTAGCAAGCGGTCCAGTGACAGGTGAGGATGAAATTCTGCATCAACTGACATGGAAGTTTTCTAGAAAAAAATCCAGTAACAAATGGTTACTGGATTACAACTTGTACAACTGGATTACAAAAGGTTACAACTTAAATGATCATCATAAATAAGGTTGTTTCAAGAATTTTGTACTTCATGAAAGCTAGCAGTTGGGATTTTCCATCATTCTCAAGACAGGAAAGAGGTGGTTATGACATGTGACCAAACATTTAAGGTACTTGGAGGCATTATTACTTTTTTTTCCCGGACTATCATAAAAACAAGAACTCCTTTACAGCTGGTGGCTTTGAGCCAGTGTGAACAGAGAGCCTGACCCTGTAGGAATGGACAAAATAAATCCTGAATCAAGGAAGGGTTCTCCTGTGCATTGCTTTTCATATGCTGAAGTCTCCGTGGAGAGTCTCAATCGGTTTCAGCATCACCTGAGAAAACCGTTTTGCAGTCAGGGTCAAAACTATGTATATCTTTATCAGCATATGTTATCACTTGCCTCCTTCCCACTCTGAGAGGAGTATTTCTGATCAGCATGTCTGAGTGTGCATATTGTATCATGCACACGCGTACACACGCGCACACAAGCAAACAAGCACCTGTGTACACTTGTACTTGCACTTCTTTCGGGGACTAGCACAGCTTTGTGTGCCCTCTCTACGTGTGATTAAATATTAATTAGGCTTCTAATATAAGCAAGTGAGTTCACAGGCCCGAGTGCCACGTAAATAATGCATGAGGTACCCGAAGGCTCAGCCCGAGAAGCTGATTGGCCACCTTGGATTTGTATAATTATGAAGTTTCATTATTAACAGTGGAAGCAGTGCAGAGATTTGCCTAGCTTGAGGGACTTTGAAAGCATAAGCTGTCTCATTAGGGAAAAAGGGAATAAGGCATAATATGCAAACTTGCTTGTGAAAAAAATAATAAAAGGAAAAAAAATTAAGCATAGTTCTTTAACAGGAGTATTTTCAATGTATATATAAACATTTCCAAGTGTATAAAAAGTCTGAAATTCAAAAAGGTGAGGTCTATTCTACGGCTATTTAGCAGTTTTGTTTGCAAGAGGTCTTGCTTAAAAGCTTTTGTTCTCAGCATAAAACAATCTTTAATATTTTAGAGAAAAATCCACAGGTAGCTTAATGGGTTCTGCAAAGTGAGAGGTACGGAGGTGAAAGAGAATGAACACAGTCCAGGGTTCTTGCTAGAATGTGTGTTGTGCATGCAATTAAATCTCAAGGTCAAACAATTTACAGACAATTACTTTTCTAACATCTCCAGAAATGCCTGCTTACACGTCTTTAATTTTAAATGATACTGATATTCCAATTCTCCCCAAAGGTTAATGCTGACTAAATCCAGCTGTGACCTGACACGATGCGACAGCACAGTGCCTAATTATCCTCTGGATAGTCATTTACTTTAAACCATTAAAGAAATAGGCTGAGAGGAAGATTTAGGACCCAGAAAAAATGTTAGCCTGACTTCTTTCTTCTTGAAGATGGGATGGGCTGAAAAATAAAAATAAAATCTTGCTAAATGTTAGCCATTTGCTTTGATGGCAGAAAATTGTTCATCCCACTCTGTTTTTTTTACAGGTTAAATTGCTAACTAGTTCATTTTATCCATTGCCTACGGCTGGCGCTAAATGTCAGTGACAAATTTTGTACTTGTCTTGAAGAATGAATTAAGTTATGCACAAAAGCTATAGTGCTCTTTTTAAGATGAGTGAATTGCAGAGGGGAAAAAAAAAGTTGCTCGTTTGAAAAAGGATTATTTCGATTAAAGGCCTTTTCTATTGTAGTGGAAGACAGGTAGTGGTTTAAGATAATTCCGACAGTTACCTCCCACAGAGGCTGCAGTCCTTGACTAGAAATTTCTTTAAGAGCACTTGTGTCAGATTATATGCTATGATTATTATCATAAGACCATTTGTGACAGTAAAGGGGGGGGGGAACAATTACAGAAAATGGCAACTATTATTCATTAACTAAGGTAAAACTGGTCTATCTTCACTGAGGTCAGCATTCCATTTCTCTAGTTTGTAGCAATGGCAATTAAAAACCCCCAAGTATTCTCTGCCAAACGTTGGTAAGAAGGAACAGTTCGTTCGGCAATTTATATTGAGAAGACCTGGCATAGGCTTCACAATCCATCTGGTTTTCAGTTGTCTGGCTCTGGTAGCACCCCGTCATCTCCGAGTGAATAAAATATCTAAGAATGATTACTACCATCACAGTGTTTGAAACTCTAAACTGGTTTACTATCCATAGGCTAAGCCTAAGGGAGCTCTGCATGTTCATATTTTACTTGGGTTTATTTTCATGTGCACTATATCTATTTATTGAAAATCTAAGGAGAGCTTAAAGTTAAGACCAGACTTTACACCTACATCTGCTACTGGGGGGCTTCATTGAAAGTCAACATCTCTTACCCCACTGAGGTGGCATAACTGATGCTCCGTTGTACTTACAGTGCCTAATTTGCTCTAGATATAATTACTACTACAAGGCAATAATTTTTACTTTTTTGGTTTGGATTATGGAAGTGCCTGGTATTTCCATCTGTAAGCAGAGCACCATTGTGCTGTGCACTGTACAAAAACAGAGATTTGAAAGAAATGTTGTTTTTAGTGGCACCCACAGGTTTTGGCAGATACTTTTCTCCTCTCACTGTGTGCATAAATATTTTCCCTGATACCAGCTGTAGAAAGTGATATGGTAAATGCTAATCTCAGTACAGTCATAGCAGTCACAAATGGAAGTTAGATCTGTAATTTCAAGTTGAAAGCTGAAATGAAAAATCTAGTGATTATGCACTACTGCCCTAAGCTACTGAAAGATTCCCTCTTTCGTTCTCTCTACCCTCTCATGCTCAGGCAAGGGATAAGGTTTCCTCCCCAGGGGAAAAAAAATTACAGATTATCAGTTTTCTGGAGATAACACTGCAACTCCTGAAGACAGTCTGGCTCTAAAAAGTAATGCGGGCTGGGATAAGTCTCCCCCTCACTTTGGACACACAGGGCATAGATGTCTCAGTCTAAGATAGTAATTTTTTCTTCTATTCCAGTGAGAGGAAAGAAACAGGTATGACCAGATGAATTCCCCGTAATTTCAGGCTTCTATATAGGATGAGATGAATTGTCCTCTGAAGATGCTTGGTTCTGTCTGTTAACTTTGAAGAGAACCTAAACTTGGTTGCAGTTTTAGATTCCCACATTAGGGCAAATGCATCATACCACTGATAGTTTTTCATCTCTGGCCTGCCTGCTCACGCTTGAAGAATTCATTTCACTCCCTATGCGTGAAAAATTGTCCTTCAAAGTTTTTATGAAGTATATTTTAAGCTGTTTCTCTGATATATTTTTTTCCATTTGTAAATACCCACACTTTTGACCTTCCCTTTGATAAGCTAGTTGGAGCACCTTCAGTCCCATATTTCTGTCTTTTTTTATAACCTTGCATCACTTATGTAGCTCTCATCTAAGTTTTCTACTTCACACATTCTTTGCTGTGTGAATAAGTGTTATAAGAGTGGTCTCACCAAAAGTTTGCGTAGGGAGAGACTCTTCCTTGCTTCTGTTTTCTGGTAACTGTTTTGTTAACTGTTAGTGCCACAACACTGCATGAAGAAATTATACTGAGAGAGATATTTATAATTTCCTGTAATGCAGCTTTTCAAGGAAAAACATTGGGGTTTTGCTCCCAGTTACCTATTTCCTTGCATTAGACTGTATAAATAACTCTGTTTATAACTTTAAATTTTGCTGTGAGTGACCGTTCAGCTAGGTGGTCCTTTGCAGCAGTTGCACTCAACTCACTGTTTATCATGCTACTGACCTCTCTGTTCTGGTGTCTCAGCTTCCTAAAAATGATCAGTATTAAAAAGATCATGACATTTGGCCAACAACTATTCTTTTTGGCCTCTACTAAAACCAGAATCGCAAACGGATAGTTTGATGTATTTGATGATTTGAAATATTAGTAAAGAAGCTACTGCATTTTGGAATCTGTCAGTTACTCGGATAACTAAAAGTGACTTACACAAACTTAAGCATTTTACCTAAGCTATGCAGGGGAATGAAAGAGAAGCTTCTTCAGAGGATAATCCACCTCACCGACTTCAGTACACAAGCAGATCAACACTTAAATGCAGCAAACAAATAACACAAAGAGCAAAACCAAACTAAAAGTGTCTTTGGAGATGCAATTCCCTCAGGTGAAAAAGAAAGAGGGAGAAAACAGCTCGCTGGTAACAGTTCATAGTCCTATTCCACAGACAGCGTACAGACTCTAGAATGGGCTTTTAAAATAGTGGTGTGTTACTTTTCACTGCCTGCTCAATAGGTCTTGGAAACCTACCTACATTTTGAACCTATGAAATGAACCTATGGTTTCTATGAAACCTACCTAAATACTGAACTTTTAGGTGGCTAAAATTACATGGCATGAGGATCAGCCTGTGCTTGCTGTTTGAAAATGGGTTTTTACATTTCCTAGTTTATTTATTTGACAACTAGCTAAATGTTACTTAAGAAAATACAATGGTCAAATATGTTCAATATTGTATTCAGTTCTGCAGAGTAATAAAAACATTTCAGTTTCATGTTTATTCTTAGAATTCTGGAAATTTTTGTTTCCTTATAGCCGTTTTCCATGTCTTAATTATTGGATGGTCCCCTGATAAATTCTGTCTTTTACTAAAAATTGTAATTTAGTTCGGCTGAAACATCTCGCTTGGGCTATGGAACTTTCTGCTGGACCATATTATAATTCTCAGGACAAATCCATACTGAATTGTAGTTTCTGATCCAGAGACCCTGCCTCTTTGAGAGCACTTCCTGAAGCGGGAAACACATACCCGTCAAGAAAAAGCTGCAACTCTGAGAAGTGTCTTTCCAATAATATTACTTCATGAAATAAAGAAAAAATTGCAAAGGGCTGGGTGTGAATATGCCTTGGTCACTGAGAAGTGACTTAAAATATTTGGAATAGTTCCAGTGGATAAATTTCAACTCATTTTTGTAAATGCTGAGGGAACGCGCATATATGCTTAGCACCCAGAAGTACAGAACATACATCTGGTTTGGTTTGTTTTCCATTTAAAACTAAATACAAAAAACCTAATGCAAATGTTCTGCTTTCACTAATTCCATTTAGCAATTTACTCTGTGACCATTTGGACTGAAATCAGTGGGAACTCTGGTGGAATAATTTAGTATTTTCTGTAAAGATGAGTACGAAAATGTGCTCCTTACAAACAATACCAAGAGGCAAACAAGATGTAAATCTTTTTTTGAAAATCAGCTTAAAAATAATAAAGTGGGAACAATACAAGAATTTTGAGGAGAGAGGAAAGGGAATAAAATTCAAATAGTCCACATAAACATGTTGCTACAATTAGGTAGAAAGGTCTAATTATTTGTAGCAGGAGTAAGTTGGGGTATTAGACATAACACACATGTTTTTGCCATAGGTTTTATTGTGTTTAAAGCATATTGGTCATCTGAGATTTCCATTTTTCATATCAGAACTCATTTCAGTATAGTTGCTTGATTTCTTTCCTGCAGTGCTATCCTTCACCTGTTGAATCAAAGTGTAAGTGCTTGACAACTTATAGTACCAATAATCTTTCTTCCCCTTTCACTGGGAATATGTTTCATCTCAGTACTGAATAATTGGTATATCCAGGCAGAAAGAAATGCAGAAAGTAAAAGCATCCCTTTGATTGCAGAAGAGGAAGGCCACTGTCCCTGCTGCAGGCTCAGCTCCTGCTGGCTCCTCCTGAGGACACACCTGGCAGCACAGGGCAGAGTCTTCTGGGTGAACAGCAGGCACAGACTTCCCCGAGCTCAACATGCCTAAGAGGCACGTTTGTGACAACATCTAGCTTGTTTAGAAATGACTGTAGGAAAGAGAGAGGATGCTGTGTTGTTTGTCTGGAGGGAATCAATCTACTTTCAGCTGGCACTGAGGTACTAGAAACCTTACGATGCGCAACCATGGGCAGAGTAAACGCTGATCAGTGAGGCTGTTACATTAATAATCAGTAATATGAAATAAATAGTAAAACCTTCGAACTCTAGTCCCTCTCCATACACAGCTTTGTGAGGTCTGCATTTCACAAATGCCGATTTGAATTTAAAATGGTGCTTTTTGAGTTGGAGTTAACAATAAAATCTTGTTAATGCTTTATTTAAGGTAACATTTCTGGGCGAGGTTGGACTAGATGATCTTTCGTGGTCCCTTCCAACCCCTAACATTCTGTGATAACAAGAATTCCTCTTACAGGATTTTTGAAGTGCCAAAGTTATTCTAACCGACATTCTGTTTAGGGTTTGTTTGGAGGATTTTTTTGCTGAATGAGAAATATTCCATTTTCAACTGAAAACCCCTATCAACTGACATTTGTCACTTGGTCATGTGGCCAAAAAGCTGGTCCAGCCTCATTTTTCTCTTTCCCTCTCTCTAACATACACTTATCTTGGTCTTTTCTTAAGTGGTGATTTTAGTCACTTTCAACCTTTTTTTTCTGGATAATAACCATTAGTTTTACACTTTCAGAACATCTTTCCTGAGGCTTCTTTGTCAGCCCACTTTCCCTGAGGACAGCTCAGGGTCCATTTGGATAAGTTGCATCTTCCCTTGCCAGGGGCCTCTAAGGAAACTTAACCCTTTGTGTCTCCTTAATCCCTGACCCATTTAAAAAAACCCCCACCGTTCCCCCAAGTTCTGAAATTATACAGCCAAGCCTATAGTAATCTTCAGCCCAATATTTATTGTTGTTCCAATGACATTAGGATCCCTGATTCTGGGTAGGTTCTTTCACAGTGAGAGATAATTCTGTTTTATTTCTAGTAGAAGTTAAATTTTCATTCCTGCTTTTTTTTTTAAATGGTGCTACATAGATTTGCATACCTATGCCCATGAAAAAATAACAAGAAATGTATTTTGAAGTTGTTGGGTAACTCCAGCTTGAAGGATGATGAAAAGGGAACCATTGTTGCCTTACTAGTTGCTTTTCTCCCTTGTTATTTCAGATTCACTACAGCCAGTAAAGGACACATTTGGATGTGTTTGGCAGAGATTCCTAGGGGTAACAGAAGCAGTATACAAGCAAGAACAAAGTCAGATTAGTTTAATTTTGCTTTTTAAAATACTGTCTTGGCATGTGAAATGTTCTGAAGCTAAGAGCATTGCATAAATAGAAACTGTATTATGTTATGGTGTTTATCAAATGCTCCTCATCTACTGCACCACCCCCATAAATCCACCAAAGCTTTTATTATTCAGGGGTGGGAAGGTAGGCAGAATGGAGTGAAAGCTACAGAATGATTTAACACTGTGGGAACTTAATCAATAAGTCTGTTGCAGAGAACTCCCAGGAAAGAGTGTTGTTTTCCATCCAGATGATAATGAGGCAGGCTAGCAGCAACCTCTGGAGGAGGAATGCTGGAGCAGTGTATCTATGGTACAGGTTTGCTAGTTGCTAATTAATAGTTTAAGGCCAAGGGAACACCTTTTTGCTCCTCTGCTACTTGTAGTTTCTATGTGGCTTGTCCCACATGCCTCTTTCACTTAGATTTTGGAAATTTATCCAAATTTAATAATAGTGCTAAAAATCCAAGTTTATCTTTCTTCTTCGTCCCTCCCTTGTTCTTGGCATTATTAGTACATTTATATTATTTTATAGCATGTAATCCTTCCCTATATAGCAAAAAATGTTTATTCTTGTGTGTTTTCTTATTCCCTGTGTCATGCATCCCAGTTTCAGGCACCTGAACTTATTTTGGTGTTTAACTTTTTTAGTGGTCTGATCAGAAAACATCAGCAATGCCAAGCTGATGGGCATTAAAGATGACTGATATTTGTGATATGCAAAGTTAGATAATTTTAAGTGGTGTTAGTCTGAAGAGGTTGAGAATGCTTGTTTCATGATAGTTAGGTTCAGTATTTAATTTTCTAACAGAATTTCACAGAATTTTAGGGGTTGGAAGGGACCTCCAGAGATCATCGAGTCCAACCCCCAAACCTTTATCTTGAGCCCAAAACAGAACAGGGATCCACTTTAAGAGCCCTAAAGGTTTGAGTGAATGATGCCATTATATCTGTGTCATTGCAACATGTATTCTTGTAGTCTTTTAGTTCCTCAAACCTCCAGTGTAATGACGTGCAGAAGTAAGAAACACAGAGAAAACAAGTATTATCTCCATTGCTGGAGAAGAATTTAAATGGTGAGAAATTAAATAGTGAGGTCAATGTTGGCCATAAAGCAGATGGCCATAAAGCAATGTTGGGCTCTGCAGTCTGGTGGTATATTGAATACAGGTTCCAAAGTACATTTTATGGGAGCATCTGAAAGCATGTCATAGGTAAGAATTAATTTGTGCATTGTTTTGCCAAGACACAGCTAAAAACTACTACATCCACTAAGAAATCCAAGGTGACATTTGTTTTAAGACGGTGAAAATGAGTTGTTGTCAGCAGCAGTCCTTTTAGGTAGTATCACTTCTACATCGTCTTACTTCTGTAAGATAATTTACTTCAAGGTACTTGAAGAATTAATGTTACAAAAAGAGCATAGGAATAAAATGATCGTTACTGGTGATATGTGGTGGCTTTTGTTGCATTTAGTCTTGGTGCAGGTCATTTTTTTCTAACTGTTTTGTTTTTCCTGACTCTTGATTGTCTCATCTTGATCATGCTAAGCTTGTCACTACTCTTGTAGTCATCCAAGGCACAAGTATAACAGCAGAGAAAGCAGTGGAATAACTACCTGTGTGCTAGTGTATTTTTCCCAGTTCCACAACAAAAGGCCCTTGAGACTGTGGATGCTCATTTGATTTTTACTGATCTGAGAGGTTTGTGCCATCCTTGATAATCCACCATGGCAGATCAAGCTTTATGTGGAAAATATTGCATTAGCTAGAACTTGCAAGTGTTAGGCATTCTAAAAAGCATGTATTTAAGCTTTGGGGAGGTAACACAGATAATTTTTTTGCATTGAATTAAAAAAAATTCTAATCACTTCATCTACTAATGAGTGAAGTAAATCACAGCCTGTGCATTTATGTGGGTTCAAAAATATTTCTAATTTACCTAGAAATTCCACTGATATATGCAAGATTATCTAGAAAACATGATTTGGCTACAGAGCTTCTGCAGAAATTAGGTGCTCATTTCCCTAGGCAACTTTCAGCATTTGAGCCTAAAAATAGCACATTCATGGCATAATTTGTACTTAATAAACCTGGCTGGTATTTAGAGGCTACTGACTATTGGTAAGGTAGTTTCCTTGGCTTATGTATCTGTCCTTCAGTACTAAGAGTTTCTGATGTTCTTGTGCTTCTGTAGCAAGCAGCTTGGGGCAGAGACCTTTGGATCAGCATCTGGCATGGTACCTAGTACTTTGCTTTCCCAGTTCAGAACTTGCAGTGTAAGAGACAAGCACACCATAAGTAAATGATGTAGTGTTTTAAGTTTCTGTGATCTAGTTCTTCCATGTTCATTCTCATCAGTGACTCATGCTGCAAAAAAAATTTCAGCATCATGTGTACATGGGAGGGTTCAGTAGCACTTTTTACAAAATAAGTGGTATCTTTGTAACTGAAAGAAAATAGCAGTGTGTTTTATTCATTGGTACCCTGACAATGGTAGTGCAAATACAGATTTAACTTGGATTTCAGCAGAGAGCTGTCACAATGGCATATTGGCAGAAATAGCAGACACCACATCAGGAGTCATTTCTGGTAGGCACCACTGCAATATGTGCATGAGCATGTGTGCACACGCATCTACACACACTCCCTGTATACAGTCTCTGTCCTAAATAGCTATCCACATATTGCTCATGATTTACAATGATTTTTATTTGTGAACCATTTGTATTTTCATTTCCTTTTGTGCTTTGACAGGTTATAATTATTTCGGAAACTTATAATGGGATCAAAGCATATTTCATTATTAAGAAAATGATTGCATTATGTTAGTGCCATCCTGACAACATATAAATGTTAATCCAGTTTTGTTTTATTTTTTAAAATAAGTTTTTTCTTATGAAAATTTTGTGAAATTGTTTGCTTTCTCCCAACCTCTGAGGGGTCTATAGCTTCAGAAGATACCAGATAAAGGATGATGACATGTAATGAGAGCAAGATTTAGCTATTAAACTTCCTTGCCTCACTTTAAATATTGATTAGAGAAACACTTCTGGGCAAATATTTATATTGAGCAATAATATAATTCAGTGATTTTTTTTAAAAAAACTTTCTGAATATCATTATGTCTTCTGTAATTTCGCCTAGAAAAATACATCGTTAGCCATGGGTTACATGAAAAAATCCTAGATAGAAGAGACCAAGAAAGAAAGGTAAAAGTTTTCAGCATTTAGCCATCCTTTGTAAGATGGAAATGCACTCTCTGTTGCTTAGGCTGTATCTGGCCTTTTCCAGGGTTTGGGATTGTTGTACCTGGGATATTGGCTTCAAGCCATTTCTAATATAATGCTAATGTTGTGACAGATACTAATGAAACCATGCTGTTTCTAGATAAAGCTGATATTGAATACATAGGCAGAAGAGGCAATTTCCTTATTCACTTTCTTAATGAGCTCAAGGAGGACAGAGGAACCTTCCTGCATCTCTGAATATTTCCTAGACTTTATTAGTTTTTTCAATACAAATAAATTTCTTTGCTTGGTTTTGTTTACTGCATACATAACCATAACAGCTGACCCTACTTGTGTAACTGAATGATGTAGGGGGAAAAATATATGTTAAAAATTATCAAAAAAACCCTTTGAAGAGTCTTAACAACATCGACAGATCTATGTTTTAAAATTCCTTTCTAACTTTTACTCAGTGGAGCAATGAAGAGTCCAACTTGTATGCCAAACACAGAAGGACAAAATATGACAGAATTGTAGGGGTTAGAAGGGACCTCAAGAGATCATCGGGTCCAACCCCCCTGCCAAAGCAGGCTCCCTAGGACATATCACTCAGATAGGCATCCAGACGGGTCTTGAATATCTCCAGAGATGGATACTCCACCACCCCCTGGGCAGCCTGTTTCAATTAAATATGTATATTATACATATTATTTGAGTATCGGTGATAGCTGTGTGTGATGTGTAATTGTGGTTGTTTAGACCCAGCCAAGGGCTGAGCCCCACACAGTCGCTTGTTCTTTTAACAAAAAGAAGATCAGGGGGCGGGGGGGAAGCTGGGGGGAGAAGGGAAGGGAAATGTAAAGAGGGAAAAAAACCCCAAACCAAAACCTAGAAAAACCAAAACCCTGCGGGTTGGGATAAGGACAATTTACTAAAATAGCAGAAAAAGAGAAAAAAAAAATGCAACAATGACAACACGACTTGAGCACAAAGTACAAGAAACTGGTGATACACAATGCAGTCTCTCACTGAACCACACAACTTAGGCCATAGAGTCCAGAGCTGCCCTGAAACCCCACTGTCCCAAAAAACCCCACACATCCTGGAGTTGCCTCCTCCTCCTCCCAGCCCCTGCCCCCCGCCTTTATACTGAACATGATGTAATTGGCATGGAATATCCTCTTTGGCCAGTTCAGGTCACCTGTCCTCGCTGTGTCCCCTCCCATTAGTTAGAAATATGAAGAACGGAAAAAGTCCTTGATTGCTTGGCAATAACTAGAAACATCAAGGTGCTATCAGCACTGCTGTCATCCTAACACCCAAACACGGCATTCTATCCACTGCTAAAAAGCAAATTAACTCCATCTTAGCTGAAACCAGGACAGTAATGACTACTTTTTATTTCTTTAATTACGTAGAACCTTTAGTTACTAAAGGCTCCAAACATTCACTGAAAGCTTGAGGTACCCAGGTTAGAGAGCAGTGTGGACCCTCCCCACCTCAAGGCATCATGGTCTGCTCAGCAGAGCATGCTGAATGTCATGCTTTGCGTACTCGATGTGTTTGGTCCAGGCTGAGAACTGAATCCTGCAGGGGGGCTAAAGAAATACGTGCTTGCTATGGACATGGCAGAATATAAATCTTGACAGAAGTAGCTGAGAAGAGAAAGGACAGTGTGAAGCCAGTTATCTGGGCATATCTGGAGTATCTGTTGATCTTTGTATCAAAATTAGATCTCTGACAGAGATTTCTTTTTGCTTTGGGTGGAAAATCAATGCATTTTCAAGTATTTCTTATTAATCCAAATGATTTAACAAAAAACTTTTACAAAGAATCTTTTTTCTCGCATAGAGCCTGCATAGAGCATTCGTGCTGCTACCTAGATTTCAAGAGAGCTGCTCTGATTTAGGAGAATTACAGGGTTTGGTCTATTGCTTGTAAATACTTTATGAAATGGTCAAATCAGTTTAATCTTATTTGAGGTTGTAATACATATTTCACACGATTTTATTATGAATGTATGCCATGATGAAAATTTGGGTGCATGTTGAAATGTCCATATGTTGGTATTTCCATACATTTAGATTTTGTAAAGTCTAATCTCAACTGTGAACTAATTTTTAACAGTTTGATTGTTTAAAATAGCAATTTTATATAAGCTTTGTTTACATATAGTGTTTCTGACTCAGTATGAAGGTTCATCCTGTACCAGTGCAGTCAAATCAGTTTTTCTGATCATTCAGTTTGCAAGCTTCTCTACAGTTCAGTAAGACTTTTCTTCACTAAATTATTGATTTCTGCTTTTTTTGTTTAAACTGTTTTTTTTCTTTCTGATTAGATATTGTCCCAATTTTTTATGTATGTTACGTTCTGAATGTAAAACAAATGAAGGCATATCTAATTCTAATAGATATGTTGCAATTTTTTTCCTCTGTGCTTTCTCCTGGTGTTTCTGACTTGTGCTATTCCCACCATTCTGTTCCTACAGCAAATCATTTCTGCACATATCTGAGCTGATAGATCTCTTTCACGTACGATTGTATTTTTCTCATAACCTAAGTGACAGATATTCAAAACTTTTGGATTGGCTCTGAGATGGTCCTGAAGTCATTCTCTCCCTGGTTTCCTTTTTCATATCTTTAATTACAGAGGCCAGGCTATTTAATGTGAATGCCACGGTGTTAATTTATTTGGTCCTTAAATATTTGTTGGCCTCCATATTCAAAATATCTTCTTCAAATGTGCAATGTCCTAGTCCCTGGGCTAGGGGCATACTTCAGTTAGCTTTCTCCTTCCAGCACAGCAGCTGAGCAGCTTTCTTCATTGGTCCTATGACATTTCACCTCAGTAGAGCTTTAAGGTTAGTTCTGCTCACCTTTGCTTATGTTGTTGCCTACAGCATTGCATGACAGTGACCATGTAAGGTCTTTTTTTGTTGTTTTTATCACGTTTCTCCTATCATCTAAAAGTTTTTGGTTCCATCTGTAGAAAATTGTAGCTGTGAAAGCCTATTGTACTTGGTTATTACAGAGTGTAGTTGTATAGTAAAGAACATCTGCAACTCAAATAATACTCATATAGACCTCTGTCAAACTTTGTATATCAGAATGTTTCTTCAAGAAGATGTAATACCACAAAGAAAATGAGATAAAATACCACATGTAACTGAGAAAATATCCTTGATGGAAAAAGAGAGTTGTTAAATATCTACCCATTACAAATTCACTGAAGATGAGTAGGACAACACAATAAGGTTTAAGCATCACTTCCAGTAAGTAACTGCAAGAAATAGATGCCTCAGAATGAAGACATTAAGTGGTGGTGTTATTTCTTTTGATAGGATGATAATCACTTGATGTTTTCAGTAGTTCTCAGTTAAATCAGCTAAGAAAACTAGTTGTGTTAGAAAAAAAAAAAGAAGAGTATTCCATTCCATATAAATATAAACCAGATGCTTTTTCTAAGCAAAGATGAAATTCTAAAAGTGATTGGGAGTTATTTAAAGGAAAATTTAAATATTGCAGGTTGGGGAGCTAATTATGTCCTTTTTTCTGAAACCCAAAGGGACTTTGAACAGAAAACTTGCCAACCTGGTGCTGACCAATCCAAATTTAAAAAGTCATCTACTTTGCTATATAAGAGTAAAGTAAGACCAGAAAGATGCTCAGAGAGTGCAGGCAGTGCCCTGATACTGTGGGTATGAGAGAGGATCTGCAGTGCTGCAAAGAGGACATCAGTCAGAAAGGTATTAGAAGACCAAGAGAAGCATCACAACTGTAACCTCAATAAACATAAAAAGTCCAGAAAAAGCCTGTCTGTTGAGGAAAAACTGCAAGAATTGAACACCATCAATTTTCAACTCCTTTGAAAATATTTTCAGGCTCTCACAGGGCATCAGTACATGAGTGTGATGCTTCACAGCAGCAGTAGTGGACATTGTGATGACTGAAGTGCCAGCTTGGAAGAAACAGGACAGAGAGTGATTTACATCTGAACATAGAAATAATGAGATTCTGGAATATTAACACTACAGGAACAACTGAAATGGTTGAAAAAGAAAGGGTTAAACTGTATGCTTTTTCATTCTAAGTATATGTTAACATAGTGTATATTGTTCACCAAAAAACCAATAATGGAATCAAGGAAGTTATCCTGCCATTGCATGAAAAATTTGGCAGCCCTTTCAATTCATCTCTGAGTGTGTTGTCCTTGTAGAGGCGAGGAACTGATTAGGAAGGACTTTGAGCACAACGTTGAGAGAGTAATAAGCTCTCAGCAAACTCGAGTGTGCTAACCTGACTTGCTTTTTCAGTAGTCTTGTCTAAGGTGAAATATGGGCCAAAACTGTTAGTCATGCACACATCCTGCAGAGAGGTTGTTAGTGCTGAGTATATGAAAACATCTTCTATTGTAGTCTCTGCTGTTGTTGAAGTCTCAGGCTTGAATAGGATTACGTCTACACACAGTAGGATAGAGGTGCTTAAATTATTAAGGAAAAATATGGTGATAACAAAACAGAGATTACAAACAGAAAGTCCAAGGGGAAAAATATGCTATCATGAATATCAAGAGAACAATCATGTTAGAGGTAACTGTTTCAGCCTGTTGCAGATGTCAAAAAAAGAGATCAAGTTGAATGAAAGATTCTTCTTGAAACAAGCTTGAACAGATCCTCCCGTGAGAGCAAAGCTAGAATAGATTTGATGATACTGGCTAGTTCTTCTAGGCTAAGACTCTCAGGTTGACAAGACTGCCCTTTGGAAGCTACTCTAGGAAAAAAAAAAACCTCATAGGTACAAAATTTATATTCTCTTGGCACATAAATTTAACATCTGATAATCACCCACAGTGTAGCAGGCATGAATTCACACATGTCATTACATTAAATGTTCTGATGAGCACCTCGAAATCTATATCCTGATCGTAGGTGCTGCTTTAAGAAAGGGAATTGTATCAGACTCTAATACACAGAGGATACAAACCACAAAGGACTGAGTCCACCATCTTTAGTGTGTTGAACTAGCTGCATATTTCATGATTTAATGTGCTTCATGCTGAGATCACGGAGGACGACTATATTAATGGTAGTTTCAGAAAAAGGGGTCCTTAGATGTAAAAATTAATTTTGGATTAGTCATCTTGAATTTCTCTCTGTTTGGCAAACATGCTCAGGAGACATACAGAAGTAAGGAAAGGGAAAAATCCCTCAGTCCCTAAACAAAAAGCCATTGACGGGGAGGAAGCATGTATCAGTAATGAAAAATTATTTCACACTAGACGTACTTAAATTCTCAGATTCTTATTGAATCTTACACAATCATTTCAGTTAAAATGAAGAAAAAGTTAGAAGCTGTATCTTAGGCTTGGTTGGGGAAAAAACAACAAACCATTCTCTAATGTCTAAATCCTTGGAGTATGTTTTTGATTGCCTAAACCAACATTTTTTCGAGCCTCAGATCATTTAGTAAAATAAAGCACAAGGCTGTTGATCATTATTTTAATTAAATACAGAAAACAAGCCCTGAAATATTAAAGAAAGTTAAGGCTTTATTGTAGCAGTTTTCTAAGTTTCACTTGTAAGAGCTGGGGCAAAGATTTGGAGGCACGGCTAGTGTCGTGAGTGCAGTGACAACCACACATGCCCATTGTTTTGCATCATTAGTACTGTACTGAATCTTTAAGGAAAAAAAAAGAAGAAAGAAAATGCCCACTGAGAAATGCATCCTCCAGAGTCCAGTCTTTTTTATTACTTCACGTTTTTTTTCCCCTTTTTTTCTTTATACAGCACCTAATTTAGGCCACAGACAAAAAGAAAATGTATCTTGAATATGCATCACGGGTTCCAAAAATGAAAAGAAATTGGATTTGGATAGCACTTACTCAATAGACAGATATGATACATGGTAAGAAGGTGCACTGTCTGCCCTGTGATAGATTAAACTACTTTGTAGGAAAATTACTGTGAGCCAGTCACCACCACCACCGTGGCTAAATCTTTAATAAAATTCTCTTCCATATTCAAGAGCGAGGTATGAAGTACACAATAAGCAGAGTGGAGTAGAGTGCCATTTATCAAACCACAGCTAGGTCTGTAATCTCCTGCTTTATCCTTTTTTAGTACTTTATTTGTCTTTATTGTTGCAAGGAAGCACATTTACCCAGGGCAGTGGGCTTTCAGTGCTGATAAACCTTTTGTTTTAAATTCTACCTGTGGGTTGGTTTGGGCTTTTTGGTTGGGTTTTTTTTTTTATTTTTTTCTTTATCAGATAAGCATCCTATCACTCTATGGGAGTAATTAGTTTTGTTTTGGTGGTCCCTTGCTTGTTATGTGTTCTTTCACCCTTCCCTGCCTGACCTGACCCTACCTCTCTTTTCTCTGTGCTACAAAAAAGGATACCAAAGCCTCTAAGACATTTTAAAAAGAATACTCAAGCCAGTGCAGAAGACAGTCTGGGATGTATTGCATAATGCTTTTTTGAGGCTATTTGGCAAGATGGCAGTGTTGAACCATGTTGCAGTTGGCCCCTGGGTGGCACTACATGGCTAGACCTGGGACCAGCAAAAGCATTTTTGGAAAAAGGCAGAAAACATAATTGAAGCAGATTTTAAAAATTAAAGACTAATCCTTAAGCTAAATTTGTTGATATTTGCTGAATTCAATACAAAAGCGCAATAATATTAAACTGCACTCCTCTTACTGAAGGAGATCCCAAAAAGATCTGTATATCTTGACTACCTGATAATATCTGGATCACTTTTGGCAACATGCTGATACTAAGTACAGATGCAGTGGAAGGGTCCTATGGGTAGAAGTATGTGACTCGAGCTGCTTTGTGCTGCCTGAATATGCATACTACCAGTCTGTGCTGCAGCCCTGGGGGTGATTTCTTTAGTACTATTATAACCCTTTTTATTGTTTGAATAGCAGTTTTATGACAAAACATTTATATTCAGCCTGCCTTTGTACTTGACTGAAAGAGAGCAATCACTGAGAATGATAAGGCAACAATGGTAATGATAACTGCATTTATGGAGGCTTACAGAATTTAAACGGGCATGCAAAAATAGAGTTACAATAGTGCTCTACCTGCCTCTGAACTGGTTTGGGTATATTTCTTGTGCCTGGCCCATGTTTGCTTATTGATGGAGATGTTGCCTTTTCTCCCATTTTTCTCCCTTACGGCATTTCTGTATGAATCTTCCCTGTGTGTACATCAGGTTTATCTTACCATGGAAAGATGCCAAGGTGGGATGGAGGAACATAACTGTTTCTCAAAATCCACATCCCTGAAATTATTGCTCAACTTGATACTTAGGTTTTCAGAATTTGTGGTTATATGGTCTCACAGCAGAATGGCCATTACCTGTCTTTCGAGGTCCTACCACTCATGAAGAACAGGCAATCTTTCACTCTCCCTTGAAAAGAAGTGAGGGGTAGTACTGGGCATTGGAAAGTAATCCAGGAGTTTAAGAGCAGTCAATCTGCTGTCTGAATGTTTTTAAGTCCAACCAATTCTACTTTTGTCTTGAGTTTTGATTTTGTCTTTTCGAGGCATCACTTTGCTACAGTGTTTTCTCTCCATCCAGGTTTACACAGACATGAACACGCACACATTTGTGTATTTCCTTAAATTTATTGCTTATACAAGAAGGCATAAAATGACAGTGAGAAAGTTGCTTGTGTTTTGGGGGCAGGCAGATAGTTCTTGGTTCTCCAAGTTTTGTGTGAGGTGAACAGAATTAATGTCCAAGTCTGTTCATACTGTATGTTGTAGTATGGATTAGGAAGAAGGTGTACAATACGCATTGTTCCGAAGATGTGTTCTGGCTAGATTCTTCACAGGCTATTAAGTAGACTTCCTAATGTTAGAAGCTTTATTACCAAGGAAGAGACTGTCCTCCTGAGGTTAGAATGACGATTCAGCCTGCATTCTTCTATACTATTTTTCAATATATTAAACCAATTCTTTCACTGAGCGATTTTATATAAGAACCTCTGTGGACTGTTTCTTTTTATAAGCCAAAACAACGATTATTTTATAAAAGTGATTGACCATTTTAAAGGCTTTTAAAATCTTATGTTAAGATTTTATTGATCTTGAGAGCTGGTAATCTCAACACACCTTAATTTTATTCATACTATAGATTTCCTATTATATTGTTTTACTTCTTTATCCACCCATATTTTAATTTTCTGTACTTAACAATACATTAGAGGTTGATGGTACACAGAAGCTGGGTGGCAAGAATTTGTGAAAACTAAGTGACTAGAAATGTAGGAAGAGGAAATGGAAAAGCTCACTAACTACACTACATTCTAAATGTATGTATATGATCATTACATGTTAACCCGTTCATGTGGTCTTGTCTGTGCTATTTAGGCTTTAAATATGTTTAAATTAATAATTCAAAGTATTTTTTTGCAAATGAAATATTATAAAATGCAAACATTAACTTGCTTTGCCTAAGTTCTTACCACATTTTACTGGAATGCTGTATTCAAAGATATGTAATTTTCTACTAAATGTCTTTCTAATTCTTTTGTGCAGATGATACCTTTTCCCCAGGCCCAGCTATTTAGTGGTTATTATTGAACAAGTGTCTTTTACAGGATCCAAAAAAGTGCAGCATTACGTGAAAAGAAATTTTTTAAAATGTGCATGAACTATTTGGGAATATGCTTGGTGAATATTAAGCAAACACCTGAAGTTCCTGTGCTGCTGCCTAGAACCAGCACTTCATTACCTATTACGTGCAGTGACTTTGAATTTTTTATTAGGTACCGGTCTCTTAGCCTGTAAGGCTTGTGCATGATGTACACGAGAGCGATTTCCAGCAGAGCGAAGCTTATCGTAGATTCACCTAAAAGGTAAGGATCTTTTTTAATTTTTAGTTCGCATGCAGAACAGCTGCCTGCAGAACACCTGCACACAGAGCAGGAGAGAAATTTGGTTTAAGGGTTGATTATACATGTCTTACCTGTATACAGTAAGTCCAGAAATAGGTGTGATGAACTTCCGATAAACCCAGCATATGTAAATGTGAAGAACAATACCAGAATATTTACCCCCAGATTTTATGCTATGCTGCATTTTTAGAGGTTTGTTTTTTTTTTCAAGTTGCTGAGGACAAGAAAGGCTTAAATATACTTCTGGTTTATTTCATTTCTCCCAAATCTGTAGTATTGATACCCATCGTTTAGACAAGATAATTCCTAAAAGCAAAGCTGAACTGTGAAATTGGCAGGTAACGTATGCAAAAGAATGAATCATTGCTATTGGCATTCCTCATATTTGCTAAGGGAAACAGTGTTAACAAGCATTAATGAGTATTAAGAAAAAACAGAAAAGCAGGAGGAAATGGTGAAGAATTGAGACAGGCAACTAATAAGAATGGGAGGAGGAGAAGAGGCACAACAGTAAAGCTAGAGGTAGTGAAGAAATGCGAAGATTACTTTTTCACTGAGAATAGTTTAAATGGGCTTTTGAGGGTGAGGCACCTTATCATGTAGGTCACGAGTGGTAAGTCCTAAGAATATTAGTTTGAGTAATTCAAATCAGGAACTTCAGGAGATTAATATACCTTAAGAAAGCATGGGCTGCCTACAGGATATGGTGATAAGATGATGGTTTAGATAATGGAAATTGACAAAAACAATGTAAGAGGTAAGAAATTTTGAAACCCAGGACCAACAAGGACATTCTTGGTCTCCGAGTTTCTTTTATTAGCGTCATAAACGTAACAAACTCCATCTTAGAAAGCTTTGGCTTTTTCTTGTTGAAATCTCTTCTTGGACTTTCAGAAACTTGCATCCTTTTCCAGTCTATTCTTTTCAGTTCCAAATTTCTAAATACTTTCTGTGCCAAAAATTGCCTCCTTGTTGTTAACTGTCAGACTGATGTTTTAGCTTTCAGAATACCTTATTGCCATTTCTTCTTTAGCCACTTCCTTATCCAACTTTCAATTTCATTGCTAGCCTATTTTCAACTTTAACAAGCATTTGCACATGTGGCATTGTATGAAGTACCTTGCTGAAATCCAGATAGATACTTCGTTGAGCATATCAGTTAAAAGAAATGTACTGTTTTAGTCTGGCATGGTCTTCCTGCAATTAATTTATGTTGTATTTGAAAGCTGCAAGGGTCTCCTTGACCATATGAAAACAGAGCTGCTAGTGACAGTGTAATGAAGTCATTGCTCTTGTAAAAGTAAAGCTTTGTCTGCCACACTTTCTAAACAGTGAATCTGGGTCATACCATTTAGAAAAAGGTTTCCTTGAAAGCAGTCTATTTTTGATAAAGGGGCCTTGATCCATTCCCCAGTCAGGCTGAGCATGCAGATCAGGACAAATCTTTCCTCCATTAAAATCATTTACTATGATAAAAACGAATTAGCTGAATCAATACACTCCTCCTGACTTTTCCCTGAGGAGACAGGAGCAGCTGCTTGAGCAGCAAGTACTGTCTGACACCTCACCTGACATGGGCTATAAAGCCACCACTGGTGTCATGGGGGAGCAAGAAACGGACCCTTATGGGGAACCAGGGAAGGGGGTTACTCATGAGTGCAGTGGTTTTGCTGAGGCAGATCTGACTGTCAGAAGTGGTAAAGCTGTACAATCCTGAAAATGTATAATAGTAACAATAACACAAATCCCAGGAGACCCAGATGAGAAAGTCAACAGGTATTGTTTCCTATGTGTCATGCTCCTCTGACTACTTGAACTTCTTGGGTAGAGACGTGGCTCCAACTAATGAATTAAATTAATTTATTTTCAAGGATAGTTTCTCTAAAATTTCTTATTATTTGGTTTCTTCTGCTGTATCGATACCCTGTTATGTAATACTTAAGGTATTTAATAATGAGCATATTCTCCAGTTTTCTTCAAAAGAACTGCAATGCTTCAGAGAATAGGAAATGACGGGGCAAAAAGTCAGATATAAATAAGTTGAAAAAAAATGATCTGTGTGCTTTCAGAAGGTTTAGTGTGCACAAATTAACGATGCGTAGTGCTACAGAGGTGGTAAACATACTGATCTTGCAAGATTTTTTTCTAAATAGAAGTACAAAAAAAAAGGAAAAATGCCATGGAACAATTTTTTTTTATATTGAAAAAAATTAATGGTAGTTCCTTATGGCTTAGTATTTTTCCTCTATTTTCTATTAAAAGTAACTTTTAAAGGAAAGATTGTTAATATATTGACCTATGAAATTAAAGTTTATTCTCAGTCTCAAAAGAGATGATGGTAGAACTTGATTTGGAATTCTCCATCAAAATTAGTCTTCAATGGAAATAATTCATGCTCTGAAATTAGAAGTGGCGTGGGCCAATAGTAGAAGATCCCTAATTTAATTTGAAAAATTAAGTCTTGACATTTTTGCAATTAGATAATTGAACTTTTTAAAAGTGAAGGGGTTTTTTTAAGTGTAGATTTAAAAAACTTTTGTAATAATTATTAGTTAATTTGTACTAAGATTACAAAATCAATATAAAAGCATTTAGAGTGTTCTAAAATTACTGAATATAGGTATATGAATTTTTCATATTAATGAGTAAATGAAGGCAGGTGCTTTCTGACTGTTTTGGTAGGATGATATTTAGAAATCTAAAATGACTTTTTGTCTGTCTGCCCATAAAATGTCTCCTAGTGATGTTTCACTGATGTACACTGTCAGCTGATCTTTCAAGACATCTCCTTAACCACAGTGATTTTTACTGTTTACATCAACTTTTAATTCATCAGAAGAAGCTGAAGTTGCTTTGGTGGCAGCGGTACATACTGGTAGCCAAGTTGCAGATTTGTATATTATGAAATGACTAAAACTGGTTATGCAAATCTTGGTGCTTGGCCTTCTGATCATTGCTTTCATCAGCAAATAATATAATTTTCAGTGTATGACATTGATTCCTTTCTCTTATGCAATTTTTTTCAATATCAAATTGAGAGTGCAGTTAAATACGAAAGCTATATTGCTTTTTTAGCATTGTGCTTTTATAACAAATGGGTCTTTTCCTAAAAATCTCTTTCTTTGTTCTGCATAACTTTAATATGTTGGGCATGTCTCCTTTCATCACAGCAGGGGACACTGTGTATTTGCGGGATAAACTAGTTCCATATTAGCGATGTGAAATCTGTTTGAACTTGTTTGCATATGTATGCCAGTTGATAGTGCCTTTCGAGGTGGTAACTGTTGGGGAATTGTGTCTGTAGTGGTATTTTATTTTTTTCCCTTCGATATTTAATTTATATCCAGTAAATATGCTGTTCCCATTACACCTGGATGCTGTTTTTTATTGTCTCTAAATATAGGGTATATCATTAATAGCACATCAAATAAACACATCTAAAAATTAACGGCTGGTATTAATGAGTGAAATGCAAACACTGTAACTCACAGGTTGCTACTTTAAAGAAAATCTCCCAATGTTGCTGTGTTGAAAGTTTTAAAGATTGTTTTGAGTATCTGTGTATAAGAGTTGGAGCAGTAAAAGAACTTAAATTTGAGTCTCTGTGTTGCATACTCAGAGTTTTGTACATGGAGAACTTGGGTGGGAATCAGTGGGAATCTGTGTCACAGCAGGCCAGATTCCAAGGCTCTGTGAAGCAGTGCATGGTTAGAGAGCTCGTCTGCTCCAGCAAAGACACATCAGGGAACTGCTTAGCCTGAGAATCTCAGTCAGGCTTAGGTATTGAGCCCTTCAGCCTTGATTTATCTGCTGTGGTTTTGGACACATGCAGAAGCATAGCACTAGGCAACCTGGGAATATTAGTGATAAAAGCTTATGTGTTTATGTATGTCTTTTTATGTCTTCGATTTACATACCAGTGATTCGATCAAAGTCCCACTTCAGATGCCTCACTTGGTTTGTAAATCTTACTCTTTCCTTTTTATTTTATCTAAATATGCTTGCTGATATAAATTACCACTTTAAATTACCTTTTTAT
This sequence comes from Laterallus jamaicensis coturniculus, assembly GCA_022605575.1. Taxonomy (NCBI): domain Eukaryota; kingdom Metazoa; phylum Chordata; class Aves; order Gruiformes; family Rallidae; genus Laterallus; species Laterallus jamaicensis. Next base: position 1,967,462 of record JAKCOX010000027.1, read on the forward strand.
TTAGCATAAGAACAACTTTGACTGCTTTACTTATGAATGGTCTGCTGTGCATGTTGTAGGTGATACAGATGAGAGTGTATGTCTGTTTTGTTATTTAGGTGGAAAAATACCCTTTCTTATTTGATTCGTAACCCTGCCTAAAGAAAGCTGCTCCACATTCTGTTCCACTACAAACTCCCCCTGCTTTCACGGCATTTTAAAGGTTCTCTCTATTATTAGCTATTAAAAAAAATTAATAATTGATCTCAGGCTCATTTTTGTCTGGGAAGGACAAGAGTGACTATGCAGGGAGACTATTTAGAACCTATGCATTCTGGACTAAAGATCAACAAAGAAATAATTCACCTAGAAAAATGTATTTATTTAATTTTTTTACAAACCTGCCAGAAAGCTTTTCCCTTACTATAGGGCTCACATTTAAACTATTTTTAATGTTGGCTTTTGGCAAACAATGTATCTTTCTCCTTCTATGATGGAAAGAAACAGCTCAGTAATAAAGAATACTAATTTCCGTGTCTTTCATGTTCATGTCTGGGAAGAGATGCAATTTATAGAAGAAAATTACAAATCACATTATGAATTGCTTAACAATTTTTAGAAAAGGGGAAAACTTCTGGAAGAAAATATGAAAAAAGAATATAGTGACTAGTGTTTTTTTGGAAGTTTAGACATGAAATTTCCTTTATTGAAATGGACATATAAAAATACTTAGGCATATATCTATGGCATCTCATAGAAAAGGTTTTAAAATGGAATTACCATTTCCATCATGAAAGACTTTTTTGGGAGGATCAGAAGATGATGCAAACATTTGCCATTTAGGCTATTTGAAGGAAAGTCCACCCTCTTCAAACTGAGACTGCATTCAAACTCTTATTAACCTAGATACAAGTTCACTTACACATTTGCATTGGAAAGTATGTGATTTAATCACGTTATTAAAGTATATTGGTGTGGAATTCCGAGGAAACTGATGCAAACTGGTCTTTCTTATAGCACGACTATATTGCCATCACCAGGCTTTGAAGTGACTGTGCCTGAGTTTTCTGAAGTATGGTTGGGATATGCTCCTTTGAAGCACAAGGTTCATAGCATGGGAAAAAATATTCAAGAGATCAATTATTGCTCCTGACTCACAGTGTGTTCAAGCTGTCTTTATTACTTGTCATTGAGACAATAATTTGATTTGACAGGCAGATTGGATGTTATTAAAATTAAAGGATTTCAGTTGCTTTACTGCACATGTGAGGTGATGTTACGAAGATCTGCTCCGTGAAGAGAACCAAGACAATTGTGTTACTAGTTTGGTCTGCAGGTAAAGGAGTTGGAAAATTGCCCATTTTCGTAATTGGTTAGTCAATTAATTGTATATAGTTGTTCATGATGAGCGTTTACTAATGGAATATATCTCTCGTGCTATTGAAGTTGATACAGCGCACCTTTTTCGAGGAAAACAGGAATTAATGGTTTAGAGTGAGGGCTCTGTCACGTCACTGGTGTTGCTGCTCTTTTTATTATCTAGTATCAACCTTGAACTACCATTTGGACACCATTTTACTAGGTACTGTATATTCATATATTCAGCAAGAAACCTAAAATTATGAAAGCAGAAGAGGAAAATGTTAAAAACCAGGTAGATATAGGAGACTAGAACAAATAATGTACAATTGCAGCATGCTTTCAGATAAAGTTTGTAAGGTGTTTCTGAATGAAGAAAGCAGAAGAAAATCTTATTTGGGGCACGCTGGAATTGCTGCTGGAAAAAGATTACTTTGTTATTTTTTCCAATATGAGAGGGGATGGAAAAAAAGGCAAGTAGTGATCTGTTCCTGAGCACATGTAGAATTATCCAGTTTACTGGTTTTTAAATGTATTCTCTTATTCCTGTTTCATTAAGTTCTAACTGGTGAAATTGATACAAATGCATCAGCTCTTTTTATAGGAAAGGTTGCCACTAATGTAACTCCTGCGAGTTTAGGAATCTTTAATAGGGCTTTTTTCAACCTTTTGGTGAATGATCTTTTATTTCTGCCAAGACAAATCGGTAAGGCACAGCACGCTCCACTAAGAGCCGTTTTACGCCAGTCCAATTTTAAAATACCTATTTTCAGACATCTAGGAGTGACAGTTTAGAAAATGTCTGATCCTTCAAAGCCCTCCCATAAACATCCACCACCAGTTGGCAAACTATTTATGTATCTTAAGCTGCGCCTTTGAATTTTTAGAAATATATGAAGTAGTAAGAAGCACGCGTTACTAGGATTTTGTAATGTGCTTTTTCCTATCAAAGAACATATTTCTATTGTGCTCTAATGCTAACAATTAACATGCTTTTTTTCTTTTTTAAGTAGGAGAGCAAATGTTAGTAAATGTACAGGTAAACCTACCAATTAATTAAGTCTACATGTAATTAAGTAAATGTAAATTGCCATATGCTCAGTGCATTTCATAACCCTGAAGATAATAATTACCATATCCGGCTGATAATGGCCTTACTTTCAAAACAGGTGGGATATTCTCTGTCTCTTTGTTTTTTTCTTAGTTACAGTTTTTGGACAAATACTAAGTGCAGTTACAAAATATAACTGAGAGCAGAACTGTTTGTTCAAATTCAGGAATGCAGACTTAAAAATTCTTAAGTTCCTGTCCTTGCAGGTAAGGGTAAACAAAGAACTGATTTTCAATCCATCACATGCAGCCGACAAACATGGAGGTGAGGCAATTAAGAAAAAAAAAGTTTCCTCACCTTTTGAATTGCACTCAAATAAAATTTTATAAAAGGAAAGAGGAAACTAATTAATAAATTGGCACTGAAACTTCACTTTCTGGAAGATGCCATTTCTCTTTTATTCCGTCAGACAATCCTGCAATGTCTGAAGGGCAAATATATAAAAATGTGAATGTGCTTGAAAATACAGAATTTAAGAAGGAGAGTGAAAGGGAATTTTTAAGACTCTAGCCAGCCACAAAAGATGACTCATCAGACTCTGCATCTCAAAACACTTTCATCTTTGTCTTTGACATGTCCTTAGTCATTCTATGATTTTCCTCAGTTTCTTCATGGTTATTGAATACCAAAATATTGTAAAATATGGTGTAAGCTATATATGTTTATTGACATTATTTTGTAATCCGTATTCTGGACACATGAGAACAGTCAGTTCTTGCTACATTGTTATGTTGCTTTACTTATAATGAATTTTACTCATTATGTTTATGTAACTGATTCATGGCTGTGTTGCCCACCATTCTTTATGATTCTGATGGATGGAAGTAAGCGATTCACTTAGTCATCCTCATTTTGGCTGAACTTTCTCAACGGCTTCTTTTAGACTGTGTGTATCAGTATTAAGCAACAATTTAAGACTACCATAGTTAAAGGTTTTTCCATGTGTAGTCATGTATCATATAGCACTGCATCAACAGTTACCTTCTCTGAGATGTAAAAATACAGATGCCTAAAGTACTAACAAGTAAGAAAGGTGTTTCCAAACTAGATGCCACTAGTGCTACAGAACCCAGTTCAAAACAGTACCAAACCTTTCACGGACCTGCTCCTGTGAATTGCAATTGCTGTGGTTCTCATCAGTACAATTGATGTTACCAAGCAATTAGCTTTTCTGAAAATCTGATCGAAGAAGAGTTATGTATGGATGTACAGTATGCATATTCCCTTCAGCCTGAGGAAGAACTGTGTTCATTTGAATTAGAAGGACATAGGAAGGAGACTGAGCTGGTGATCCAGTTGTTCTGTAGTTTAGATTCTGAAGTGAAATGAAATACGGTATACCAGTTAAATGGAATATTTTTAGGGCAATTATCAATAATTTCTTATAAACTCATTCCAACTAAAAATATTTTTAGGGCAACTTCTCTATAAAATCTGCTTTGAAAGATGGGTTATCCATGTGAAAGATTTAACACTTAATTCTTAACCTTTACTTTCACCCTTCCCGCTTCTTTTGACCTGCTGTTTCCCCAGTTTTTAGATGACAGTTTCTACTAGTGCTGATAATAAAAAAAACCCAACCTGCAATAAAAACCTGAATATCAACAGGAAGCTTCACAGAGGAATGCAATCAAAAATGGTGTTCAAAATCAAGCCTAGAATCAAACCAGCAAAAATTCAAAAACTTTCAGCTATTTGCAATTATGGTGGTAATTGCTATTTTAAAATGTTTATCTTCTTCCAAAGAAACTCCATGATGCTAGCTGAAATTCTAGGTATTTTAAATCACTGAAAATCCTTTTTTGCAGCTGATGAAGACTAAATATTATCGGCAATCAAAACAACATATTATCTACATATTTTAGTTGATTAAAAAAAAAAGTGGCTTTTGGAACTTCTTTAAAAAATCATTTTACTATGTACTACTAGCTAATTACAGCATACTTCTTCACAGACCAAAACATTAGTGTTATCTGTTTTAAAGCAAGAAATGGTGGATTTTTAAATTCTTTTTAAGGAAATGGCGTCTGACATCTTTGCTATGAAATTTTAGTCCATGTAATCATTCCTTTTCTTACTGTTGTAAATCAGTGTTTTCAGTGAAATTTTGGTTAATTATGTAAACAACACTTATAATACATATAATTAAGGTTTCTGTAAAAATACTATAATTTAAAGATTGTTGTATCAACATTACATAATATAAGGCCATTAAAGAGAAGCAAATGGCTGAAAGTTTTATAGAGAGTGAAAGAAAATGCTATTGAATAACAATGTAAGTATAATTTTGGTTCAAGAGCAATTATTATAAAGGGCAACTAAATTCTGAGGTTTTGCTCGAGACTCTTTCTTGTACTAAATTATATTTTGAATGTAAGAAACTTCATTTATTTTTATACTCTGATAGTAATAAACTATGATCTTCTTTCTTTAGTTCAGAGGCTTGTTCAATTCACAGTTTTTGGAAGGATGGATTTCATAAAGCAAGGGAAAATTCTATCTCAGTTTCATCATTAAAACATTCTAATTACAATTTTTCTAGTATATCTGTTAGAAGTCAATAATATCCTACGATTTTTGAGTAAAAATTCATAAGCATTCTGCTAGATGTTTTCTTATAGTATCATCCGAGTAGTTATTAGCTTGATGTCTGAAGAATAGATATTTGCAAATGGTTTACCATAGGAATCTCTTCTAAAGGTACAAAGGTAAAGTTGTACAATGTAATATGACCAATACCTGGTAAATTTACAGGATTTGGCTTTGAACAAATATTGTGGAAAAAAGTGAATGGTTTTCTAACAATTGTTTTATATGTACTATGTCTGGGTGAAGCAAATGCGAAGGATTGTCAGGGAAATGATGACACAGCACTGATACAACTGCAATAGGATCAATGGAGCTGGCAGAACCCTGCATGGAATTTTTTGAAGTTAGAGGCAAATTTTTAGGGAAGGATCCTGACTTACAGACCTCATTTACAAAACAGAATGCATTAAAGTACTCTGAAATTGAGTAAGGTTTTTTGGTTTGGTTTGGTTTGGTTTGTTGGGTTTTTTTTTTCCCCTAGACTTGCAACGAGTGGAACTAGGAGGTGTCTGGAAGTTTAGGAGAAAGACAAGTCTTTAAACACCAAAATAACTATAGCTAACTCTTGGTATAAAATGGAGACTTTGATTAATCTGTTAAAAATCTAATTTTGTACTCACTGATTCATACCATTGAGGCCAAGAACTTCATAAATATTTAGCAATTTTAGTAAGCTTGTGTGACAATTTGAGGCAAAATTAAGCCAATAACCTTAAAAAGAGAGCAAAAAGGGTTCACAGGTTGTAACCACTCAGTGTTGCTTAATCTTCAGTACTAAATTATTAAATCCTTCAAGGAAGAGAAATCTCACACTATGGAAAGAGTATTTTGAGAAATGACTTTTCAACATGGAAGTAAATCTGCTAAGTTTGAAAATGTGATTTTAATCAGGGCATGAATGATGGGGATTTTGTACAAATAAGCTGCTTTTGTGAATCTTTTCATAGGGTTGCTTGATATTGTATTTTTATGAGATGCAGGATACAGACAAGTTAGGGAGAAAAAAAGCTATAGTGGCAGTTTTAGTTTTAAGTGTATGGTACTTTACTGAGTTCCTAAGCAGCTTACTTTCTTCATAATTAAAATGCATGCTAGAAAAAATAAATATTGGGATCAAATTTGTGAGATAGCTACATAATTAAAGACAGACCTCTCATACATCATTCTTTGCATTAGGAATAAAGGTATTTGAGCAGAGGTCTTTGTTTTGTAGCAACTATAAACCTGAAGTTTATTATGAAAGAGATGCCGCAGAGGTTTTTCCCTCTTACAAGATGTCTCTAAATCTGATATGACATGATACTGTATGAATGATAAAGCAGTCATGATTTCAGATATAAAAAGCCTGAAAGTAAATCTGTAGTATTGCGACCATACTGAGGAAAAGCACCAGTCATTTTATTCTATAGAATTCCTGAGCCAGCTGATAGATGAATCACTTTTGACAGTAACTCACTTTTTGACCTATGTGGCAGGGAGAATGTCACAGCAGTAGGAGAAGTTCTGTGATAATTGGAAAGTGAAGGGGACTTGGTGGTGCAGTAGGTTAGTGCATTAGCCTTTCCCCTCTAGAGACCTTGGTTCATATTCTGCCTAAGGGTCACTAGTGAAAATTCATGCTTTGGTGTCCTACTTCTGTTTGTACATATGACAGAAGAGACCCATATTTGGAAAAAAAGATGTTGCCTTTCTTCGCTATAAAATACTGTATTGACAAGGATCTTAGGACCGATGTTCGTTGGCAGAGAGCTTAAACAGTCCTTATTCCTCCCATACATGGCTTATCAAGCCCACTTTCCTCAAAAGAGCATTCATGCAATGTTTTACTAACAGGGAAAAAAGGAAAAACTTCTCGGTTGGTATGCATGAAAATAATGCAAATAATGAAGGAAACTCATCCATAATACAAAAGCTACACTGATAAATTAGTCATTTTCACTTGGAATTAACTCCTGCTAATCTCTCTTGCACTGAAGTTATATATCTCTTAAGGTGTTTTACTTGAACCTCTTTCTGCCCAAGATTTTTAAGTGCCAGAGACTTGCTGTTTCATATGCAGTGGAGTGGAGGAGTGATGACGTCCAGTGATTAATTAGTTAAAAAAGTACACATTCCCAAAAGGTATCCTAGGAGCTACTTTCAAGTCCTGTTTAAAAGAAACATATTGCTTGCATTTACAGGTGGTAGTAAGCTGAATGTAGATTGGTTATTAATGATGTACTGCCTTTTATTACATTGTTTTGTTTACTCTTATTGCCATGTAACAAGGGTGGTGCAACTAATTGTGCTTAATGATCCAATGCAAAGAGCCTGAATATTGTCTTATCTACTCCTCCTATATTTATCTTTTCATCTCCTTCAAAATGTACAACTTCCCAGTTACATTAGGGATTTGCAGCAATGTGCAAACCCCGTAACTTTCAGATTCCCACGGAAATGTTATCTCTATTTGCAACTGTGAGAGAGCTTCCCTCTTAGAACATGAATTAAATATTCAGGATGGATCCAGAACTTTGGTGAAAATCACAGAATGTCAGGGGGTTGGAAGTGACCTCTGGAGATGATCTAGGAGAGCAGGATCACCTAGATTAGGTCACTCAGGAATGTGTCCAGGAGGGTTTGAATGTCTTCAGGGACTCCCCAACCTCTCTGAGCAGCCTGTGCCAGTGCTCTGCCACCCTCATAGGGAAAAGTTTTTCCTTATGTTTACATGGAACCTTCTATGCTCCAGCTTGTACCCATTGCCCTTATCCTAGAAGTGGACATCACTGAGAAGAGCCTGGCTCCATCCTCCTGACACAACTTTTATGTCTGTGAATCAGTAGACTTAGATTTCTGTGACTTCACTGAAAAAAAATGGAAAATTTTAAGGGGAAACAGTGAAAGCAATCTGTTCAAGAATAAAAAAAGGCATCAGGAAAGTAAGACCCACAGCTTTATACCCTTCTTCTAGCCAATAGGCAACCACAGTTATGGCTCCATCTCCAGAGCAGATCACAAGAATTATCAGCTAACCACAGTATCCGGTGTCTATCCCTTTTTTGACAATAATTTTCCTTTAACTTCAGGTAAACATCAAGTAGAGATTAAAACTTATTTTATTTTTCCCTTCAATAATGATAATAATGATAATAATGATAATAATGATAATAATGATAATAATAATAATAATAATAATAGAGGGGGTAAACAGAAAAGCAGCAAAGGATTAAAGAGTAAAGGCAGGTCAGAGAAAGCTTGAACACAAAGCAGCAGACAGGAGCAGAAGTGTCATTTGACTGATAAATCATTCTCTTAATCAACTGTGCCAGCCAAAGAAGGTCTGAGTAAGCAGCTACAAATGAATAAGCTTTAACTAATTTTTTTTCCCACTCCTCCAACACATACCTAGTAATATAAATTTATACTTTTAATTGTGCTAGTTTCTAATAGGGTGATAGGAGCCTTGGATTGAGATTTTCTTTGCATGAAAAAACTTCCTAGAATTGTGAAAACCTTTAAGCATCTTCGATACTACATAAGACTTTAGATCTCCTTAGGTGCACTAGATTTCTTCGAGTAGATTTCTTGACTGGTTAGGTTTTGTTGCTGCTTTTTGTTTTTTTCATCCAACACCACAGATCTGAAGCCCTGAATAAGAAGCAGAAGCAAGATGGGATTGAACTGTGACTTTTCTGTACCTTGTGATGTTCAGATAAGGGAATAATGTAAGATAAACCTTCTCTTGGTACACATGCATCTTGTCAGATCAGCAAGGTCACTCCCATTCACCCTTCACTTGCACCTCTCACCTCTAATTGCAGACCAATAGCAGGGATGCCTTTAGAATGTTAGTCTCATATCCTCTAAAGGTTGATGATAACAGCTTCACAGTCTGGGAGGAGAAAGAGTTACTAAGGAAGGTCTTTTTGCTTCCCTATTTCTGTGCAAAGGTGAAACTGAACTAGAAATGAGAGTTGAGGCTGAAATAAAAATGGAGAAAGATGAGACCTAGGTTGAGATGAAAGTGCAAATGGAGAATTATGATTTGTAATAGGGTTTTGCAGATAAAACCCTGTTAAACTTGAAATAGTCTTTAATCTGCTTAAGCAAGTTTGTCCAAAACATTACTTTTCATTTTTTATTTTTCTTGTATATCTGAAGTCTTAAACTAAAAACCTTATGAAAACTCTTTTCATAAACAAAACTTCTGCATTATATACAGCACATTTTCATCATGTGCTCACTTGTACTGTGCCCTGTTACAAGTGAGATTCTAAAAGAACCAAAAGATACCTAGTTCAAAGAAGCTCTGCTGATGTTTTAAGTTGTAGAAAGAAGAGCATAGTATTCATATTCTGGAAGCCTACATGAACCTCCTGAAGAGCTTTGTAGAACTGTGAGTTTTGCTAACAGCCCTCTTTTCTCAGAATCCAGATAGTACTTTTACTCATCTAAAGCTGTCATGTTCAGCAATGTTTCTCACTAGGAATTGGTTATGCATCCTGAGACAAGTGAAATCTGTCTCTGCTTATTACTATGTTATTTTAACTGTATAGGATTTAAACACGTAAGTCTCATTTTTAGAGGTTCTTTTAGCTTTTGTTTTTAATTATGAAAAAGAAAAGGTAAAGGTAATGCAGCAATTGCAATGAAGTGTTCAGATTCCTAGCTGTTGACGGAAATGTGTGTACTTCTGGATTTGATTTTGAGCTGAGAAAATAATCTGACAACTTATTTTTACACCACTTTAGTAGTGATGTGGAGGTTTTTTTAAAGTTTCAGTGTTGTTAGGTATGATGCACAGAAGCAGGGTGAGAAAGTGATTTCATGCTCTATTTCTCCAGATGAAGTTTAGTGCATCTCTGACAAATACCGACATGTAAACCTAAATTGCAACTTTCCAGGTCTAACAATGGTAAATTAAAAAAAAAAAAAAATCTTCACAGAAGTCATAGATAAGCATTTATAGGCCAAAACTTTTAAAATTAATTGATGTTTTACCATGGCACAGGTTAGCTTTAAAAAAATTAGCCTATCATGGTTTTAGACTCTTAAAAACATGACTGGTTTCTATGCTTTTTAAATAGGTTGTTTGCTACCATAATTTTTAATTACAGTGAAACAAACCAAAAAGTTTTTAAAAAATAATTTGTTTACCATTTTGGGGATTCTTTTTGGTCTGAAATTTCCTTGACTTTGCCTAAAATCAAATAAGCTTACAGTACTTGGCAGGATATAAAAGGATGAAGTTACCTAATCCATGAATATAAGGAAACATCAATACCTGTACTTGTGAATTTTAAAAGGTAACTCTTTCTTCTCTACTACTTAACCCAGAATTTTACCACATAGTTATTTTTGGGTTCAATTTTGTATATCAAGCTTCAATATTCAGGAGGTTATAGAGTAAGGAATTTGTATATGCCACAATTTCTTGAGTTTTTTATCTCAGGGTTCTGCCTCACAGAGTTGCATGTTCATCTTGGGGTGATTCTTTCAACTCTTGCTCTCACCTGTCCTTTTGTTTGTGTCTGTCCAGTCTCTGCTTCAGTTGTGATAAAATTCCTTATAGAATAGCTGCTCACAAAAAAATACCCAAACCCAAAACAAAAAACCAAAATCAGTATGGGTATATCTTAATATTCAAGGCTTTATTAAGCCATGGAAGTTCTGCAGGTGTTTCATGAGTGTCACTGTCCTTCCTACCTTGTGACCAGAAAGGATAAGAATGGAAACCTCTCCAGCCAGCCATTAGTCAATTGTAATGCATCCTCCCTCATTAATCATTATTTTATTTTAGTTGAACTCTTCACTGTGTTGATGCTTTTTCTACATGTTATTTAAGACAATGTAGTTTCATTTGAGGTGAAACAAAGAAACAAATACTTCGTATTTATATCGGGAAAAGAAATCTTTGAAAAATGTTTCATCCAGCTCCACTCAAAGTCATTTATGGCTGTGATTCTTGTTCCTACTGCATAATCTCAAGAAAAATTGTTACCTAATAATATAGTGGAGCACTGTATTAAGCTGGTTGCATGTTATCTGCCCAGATATGTAATTTTGAGCTATTTCTAGTGTTTTATATTTACCTTTAAGATGTTTCCTAATGTAGCTCTCTGAAGATAGAATTTGATTCCACTGAAAAAGTGAGTACTGTGTGTTGTATATTTAAGCCACAACTTTGGGGTATGAGAAAAAATGGTAGATAATGAGAAAAATGAACAAAGTTATCAATCTGATAATAGCAGTGCATAATGTTTAATAATGTATTGGGTAGCATTTATCAAAAGGTTTACATAGCTGCCTACATTCCTAACGGGCAGCTCTGGGATAACAGTCATAATCACAGGTTTATGATAAAGTATCTGAGGTTTCAGAAGTTCAATCCAACAAGCACTAATATCTTAATAGCTTATAAGTAGGTTTACTGAATAGTCATAAATGTAATTATGGCGCACTGATGTAAACTTGTTTGAGAGGCAAAATTGTTTCAATTAAGAGCAATGGAATACTGCTAGATAAAGTAAAATTGTGGCATTGCCTGTTCATGACATAAAGCAACATATTGCAAATTTAAGAATATTTAATATTTAAGAATATTAAAATTTAGATTGGAAATAATAGTTTTATATTCCCCTCCTCAGACTCAGTTCTTAGTTGCTGGGAATTTAAAAATGGTTACCTGTGAGTGGGTAAGTAAGGGTGCATGGCTTTGAGGTGACTTGTTCATCCCACGCCCTTGATAGACTGTGGCAAAATGTTCCCAGTCATAACTCTACCTGACATTAGGGTTGTAGCTGGATTATGTGACTACAGCCAGGTGCTGTATACCTGACAGATTTCAAGAGGTACAGGAAGAGTGTTAAAGATGTGTCTCAGTTTTGTGAAGTCCATATCAGGAAAAAAACTGGCTACTCTCTGCAGGTATTACCAGCTCTGTTTTGCTTCAAACAAAAGTTGAAGCTTCAATCTTTCATGTATTTAGAACTTTTTTAAGGTATGATTCTTTCAAGATGACAACAACTCCTGAAAGGATAAAAGCTTAAGAAAATAGATAACATACTGAAATATGCACACATATTGTACTTCATCTTGCCTAGTTCTCCATGAAATGTCAGAAGAACCTCCTACTGTGATATGTCTGTGAGCTCTGCAAGACTGATTAAATTTCTATATAATATCAATCGCTGCATCCTGTGAACCATAAATTATGAAATTTGTGTTCTATTTTATCACTCCATAAAAAGGCTTAAAACTTTTTTTCTTATCAGATACGAAGAATAAACTGTGACTCTCATTTTATTCGTGGCAATTTTATGCACATACAGAAATAGTGTAAATGTGGGGTATATTTTGTGTATATATATGTGTGTGTGGAAGAAATAGATTAAGAAAGTATTTTCTACATTAAAATAAATAATATTATGATTTATTTCTCAATTTTTGTAGCATCCCAAAATAAGGGAATAAAATTAGGTGTATAAAGCCTAATACATAAAGGTCCCCTGAGAGCAGAATAGAGAATACTCAGTCTGTAAGAGGATGCAGTTTCCTCCCTTACATTTTTAACTAGTGGAATAGCAAAATATAATCAGGAGATTGGTGTTAGAGAAGCTTTGCTTTGTGACAGAAACTAGTGTTAAAAGGGCTTGTGGTCATTTCTCACACCACTTCAGGATGTGTGGTTTCTGTACAGAATCTCAGCTTACACATTTAAATCGTATTCAATGCTTTTGACCTTTTGGCACCACACACCAAGAGGCTAATGTGAGGAATCTGTTCCTCTTGAATTGCTGACTGTAGTTTAAGTCCATTGTTCAGAGAATTTTGGGATTATGAATTTCAAACTAAGATGAGCGTAATAAAAATGTCTTTATTCTCATTCTCATCTCCGTCTCACACTCTCTCGCTCTCTCTCACAGGGGTTTGTACTGTGGCTCATCACCATTGCATCTGAGTGCCTTCCAAATAAAATAAATAACAGTAGCAAAGCCCCTAGTGAACATCATGGGGAACATCAACATTGAGAGGCAGGGCTGGTAAATCTGCATGCAACACAGTGTGAACGTGCTTAGCTTGCTTCCAGACTGGAGCTGGCTTACGTCCAGCTTCCTCAGGAAAGTGTACTTGAGCGACTTCAGTCCTGTATTTACTGTATGGACTTGATCCTTCTCTCGAGGTAGAGATAGGGTGGAAAGAGATTAGAGGGGAGGCTGCGTTTGTGTTGATGTGACAACTTTTAGTGGTTTGTGATAGTTGTACACAAAGTTTATATTCAGATTATATTCAGATTGCAAGCCAGGTAAATGGGAGCAACCCACACCCTGAGGAGGGCTGGAAGGTGGTCCCTACTCGCTGCCGTAGACACTCCCCCTGCCTCCCTACCCCACCCCCTCAGGTCCCCATAAGCAACAGATATGGGGCCCTGGGAGTTGAAGGTGAGGTATGTGAGGAGATGAATACAATCCCTCTACCTCAGAGGAAGCAAAAGCCCAGAGCAAGGAGAGTATCTGCACGCCTTGTGACGGCCTCAGAAAAGCGAGTAAGAAGAGTAGTTGTAGTTGGGGATTCCCTCCTTAGTGGGACGGAGGGCCCCATATGCAGACCAGACCCTACACGTAGGGAGGTGTGCTGCCTTCCTGGTGCCAGGATCAGGGATATTACCAGAAGGCTCCCAGGGCTGGTTAGTCCCTCTGATTATTACCCACTCTTGATAGTTCAAGCAGGTAAAGATGCAATCATGAAGTGTAGCCTGCGCACTATCAAGAGTGAATTTCGTGACCTAGGTCGCTTTGTTGGGGGGGCGGGTGCCCAAATAATATTTTCTTCTATTCCCACTTGTGGGAGGTGGGGTTCGGAGCAGGTCAGAAGAACCCATGAATTGAATCAGTGGTTGAAAGGCTGGTGCCTACACAAGAAATTTGGGTTTTTTGACCAAGGCATGGTGTACTCTGCTCCGGACATGAGTACTGCTAATGGGGCTTACCTGTCCCATAGAGGAAAGCGGATCCTTGCTCAGGAGATGGCAGGGCTCATTGATAGGGCTTTAAACTAGTTAGGAAGGGGGAAGGGGATATTACAAAGGCTGCTGGGGTAAGGCAGATGCTTTGGGAGACACAGCACGAGTTGCTGGGGGAAATAGATAAATGCCAACAGCACAATTGCAGACTTGGGGATGTTGCTCCACACGAGAGTAGGGGTAACTCTGTGGACTACCCCATGAACTCCTCGGTGGAGCAGTTTTTGCCCACCCCCTATCGAAAATCTCGCAGTGAGCTGTTGGGGATATCTGGATCTGCTGCCCCACTAAAATGCCTATACACAAACGCACGTAGCATGGGGAACAAACAAGAAGAATTAGAGATCTTTGTGCGGTCACAGGGCCACGATCTCATTGCGATCACTGAGACGTGGTGGGACAGCCTGGATGACTGGCACGCTACCATGGATGGCTACGTGCTTTTTAGGAAAGATAGACTAGGGAGACGAGGTGGAGGAGTTGCTCTTTATGTTAGAGAGCACCTAGAATGTATTGAGCTCCACCTGGGTAGGGATGAACCGTTTGTCGAGAGCTTGTGGGTAAGAATTAAAAGGCAGGCCAGTTTGGGTGACATAGTCGTGGGCGTGTACTACAGGCCCCCTGATCAAGAGGAACGGGTTGATAATGAATTTTATAAGCAATTGGAAGTAGCCTCAAGATCGCAGGCGCTGGTCCTTATGGGGGACTTCAACTACCCAGATATTTGCTGGGCAAGCAATACGGCCAGTCGTATGCAGTCCAGACAATTTCTGCAGTATATGGAAGACAACTTCCTGATACAGATGGTGCAGGAACCTACTAGGGGAGGGCGGATGCTTGACCTTGTTTTTACTAACAAGGACGGGCTCGTCAGTGAAGTGAAGGTCGGGGGCAGCTTAGGACAAAGCGACCATGAAATGGTCGAGTTCAAGATCCTGAGTGGAAGAGGCAAGCCAAAAAGTAGGATAGCTACCCTGAATTTTGGAAGAGCTAACTTTGATCTCCTCCGAAATCAAATAGGGGCTATCCCATGGGCTGCTCTGTTTGAAGGAATGGGAGCCTGCGAGTGCTGGCTAACATTCAAACAGCACTTCTTCCAAGCGCAGAATAGGTGCATCCCTTTGAGTAAGAAATCGGGAAAGAGAGGTAGAAGACCTGCGTGGATAAGCAGGGAACTTATGAGTAAACTCAAAGGGAAGCAGAAAACCTATAAACTGTGGAAACAGGGTCTGAGATCATGGGATGAATATAAGGATGTTGCCAGGGCCTGTAGGGATGCAACTAGGAGGGCTAAGGCCTGCTTAGAAATTAAGCTGGCAAGGGACATAAAGGACAACAAAAAGAGCTTTTTCAGGTATGTAAATAGTAAAAGGATGACCAGGGATAATGTAGGTCCCTTGTTGAATGAGGCGGGTGTCTTGGTGACGGGAGATGATGAGAAGGTGGAGATACTTAATGCCTTCTTTGCCTCGGTCTTTACTCCGAAGGCTTCTCAGGACTCACAGATCCCAGATGAAAGAAGGAGTGGTTGGGGAACGAATGGCTCCCCTCTAGTAGAGGTAGGGGTGGTCCAGGAGCGACTCAAAGGAATGGATGCACACAAATCCATGGGCCCGGATGGGATACACCCACGTGTGCTGAGAGAGCTGGCGGAGGTGATTGCGGAGCCGCTCTCTATCATCTTTGACAGATCCTGGACTACAGGAGAAGTGCCTGAAGATTGGAGGATAGCCAATGTCACTCCAGTCTTTAAAAAAGGCAAGAAGGAGGATCCCAGTAACTATAGGCCAGTCAGCCTCACCTCTGTCCCTGGAAAGGTGATGGAACAGCTTGTTTTGGATGCCATCTCCAAACAACTGGAAGAGAAGAAGGTCATGAGGAATAGTCAGCATGGATTCACCAAGGGGAGATCGTGCTCGACCAATCTCATAGCCTTCTATGATGTTATTACCAACTGGGTGGATGGAGGGAGAGCAGTGGATGTCATCTACCTCGACTTTAGCAAGGCTTTCGATACTGTCTCCCACAACATCCTGATAGAGAAGCTGAGGAAACAAGGGATAGACGAGTGGACAGTGAGGTGGGTTGAGAACTGGCTGTCAGACCGGGCTCAGAGGGTCGTGATCAGTGGAGTAGAATCTGAATGGAGGCCTGTGACTAGCGGTGTTCCCCAGGGCTCAGTGTTGGGTCCAGTCCTGTTTAATATCTTCATTGACGACCTTGATGAGGGAATAGCATCCACCCTCAGCAAGTATGCCGATGATACAAAACTGGGAGGAGTGGCTGACATGCAGGAACACTGCGCTGCCATCCAGCGAGACCTGGACAGACTGGAGAGCTGGGCAGGGAGAAATCTAATGAAATTCAACAAAAGCAAGTGTAAAGTCTTGCACCTGGGGAGGAATAACCGACTGTATCAGTACAGGCTGGGGGATGACCTGTTGGAGAAGAGCTCTATGGAGAAGGACCTAGGGGTCCTGGTTGATGACAGGTTGGCTATGAGCCAGCAGTGTGCCCTGGTGGCCAAGAGAGCCAATGGGATCCTGGGATGCATCAGGAAGAGTGTGTCCAGCAGGTCGAAGGAAGTGATCCTCCCCCTCTACTCTGCATTGGTCAGGCCCCACCTGGAATACTGTGTCCAGTTCTGGGCTCCCTGGTATAGAAAAGACAGGGACCTTCTGGAGAGAGTCCAGAGAAGGGCGACAAAGATGATTAGGGGTCTGGAACATCTCCCCTATGAGGAAAGGTTGAGTGAGCTGGGTCTGTTCAGCCTGGAAAAAAGAAGACTTAGGGGGGACCTAATTAGTGTTTACAAGTATCTTAGACATGGGTGGCAGGGGGAATTGGCCAGCCCCTTTTCAGTGGTCAGTGGGGACAGGACTAGGGGCAATGGCTGTAAGCTGGAGCACAGGAAGTTCCGCACCAACATGCGGAAGAACTTTTTCACAGTGAGGGTGACAGAGCAGTGGAATAGGCTGCCCAGGGAGGTGGTGGAGTCTCCTTCTCTGGAGATATTCAAGTCTCGTCTGGACGCCTATCTATGTAATATGAGATAGGGAGCCTGCTTTGGCAGGGGGGTTGGACCCGAAGATCTCTTGAGGTCCCTTCCAACCCCTAAGATTCTGTGATTCTGTGATTCTGTGATTCACAGTTACGAATATACCTGTGATTTCCTATGTTGTTCTTTAATGGAAATAAGCATAGTATTAATAACTTTTCTCACTAAAAAAATAGCAGTAGAATTAATTTGGTGTGTTTTTTCATGTAAAATTATGTACTTTATTTTTCTTTGGATTTATTTTTATAGTTTCTTCTGTATTCAGTAAGATAAGTATCCTGAGCAATATGCCATTAAGTCAAGAGCAAACATAAATTGATCATAACGGAGTGGCTTTCAAAAATGCAATATTCATTTTGAGAATTGATCATAAATGGAAGCCATTAGTAGAATTTCACAAGATATAATGAGGCTGTGGCAAAATGTATGAATGAAAGTGTTAATGGCAAGAATTTTGAAATTTTAGGAGGCAAATATTGAAGCAATGAACTGTAAGATAAACAGTTTCAAAATTCTTCAAATCTGAATCACATCAAACCAAGTGCTAGTAGAAAAAACCCCAGAAACAACAAAGTAGCAAACCCTCTCCCCTTAATGAAAGCATGGTTAGATTGTATGCATCATAAGGCAGATCTTGTGGCTCATTTTCTGTGTAATCTAGTGGGTGCTGTTTGTCATGAAGGGATTTCATTCAAATCCATTCAGAAATTATCTTTATGAAACCATTTATGCTACTTTGAAAAGCTGGCAAAGAAATGGTTTGTTGAAACATTTGAACTTCATAAAAAAAGATGTAATAGTAGTAGTAACCAGTTTTCTCAAACTGTTTATAAAAACTCTGGAGTTTGGATAACTTCTGAAAAGTTAGTAGTTGTAACTACTTTTATTTTGGAGTGAAATCTTGAAGTGTAGAAATTATGGTTACAAAATAGAGGTGTTGATGCAGTGCTGTGCCTTCATTTTGGTCCTTCTTTTAGTTTTCTGGGGAAATACACTTGTTCTGTGACGAAAACACAAGCAAGTAGGACCATCAATGATTAAGCAGTTCATCTAAAGATCTCTTATTTCATTGCATTGTCACTTATTGCATGTTCTTTGCATATCTTGCCTAATTAATCTAGTCTATTTAAAACTGAAAATGTCCTTGTAAAATAAATAGTCTTTTAGTAGCTATTTTCAAATCTGAAAGCCAAAAAACTGATATTGCATATGGAAAATGCTGGTTTCATTATACATTACCATGATTCCTTAAGAGGCATTGTGATACAAAGCTTTTCCTGGACAGGATCAGCATGATACATATACAACAGACAAACAGTTAGGAGAAAGTTGTTGATTTCCTAACCTTAGAACAAAAGATAGAGACCTTTAAACCTCAGAGCTCAAAGATTACATAGATTTCCTTTAGGTTGTTGCTGAATTGAGTTTTGTCCTTTCTATTCTTAAAGGATGCATTATTTACAAAAACGAGGGAGTATCCACCGCTGTTGTACATGCACTTGATGACAGTTTCATAAACTACATGAGATATGCATGTGCATGTAAATAACAGATGTCCTGGTGTTGAGGCAAATGTGAAGACAGTATCTTTTAGTCTATATTGTTAAAGGAATTAATAATTTGTGTTCTCTTCAGTAACCAAAGACAAAAGTCTCATTAGAAAGATTGTTTTAAAAGCAGAGAGTGATAGGTCTGTTTTGGAGAACATATCCGACACAGAAAGTAAAAGAGAGATTTCACTGTGATCTTAAAAAAAATGTAAAAGAAATTTAATTGGAGTACTGGAAAAAATACCAAAACATCTATGTAAATACATACATGTTTGTCCAAATTTATTGGAAAACTGATCAACAGTCATTTTCTGAAGTCAATAAACAATTCTTACCTGTTCCACATGAGCCTTTGTGGAGAATCTTTGGTGAAACTATTGAGAAATTCTCTTGTACTTCTTTTTGATCATTAAAGATCATTTTGACATGACAGCATGGTACTGCATCTGAGGAGGACAATATAAAATACTCAATTTTTTCCCAAATATTTAGTTATATTACTGTGGTATTTTGAAGGCCATTTAATAGGTATTGCACATAGGCATGTAGATATTAAATATGATATGTAAGGATATTTATATCATTATATTAATAGTTTGTTGTATTCTATTTGGAAAATCAAACTCAACTGGCTGTTGAGCTAACTGAGGACAAGCAAAGTGGGGTATATGCACCTGAACCTCACGAGATGCTGCTGTTGATATTACTCAAAGGCAATGTGAGTCTATGCTGACAGCTGAAGGAATGCACAGGCTGAAGAGGGATATTGTGGACACAAGAGAGATTGCAATGAATGACGCTGGCTGTATTTTGGAGGGGAGCAAGAATATGCCTTGTTGCGTAGCGAGGCAAGTGGAGACAGATTAATAGCGCTTTAGCAGAGTTCTTTGCAGAACTGAGCCTATAGAATGTCAGCCGAAAGGGAGAATAGTAATAATATATAGGTAAAAATTACTAAATTTTAAACTTTTTCTTGTTTTTAAAGTGTCAAGATCCTTTCTAGATGCCTAATTAATTGATTAAAAGGGTTTGGGATTGGTGTGTGTGTATGTGTATGTGTTTGTGTGTGTCTGTGTCTCTGTTTGGAGATTTTGATTTAGGGTTGGTTTTATTCTGCAGAAGTTGTATTTTAAAGCCTTCACATAAGACCTTAAGTTTTAGGATTTGGAACAAAACAATTTCAACTAGTAGATGCTCCATACAGTCACATTCTGGCTTTTGATTTCAAAAAAGAATAAGTATGTCAGTATTTTATTTTTTTTAAACCTTCCTTAAAATAATCAACTTATTTTAAAAACATAAATTCAGTAGGAAGCATTAAAGCAACGGAAGACTTCATCCCTTCTTATTCCACAGCATCACAGATTTAGAACATAACTGAATTTGAGAATCAAAAGTGAATAATTAGGGAAGTAGAAATCCCAGAGGTGTAGGAAATCACCCGGAAACGTGGGGCCCTCTAAGGTATTCCCTAGTTAAAGAAAATAAATGAAGATGCCACCTATTTGAATCCTAGGAAGACTGCTTATTCCAGCAGTAAGATAGCCCTTATCACTTTAAATGAAGGAAGAATCACAGGCTTAGGAAGCAATTAATTTTTTGAGTCAAAAAAGTATGAAGGTCAAATATGCAAAGAAAAAGGCAAGGATTTTATTTGGGAAAAATCTAAAAAATGTTCATTGCTCTGGATGCAGAATATGGAAGCTCTTGGACTTGACCAGGGCAGGGTATACAGAAAGCGAGGGCTAAAGCTTTTCAGCTTTGCATTGCCAATGCATTTCATACATTCTTCCTTATTTAGGTACCGGATTTCCTGCAGAGTACTTCCAATAGTGTCATTAGTTGGGATAGAAGTTTAATAATGTAGATGTTGGCCCACTAGAAGCTGAGCTTCAGTAACCGCTGCATATCACACATGCTCTTAGACAGCTGCCAGGCAAAGATAAAGGTTCAAAGTAGTCAGAAATAATTACAAGGATGCAAATACTTGGTTTCTGTCTTAGTTTCTGAAAAAAAACACCCTAAAATGTATCTTCAGTTTTTTCTCTGAAAACTGGAGACTTCATGCCAGACCTTTGATCTAAAGACCCTAACAACAATTGAAATTGCAGCTCCTGATCTTGTTCCCAGGTAGCAATGTTGTATTTCAGTAAGTTAAATGATAAGAAAGGGTAGAATTGAGAAAGAGAAAGGTATAGAAATAAACAGTACTCTTCTCCTTTTTTGTAATGAAAATGAATTGTTCTGCCTACATAAAACTATTTAACAACTGAAGTTCCATAGAACACCATTACTGAGGTGATAGCATTGCTAATGTGATTTGAGAGGCATTGACGCTAGCCTCATATCATAGGAACTTACGTAAGAATTCATTTCTGAGCAAGCTTACTACATAAATAGGCAAGACTGACAAAAAGTGGCGAAGGAAATAAACACATGAAAAGGTTACATGACTCGCAGGATGAGAGCAGTATATTTACCCATCTCCTCTGGATCTGTACCTATTAAACCAATAGCGGATGACAGTTCCTAAATAGGTCACAGAGGCATTCATATTGGGAGTGTGAGGTGATAATAGGTGAGATAATTACAAGGTGCGAGTGTTTACCTCAGCTATCTACCTGCTAACTACCTATAATTAAGCAACAGCTCTAGTGCTCTATGACGGGTAAGTTAATGTAAATACTTTCAGCTAGTCGTTAGCAGCCTTTGCTCTGCAGAAATTGAGCTGTTGCTGACTCAGAAGGTTTCCGTGAAGACTGTAGAGACAAAAGGAGGTCATGATTTTCTAGAAAGTATGAGAAATACCACATTAAGCTGCACCGTCTCTCAAATATTCTCTTCGTCTTCTGATTTTACTTCACAAAGCTTGACATTTGTGGTTTGCTTTTGCAGATCATAGGGTCTGTTCATACATTAACTCTGCCCATAATTAGGTGACTGAAGATCGCAAACACAGCAAGAATTTCAGCTTTCCCCTCTGTGGCTGAAATTCGATTAATGGTAGCGTTCACCTGTGTGGTAGTTCGGGTATCCACTGTAAGGTGGTTCAACAGCTCTGGTTTTAATTTTTTTGCTTAAAAACTGGTTCTGTCCCTCCTGTTACTTGTGGGAGTCTATGACAGCCAGTTTCAGGTGAATGCCGGGAATAAGTATCATGTTCTTGTTCTTTACAAAAAATTTATTTTCCTGTGAATACCCAGCCTCTTGTATTCAATTTGTCTTGGCCAGCTATTCCGTGAAAGCTTGGACATGTAGTTAGTAAGTGTTGTTAGTTGGAAAGCTTTTAGTTTTGTATCAATATACATCTTCCTCATGGTCCCCTTCCTGGTTCCCTTTAAGTTTTTCCAGAAGATGCCAGCTTGACTCATTGTCTATAATTTCGTAAGATCTCTTGATGTGGAATACAGGTGAATGCTGTCTCTTCTGATGTGTTGGTATATATCCTCAAGGGAGCAAAAGAGAGACTGCAGTTTAGTTGAGGCTCTGTAGCAGTTGGCTCTCTTCTTCTCTGTAGGGAACTCTAGAATGGAAAAGGCAGCCAGTCATGCATGCTGTAATTTACATCTGATTGATGAAGGGGTTAGATTCACAGGAACAATTTGCACTGGGACTCCTGTGGGCCTAAAACCGAAATATTTTGCTACTGCTATCCAGCATTAATTTTAGTCTTGATCAGTCTCATATCTTCCCACATCAAGTTCATTCTCAGATTTAACCCCTGAAGTTATACATTTAACTGATGCTTGGTAGCCCTTGTTTCCTCTGTTAAATAATCAAGTAAACTAAATTGTATCTGAAAACCACTGCCTTTCTGATACTCAGATAAATAAAAGTATTCTCTGTGCTTGAAATGCCAATTAAACCTTTACTGTTTGAATAAGCAAATATTTGCACATTAGTTCACTCCAGAAAAAGCACAATTTTTACACAAAAGCCAGCATCAGATAAAAGCTTTAGCACATGTCTAAAAGAACAATAAATTACTATTTATTAATCAATTATTCCAATAAGGTACTGTCAATAAGTTCTCAAATTAACATACATACTGAATGAAATGCTATCAAAACTTGCTATGTTTTATAATGTGCTTGTTGCATAGTTTGTATAACTATCATAGAGGACATACATCTCTTGTTGACACAGGAACCCCTACAACCACTACCAGACAGGGCTGGTTCTGACCTACCATGTGCCATGCTTTAGCTACACATCTAGGAGATTCTTGAAGTTAAATGATTGATGATAGTCAAGTTAGTTTGGCTGTTTTGCTTGCTTGTTTTACCTGAACTTCATTATTTTGATGCATCAGGCCACAGTGAGGAGGACACTACGATGGACTTTTCTGTGCAATCTAAGAATAATATAATAATAATTTTTTTCATTTAAACATGCCTTCAAAAAGGAACACCATAAAATTCTCCTTCTTATGTATGTTTCCAGACTAGCTAAACATGTAAATATATAAATTTGCTGTAAAACTTATTAATGGGCATTTGTTTACATATTTTTATCTCAATTATCTAAGCCCATAGGACCCATTCAATCAATTTTTCACTAAGTAGTTTTCAAAATATAATTACTCTTATGGGTAGGTCTATGAACAGCAGTGTCATTTACACTATAGTTCACTAATTGCACTTCTAAGCCATTATAATGAATTATACTTGTACATTCTTCAAGATCAGTTAATGCTAATCACTTCTATCACATATATCACTTAGAAGACATCCATCTATAACAGCCTTTTCATTTACAGCTTCATTCCCTTTTAATTTTCTTGCATTGAAAGATATGGCCATAAATGCATAGTATGAGCTCATATAACCAGTTAGCCTTGTAAACTTAGTAATAAAAGTTAAGTTTTAACATTTAGGAGCTGTGTTTTTCTATTTTTTGAACAAATTTATGATGCAAACATTTAGGTTTGTGATTATTAGGTGCATAGTTCTTGAATGCCAGTTCAGGAATTAATGGCTATAGAAACAAAAATAAACAGTTCTAGTATGAAAGTCAATGCATTTATGAATTGAATGTTTAGGACAGTTTACTATTTCATGTTAGTTGACCAAATTTGTTGACCCAAATGCTTTTCTAGCCCTTTGTTTTTGTGCTTTAACAAGAATGAGCAGTATGTGCAGCAAAATCAGGAGCTGAGTGCTTTTGTCTAACTAACCTATAGATTGAATGCCTGGACACGGGCAGTAAGAAGATTCCTTTGCAGGATGAGAAATGCTGAAATCACAACCTCATACTTGCATGAAATCCTTCTGAATAGTTTAGCAAGAAAGTGTAAATTCTTAAAATATGGGAAACTTTGTTGAGCATTTGGGTACAAGAAGCCCAGTGGTCCCAAGCATAAAAAGAGCTGCTACCTCTTTGCTTATTGTTACCCTAACAGAATATTAAGACAGTGTTTCACTAGCAGCTTCCTGGAATTGCTAAGAAATTATGGCAACACACGGCACGGATCTTGAAAATAAAACATGAATGGAAAAATGAACTTTTGTATGCATGCTGTATCTAGTATAAACAATAAGCTCTCACTGATATTATGAGCATAGATGTTATAGTTGGAATCCTCATAAAATTTCTATGATACCTAAGCTACTGGTGTCTCTACTCACATTTGTGTTTCTAAGGGGTAAGAGTGAAAATAAACTAGTCAGGTATGAAAATATCACAAGTATGAAACAAGCGGTCTCTCTGTTAGGTTTTCAAGCTGAAGAAAAACTAAAACTATAAAATCAGTTTTTCAACTTCAGAGTTGCAGCTTGCTATAAAATAAAAGTTAATGATGAAAAAGAAGGCCCATGGTTTAAAAAGCATACCTCGAGATGGTGTGAGAATTTCTATATGGAAAAATGACAATGTATAAAACACAAAGGAGTTTTATAATGTTGAGTAGTACAACTTCCTTGAGAGGGATCACACACATCAGTAACTGAACCAGCTTACTTTACTGATGCAGAGGAAAGAGGCAGAAGTATCTTAAAATCTCTTTTTTCTGTGGACTTAACACCTCTAGTTGCAGGTGCCTGCTAGACATTCCAAGGACAATTTTTTTCCTAGTCCAATTCCATTGACCAGTTCACTAAATCAATTTTATCTATAGTTGTTGACATGCATTCAGTAAATTTGAGCATCTTATTATAGGATTTACAGAGTTGTCTATTCAGTAAAGCCAGGGGATTGTCATGCTGGCTGACTCCTAGACCACATTCTTTCCAGCTCATCTAGAAGAGCAGAAGAGAATAATTAGTAGGAAAGTCAGATAGCTGGTGAATTTCCCAGCCATAAATAGAAGGTAACGTGATAAAGAGAAGGAAAATGAGAAAGCTAGTTTGCCTAATAAGGGAGGAAGTGGGTATGTAAATAAACCATGAACTGCACCTAGGCATTGAGGTAAAGAAGCTGTGCAGCAGATTAATCCCTGAAGGAAACCTGGTTGAGAGAAGTACTGCAAATCCCCTCAGAAACCAGGAGAGACACTTTCACATAACTGGAGTCTACTTGACAATGAGAATAAGGTGCCCTGGGAAAACTCCCAAAGAGCAGCTTTTCCATCAACTATCTTCTAGCTGCCAAACTATGAAATGTGAATCTTAAATTATAAATCAATTTTATGGGAGCAAGGAAAAATCCACCATTATTCTTTATGTCAGGAATGATCTATATAACATCAAATTCTTAGAATTTATGCTAAGGTTTTGTCCTTGTGCATCTCTTATGATTTTGGGTTTTTTTAGTAATTAGATATCCAGATTTATTTATTTTTCCTCAATGCTAGCATCTTGGAACAGAGACTTCCGAGGAAAACATGTCAACCAAACAATTCCAGTGGTTGTGGTTTATTTAATTCATTTTTATTATTTGTGAAATCTTATTTCAGGTGTGAGTTTAAACTCTATGGAACGAGTGGGAGAACATTCTGTCACATATACGCTGTGTTTCCATTAGTTTTTCTACCCCAGTATTTGCAATATTATCAGAATAAGGCAAGATACAGATAGGGAACAAGTTTGGGGTGCTTTGACATCAGACTCTAGTCTGTGATACCAAAAAAAAATAAAAGTTTTTACTGTTCCTAAGCCAGGTCATTGACTAAGTAGCTGAAAATAAGGGATGAGTTAAAGGAGATTAGAGTGTGCTTTAGCTACAGATGGAAATGTCCACAGAATCTCTTTTCGTCTGCTCTGTAGTCCTGCGCTATTTGGCACAGATCCATGGCTGTGAGAGGTTCACTCCTATCACAGAATCACAGAATTGTAGGAGTTGAAAGGGACCTCAAGAGATCATCGGGTCTAACCCCCCTGCCAAAGCAGGTTCCTTAGGACAGATCACACAGGTAGGCGTCCAGACGGGTCTTGAATATCTATGCCCGTTTTGCATCCTTTTCTAACTGTTATCCACTGATAGCTTGTATGTAGGTTCTGGAGGACCTACAGACAGAGTACCAGACATGAATGAAATAGCTTAAGTGTTTCAGCTAGACCTCAGACTATACTTTTAGGTACACTGTGTGAAGGCAGGCAATTTTATTCTGAGGAGCAGCCCTAAGGCCAACCTTACCAAATAGTCATTAAATCAGAGTTGCAGTACCATAACTTATATTTTCTCTGTAGTTCATAGGTCTAGTTAACATGGAATAATTATACAAATTGTTGTAGTACTTCATATCAAAGCTGTATCAAGACTATTATGTTGTCTATAATGCTGATGGGTAGTGGATACTTAAGGAGAGCGACAGGAACATAGTGGATTGCTCTGACCCTATCGTTTCCAGCAAACAGTGCTTTAGGGCTTGGGTGGATGAGAGGTTGCAGTTAGACTGCTGTGTTTAATAACTGACAGTGAACCTCTTCTCCATCAAAGAGTCTGCTCCTTCTCAGAAGCCATTTACACTTTCTGCCACTGGAGATTCAAAACGAAAAACTGCAGCTCCACTGCATATTATGCATTGTAAAAAGCAGTACTTTTTTTTTTTTCCTCCAAATCTACTGTTTCCTGATGTCACTGAATGTTTATGGTTTTATAAGACATAATGATTTATTCCAACCTTCTATTTTTTCTCTGTTTATGACTTTGGATTTCTAGTATATTGCCTCTCAGTCATGCCCTTGATGTTGGGTCCTAGTCTGCTAAATTTTTCTCATTTGAAAGTGCTACCATGCTTCTGACCATTCTTGCCTTGTTCTACTTTTCTATTGCTCTTCTTTTCTTTTTCTAAAAGAAAAAAAGGCAGGTCAGAGTTACATGCTGTATTGATGAAGTAGATGTATTTCTTGAATAGTGCACAGTGATGTTTTCTGGGTTACTGTAAAATTCTTTCTTCTACCTTCTTTATGACCACTGCTGATCAGTTCATGGAATTGACTGGGTACTGACAGGATAAAAAGAAACTTTGCAGGAAGAAGCCTGGGAGTCCTGGTGGTCAAATTGAATATGAGTCAGCATCGTGCCTTATAGCCATGAAGGCGAACACCCTAGTCAAAAGTGCTGCTGGAGTATTGTGCCCAGTTTTATGCTCCACTAAAGGACATAGAGGTGAGTTTATTTGGCCATAAGGAATGAAGGCGCAAGAGGACCTTACCACTGAAACATTAGAGTAGACACAGCCAGGCTCTTGGAGGTGCACTGTGAGAATTAAAAGGGAAATTGCAGTTAGATGGTGAAAGGTTGGTTTGGTTTGGTTCGGTTTTCTTTTCCATCAAAGCTGAGCAGCTGCTGGAATAGGTTGCAGAGAAGTTTTATAACTGTCATCCTTGGAGATATTAAAAATTCAGCCAGACAAGGCTCTGATCAACCTGCTCTGACTTCAGAATGGTGCTGCTTTAAGTGGGAACAGGTGACTTTCCATCTAGATTATTTTGTAATTCTGTACTTTTTCTGTTATTATTTGTAGCCAGTGGAAAATATGGTACGTGGTATAATGTTAGGTCATCCCATTGCTTTCTCACCTCAATAATTGCCCCATTTTTTAGATTAGGTTTATTTAAGATTAGATAGCCTCTCTTCATTCACAATATTGTTTATGGTCTTTTAATCAATAACAAATTTGGAAAAGTACCTTCTATTTTATCCCCCAGTTTTTCCTGTTTGCTTTTTAAATCCTTCAGTGAAGAATATATATCCAGGAGATCACCCGTATCTTGTGTCTTAAAAGCCTTTAACATAGATTTGTGAAGCATCGATTCTCTTTACAAAAGCTCTGCTTTCTGGTGCTTCATGTGTTTACTAACATATTCATTATTTTAATCTGTAGCCGTTTGCCTGATAAAGAAGTCAGACTTTCTAGTCTTTAGTTCCCAGATCACCTCTGGAGACATTTTAATGAATTGCTATTATATATGCCATCTCCCTTTTCCTTGCACGAAAGCAGTTTAAAATGGCCATTTACATACCACAGTTAATAGACCAGCAATTTTATGTGTGAATTCTTTTAAAACTATAGGTGGTTACTTCTGACTCGTGGTGATTCTTTACTACCCAACTAATCAATTTGTTCAAAACACCACTTACATTATTTAAATTTGCAGTAATTTTTAGACTCTTCCCTGGCAAAGAATAGCTCTGACAGAGGAATGTTATGCTGGCTTCTCTAGTGAACATGAGATGTTGGATTCATGGGGTGAATGTTGATCCTGCTGAAGTCAATCTGAGTTTTAATTTTAGGAATTCAGAATTCACCCTTGGAGTATAACCTCTGACAAACGCTGTGTGCTTTGAATCCTCAATCATTTACATTCAAGCTAGCCATATCTGAATACAAGTGCAACAAATTGGGAGGTGTCCTGGTTTCAGCCAGGGGCTTCAGCCAGGAAGGGGCTAACCTGCTGGGCTCGGGACAAGTAACTCAAATTGACCAATAGGATCATTCCATGCCAGTTACATCATGCCGAGTATAAGAAGCAGGGGGTGTTGCAGTGTTGGCGCGCGAACAGCAGGGACCGGGCAGAAGTGTGCTCGGGGCTCGGGGCTTTGTTTACTCGCGGCGCGAGCTCGGGACCTTTGTGTTGCGGCTGGGGTTTGCGCGGGCTGCGGCGCGGTGTCCGTTACGGGGAGTGCGCGATCTGAACTGCTCATCTCAGCAAAAGGTTGTATTGTTCATTGTTATCTGTTCTTCCCCTGTTATTTCCAGTAAAAATACCCTTATCCCAACCTGCGGGCTGTTTTTGGTTTTCTCCCCCCCCCCGCTCCGGGGGAAATCTGAACGCGTGGTCCCCGGCTCCGGCGGAACCACAACATATTTTGGCGCCTGAACGTGGGGCAATAAAGGTTGGGATAACGGTAGATCTGACTCTGACCCGGTTGCAATTATGGTAAAAGTTGTAAGGATGCTGTTTAAGATGCTGTGGGTATTATTTATAAAGGTGTGGTCCTGGCTGTGGAAAAAAAAAACCTCAGCAGGCTGTTTGCAGTCCTGGCAGGATGTTGTATCATCTCGGGGCTGCAGCTTCCCTGCTTGTTCCCATACTTTGCTCTAGTGTGCTTTATGACAATGTTTTATGATGCAGTTATATTAGTGACTATGAGTTTAATCTGGAAAGTGTATGAGGTTTTGCGGTCCTGTCTAGTCCCTGGGCTGAGAGGGGCTGGTGGTGGTGGCCATTTTGGTGAGAGCACAGAGGGAGAGAACTACACTGGTTTTTTCCTTTCTGGGCTAAACATAACAGCTCTTATGAGAGTTTTTGAAAACTTTCACCATCACCTTGACATGGAAACTATGGCCACAGTGCTAGAAGTTCTTCTGCACTTGATCCTGCTTTCATCATATATTAAGAGCAGGTTTATGAATACTGCTCAAGAGGTTTCCCAAAGGCAGGATAACCACGAGGGGCAGGACAACCACGAGGGGCAGAACATAGGCCATTACCTAAGTACGGCTCAAACACTGCTTGATATCAGACAGCGCTGTCTGCATTGTCCGTACTGTCAGGGGGGAGGGGAAGAAAACAGATTGTCAGGTACTGCAGCAACCCCTGTAATTGGCACTGCAGCTGCGGCAACCCCTGTAATTGGCACTGCAGCTGCGGCAACCCCTGTAATTGGCACTGCAGCTGCGGCAACCCCCGTAATTGGCACTGCAGCTGCGGCAACCCCCGTAATTGGCACTGCAGCTGCGGCAACCCCCGTAATTGGCACTGCAGCTGCGGCAACCCCCGTAATTGGCACTGCAGCTGCGGCAACCCCCGTAATTGGCACTGCAGCTGCGGCAACCCCCGTAATTGGCACTGCAGCTACTGCAACCCCTGTAACTGGCACTGCAGTTACTGCAATCCCCACAGCAGACACCACTGATGATCAAAAGAAACAATCCCCACCAGTGTCTGTCGCCCCGGTTCAAAAGAGAAAATACACAAAAAAATCAGTTCGTACAACAGCTGATGATGATGATCAACCGGGGCCATCAGGGGGATATCAAGATGAGGCAGAACCAGAGGTTGTCACCCGATCCCTGTCCCTGAGTGAGCTTCGTGAGGTTAGAAAGGATTTTAGCCGCCAACCTAGTGAGCCCATTGTCACCTGGTTGCTTCGGTGCTGGGATCATGGGGCTAATAGCTTGGAGTTAGATGGCAGGGAGGCCAAGCAGTTGGGATCCCTTGCCAGAGAAGGAGGCATTGATAAAGCCCTTGGAAAAAGGTCAGGAATCCTCAGCCTCTGGAAACGGTTACTGTTAAGTGTGAAGGAAAGGTACCCCATAAAAGAATACATTACATGCCGTATGCCCAAGTGCGACAATATGGAAAGAGTTGTCCAGTACCTTAGAGAATTAGCTGTACGGGAGATAATTAGTTATGACTTGAACAATTCACAACTCCCTGCCGATCCTGATGAAGTCCCGTGCACCCCAGGCATGTGGCGAAAGGTTGTACAAAGTGTACCATCAGGGCACGTCAACTCACTGGCAGCAATAGACTGGAGTGATACGGATCTACCAACTGTAGCCGATGTGTCTTATAGGCTCCGCAAATACCAAGACAATATTTCCCTCTCTGTCATCGCAGCGGTAGAGAAACTGGTCCAGCGCCTTGACAACAATGTGTACAGCTCCCGACCCTTGCAGAGCAGTGTGGCAGCTTTTGGAAGAAGGCGTCCATCATCCCGAGTGGGAGAAAACCGAGGGTACTCACCACGAGGTAAACTGTGGTTTTACCTGGTTGACCAAGGGGAGGACATGAGGAAGTGGGATATGCAGCCCACTTCAGCCCTTCGAGCACGAGTGAACGAGCTGCAAGGTAAAACAATCGCACGTCGAGATTTCACCAGGAAGAACGCTGCACCAGTTACCACCGAACAGAACCCTCGACCAAGCAGAAGGCCTATCTACGCTCCTGATATGTCTGATCCTCTTGAGGGAACCTCCAAGTCCTTCATGCACTCAATGAACGGCAAGTATGATCTGCAGCAATAGAGGGGCCCTGCCTCCAGCCAGGTGGAGGAGAGGGATAACAGAGTTTACTGGACGGTGTGGATTCGATGGCCTGGCACGTCAGACCCACAAGAGTACAAGGCTCTAGTGGATACTGGTGCCCAGTGTACTTTAATGCCGTCAAATTGTAAAGGCACAGAACCTGTTTGCATTTCTGGAGTCACAGGGGGGTCCCAACAATTGACTGTACTAGAGGCTGAGGTAAGCCTGACTGGAAAGGACTGGGAGAGACACCCCATTGTGACTGGCCCAGAAGCTCCATGCATTCTAGGTATAGACTATCTCCGTAGAGGGTATTTCAAAGACCCAAAAGGGTACCGGTGGGCTTTTGGAATAGCTGCTGTGGAGACAGACGAAATTGAACAGTTGTGTAACTTGCCTGGACTCTCAGAGGATCCTTCTGTTGTGGGGTTGTTGAAAGTTGAAGA
Source organism: Laterallus jamaicensis coturniculus (assembly GCA_022605575.1). Taxonomy (NCBI): domain Eukaryota; kingdom Metazoa; phylum Chordata; class Aves; order Gruiformes; family Rallidae; genus Laterallus; species Laterallus jamaicensis. Next base: position 1,998,973 of record JAKCOX010000027.1, read on the forward strand.
ACAGCAAGTGCCAATTGCTACAACAACAGTACACAGACGACAGTACCGAACCAACCGAGATTCTCTGATCCCCATCCACAACCTGATTCGTCAACTGGAGAGTCAAGGAGTGATCAGCCGGACTCGCTCACCCTTTAATAGTCCTATATGGCCAGTGCGGAAGTCCAATGGAGAGTGGAGGCTGACAGTAGATTATCGTGGCCTAAATGAAGTCACTCCAGGTATGAGTGCTGCTGTGCCGGACATGCTGGAACTCCAGTATGAATTGGAATCGAAAGCAGCTAAGTGGTATGCCACGATTGACATTGCCAATGCCTTCTTCTCAATCCCACTGGCGCCAGAGTGCAGGCCACAATTCGCTTTCACCTGGAGAGGTACACAATATACGTGGAATCGTCTGCCCCAGGGGTGGAAACACAGTCCCACCATCTGCCATGGACTAGTCCAGACCACTTTGGAAAAGGGTGAAGCACCAGAGCATTTACAGTACATTGACGACATCATTGTATGGGGCGACACAGCAGAAGAAGTGTTTAAGAAAGGAGAAAAGATAATTCAAATCCTCTTAAAGGCTGGCCTTGCCATAAAACAAAGTAAAGTCAAGGGTCCTGCACAAGAGATCCAGTTTTTAGGAATAAAATGGCAGGATGGACGTCGTCAGATCCCCATGGACATTATCAATAAAATAGCAGCCATGTCTCCACCAAACAATAAAAAGGAAACACAGGCTTTCTTGGGCGTTATAGGTTTTTGGCGAATGCATGTGCCAAACTACAGTTTTATTGTGAGCCCACTCTACCATGTGACTCGAAAGAAGAATGACTTCCAATGGGGCCCTGAGCAGCAGCAAGCCTTTGAGCAGATTAAACGTGAGATAGTCCACGCAGTAGCCCTTGGACCTGTCCGGACAGGGACAGATATTAAAAACGTGCTCTACACTGCAGCGGGGGAGAATGGCCCTACTTGGAGTCTCTGGCAGAAAGCACAAGGGGAGACTCGGGGTCGACCGCTGGGTTTTTGGAGTCGGGGCTACAAAGGATCAGAGGCCAATTACACTCCAACAGAAAAAGAAATATTGGCCGCCTATGAAGGAGTTCGAGCTGCTTCAGAGGTGATTGGAACTGAAGCCCAGCTCCTCCTGGCACCCCGACTGCCAGTGCTGGGCTGGATGTTCAAAGGGAAGGTCCCTTCTACGCATCATGCCACTGATGCTACATGGAGCAAGTGGGTTGCATTAATTACACAGCGAGCTCGAATAGGAAATCCCAATCGCCCCGGAATTGTGGAAGTAATCACAGACTGGCCAGAAGGCAAGGATTTTGGAATGTCACCAGAGGATGAGGAGGTAACACGTGCTGAAGAAGCCCCACCTTACAACACACTGCCAGAAAATGAGAAGCAATATGCTCTCTTCACCGATGGTTCCTGTCGCCTTGTGGGAAAGAATCGCATGTGGAAAGCTGCTGTATGGAGTCCAACAAGACGAGTAGCAGAAGCTACTGAAGGAAAAGGTGAATCAAGCCAGTTCGCTGAGGTTAAGGCTATTCAGTTAGCCCTGGACATTGCTGAAAGAGAGAAGTGGCCAATGCTCTATCTCTACACTGATTCATGGATGGTGGCCAATGCCCTGTGGGGGTGGCTACAGCAATGGAAGAAGAACAACTGGCAGCGGAGAGGCAAACCCATATGGGCTGCTGATCTATGGCAAGACATTGCTGCTCGGGTAGAGAAGCTTGTCGTAAAGGTACGTCATGTTGATGCCCATGTACCTAAGAGTCGGGCCACGGAAGAACATCAAAACAACCATCAGGTGGATAAGGCAGCTAGGATTGGAGCAGCTCAGGTAGATCTAGACTGGCAACGTAAGGGTGAGCTATTCATAGCTCGATGGGCTCATGATACTTCAGGTCATCAGGGGAGAGATGCGACATATAGATGGGCACGCGATCGAGGGGTGGATTTGACCATGGATGCTATTGCACAAGTCATCCATGAATGTGAGACATGTGCTGTAATTAAACAAGCCAAGCGGTTAAAGCCCCTTTGGTATGGAGGGCGGTGGATGAAATATAAATATGGGGAGGCCTGGCAGATTGATTACATCACTCTCCCACAAACCCGCCAGGGAAAGCATTATGTACTTACAATGGTGGAGGCAACAACTGGCTGGCTAGAGACATACCCTGTGCCCCATGCTACTGCCCGGAATACAATCCTGGGCCTTGAAAGGCAAATCCTGTGGCGACATGGTACCCCTGAAAGAATTGAATCTGACAATGGGACTCACTTCCGGAACACCCTAATAGACACCTGGGCCAAAGAGCATGGCATTGAGTGGGTGTACCATATTCCGTACCATGCACCAGCTTCTGGGAAAATTGAGCGATATAATGGACTTTTAAAAGCTACATTGAAAGCAATGGGGGGTGGAACATTCAAGCATTGGGACACACACCTAGCCGAAGCCACCTGGTTAGTCAACTCCAGAGGATCTACCAATCGGGATGGCCCTGTCCAAACAAAGTTTCCACATACTGTAGAAGGAAATAGAGTCCCAGTAGTGCATCTGAAGAGCATGCTGGGAAAGACAGTTTGGGTCATCCCTGCTTCGGGCAAAGGCAAACCCATATCTGGAGTTGTTTTTGCACAAGGACCTGGTTGTACCTGGTGGGTAATGCAGAGAGATGGAGAAGTGCGATGTGTACCTCAACGGGATTTGATTTTGGGGGAGAATAACCAATATAATTACTAAGTAGAAATTGTAGTATAATGACTGTAAAATAACTTGTTGTTGTATATTCATTACTGCCATAATTATAATTGTTATATGTTGTATAAAAGATTTTGTTGGTTTTGGTTATGACGTAAATGGCATGGAATGAGGGGTGGATGATGTCCTGGTTTCAGCCAGGGGCTTCAGCCAGGAAGGGGCTAACCTGCTGGGCTCGGGACAAGTAACTCAAATTGACCAATAGGATCATTCCATGCCAGTTACATCATGCCGAGTATAAGAAGCAGGGGGTGTTGCAGTGTTGGCGCGCGAACAGCAGGGACCGGGCAGAAGTGTGCTCGGGGCTCGGGGCTTTGTTTACTCGCGGCGCGAGCTCGGGACCTTTGTGTTGCGGCTGGGGTTTGCGCGGGCTGCGGCGCGGTGTCCGTTACGGGGAGTGCGCGATCTGAACTGCTCATCTCAGCAAAAGGTTGTATTGTTCATTGTTATCTGTTCTTCCCCTGTTATTTCCAGTAAAAATACCCTTATCCCAACCTGCGGGCTGTTTTTGGTTTTCTCCCCCCCCCGCTCCGGGGGAAATCTGAACGCGTGGTCCCCGGCTCCGGCGGAACCACAACAGGAGGCAAATTTATTTAAGTTCCAAATATATTGTTCAAGATGTGTGAATAATGCCTAATATCTACAAAAAGCACCCTTAGATATTTAGAAGCCATAAATCTATGTTACAGGTGTGCCTCCAGTGTAAACTGTCAGTGTGGAGAATGGAAGTTACTTCAGAGAGCAGTGAGGACTGAGATGTTTTGCACAAATTCTGTTCCTTAAGACCATTAACACAGTTCTAAACCAAAGTGAATGTATTCAGCGACTGAAGTGTTTAAAAAAATAAAAATATAAGCAGAATCTAAATTAAGCCTAAATTTTGCATTGTGCCCTTTCTGCATAGTTATTATCAAGTCACAAGCTGTGTAAAATATGGAAACAAGTTAGTAATGCACCAGCAAATAGCCTACAAAATAAAATGAGTAATTATAGGGTGTACTTCAAAATAGAAAATAGGGTTATTTTAAAGTAATACTTGACACTGAATGTTTGTAAGACCATTCAAAATAGAAGATTAGTCAAGAGGAATTCTAGTAAATCAGTGTATTATATAAGACAAAGGAAAGAAGCTTCTTGGAAATGAGGAAGAAATGTTCATATGTGCAAGAATCCTACTGCAAGTGGATGAAACAAGGGAATCAGGAGTTCTGTATAATCTGTGCACCGTTCAGCATGTACAGAAATAAAGGACCATTAATTTGAGCATCTAGAAGAAATGCTAGGGTTTGTATTTGGTTTCATCTTGTCTTTCTCAATCCAGTACTTTACCATCTCCTTCCCAAACTGCATACCATTAGCACTTCTGCATTCTAATCTCTCCCTTGCTGCTTAAAATTATCACTCCTTTATTTCAAATATGGCTTCTTATCCACTGCTCCACTAATTGGCTTTATTACCCTCGACCCCTTCTTGCCTCCACTGCAGGCAGCTTGACATTTTTTCATCAACTAATCCCCACTTCTCACACCCCCCTCCCTTGTCTACACCCCCCCCCCACCCCCCCCCCCCCCATTTGCTTCCCTTTCCTCTTTTGGTGTATTCAGAGCTGCAGAGAGCTTTTCAGCAGATATTCAAACCCCTGGAGAAATTCAAAGAGATCGAAACACAGCGCAAGAGCTAGGGGTGTTTTCTTCTGGCTGCCAAAAGCATAAGGTAACATTCAGAATGAGGTCACTGTACCGTGATCTCATTTTGAATTGGATTTGCTTATGGGGAGTAGGAAGCTTGGTAGGGAGATCATATTGTTTTGCGGGTTAGTATTACATCAACAGACTGGGGAAAAAAATGTAGGCATTTACCTTCATTTCCTAATTTATAAATTTCCCTGTCAAGAATTTCAGAAAATGGCACGAGTTGATAATAGAAGAGTGGCCTGGGCTAGGCGTGGACTGGGCTTGCAGCAGCCAAGCATAGCATGTTATGTACAGTTACTAAACCAAAATTAAATATTTGAGAAGTGTATTTTGCAGGATAGCTGCAGATGCTTGAAAAGAATACCAATGATTTTGATGCTGTGGGAAGCAAGATAGAATTGGCAGGAGAGAGCATGACATGAGTCAATACTTCAGAAACTTCCCTGCTTAGGGTGCTGCCAGCAAGTGATTTAGGAAGAATGCAGCATTCTGGTATTCACTCTGATTTCTCTCAACACTTCTTAACAAATAAATGTATATTCTTCCCAATGAAAAAGACATAAACAGACATTTCATGCCTCACAGAACCTACACAAGGTAAAGAGCAGGGGAACAAGATGCACTGGAAGGTCGTACCTGGTATTAATCAAAACTTTCCTCTTTGAAACCATCATCATTAACCCTCCGCCGTTAGTAGTATTTTGCCATAGGGGAGCTGGCAGGACATTGCAGCGACCCGAAGGAGAAGTTAAGCACCTGGTGTATTAACTTTGAAACTGGTATCGAAAGCAGACTGTGAAATGAAACGCATGTAGGAGCAACAGAAGAAATAGCAGTGTGAAGAACTTTGCTGGTAACCTGACTAACTTGTGAGTGGGAAGAATTAAAAACCTGAGAGAGGGAGAAAGAAATCCAAGTGTAGGGAGAGAAAACACTCTGCTGAGCTTTAGAGAAAGAGCAATACTGCAATGTACCTTTTGGAGTGGCTGAGTTATCTTCAGCAAGTGCAGAAGTAAACCTTGGCTGAGGCAAGGGACCTGAACACTAAAGTGTTTGCTCCTGTGATTAAATGTCACAGTCACAAATGCAGAGGGAGCAGCAGAGGTAGGGTTTGCTTTGTGGGCATTTTGCAAGACCACTTTTGCAAATCTTTTACCATTATTTTTGGAACGAACATACAGTCTCTCTTGACTACATGGGTTGTAGGCACACCAAGTGTTTGAATGCGTATTTCAGCAACTTAAATAAAGCTAATCAATTTAATTTTTATTTTATTTTGTTTGAATCAGTTCCTTAAGAATGCATTTTAAAGCACACGTTTCTGTGTCGTACATTATTTTTCAATCTCAAAAAAAGATAGCTCATGAAAATTTTCATTTGTGATTTTGAGCTAGGACCATTGCTGCAAAGAAAACTGCTCAGTATAGCAGTGCAGGCTGGAAAAGAAGATCCAGCAAAACTCCTTTCTGCCTGAAATCAATAATAAAATAAGTTCATTTCATACAAACACACATCCAAAGCTTTCATGACAGTCTAAAAAAATGTAAAAATGCCTGCAGAGGATATGAGTTTATTGAATTTTCTTACTTTACTGTTTCATAGACTCCATCCTAACCAGATGGTATAATCTGATTGTATCAACCTAGAAGTATATAGGATTTTATTTTAATGTTAAAAAGGTCAGTAGCTTTGGAACTTAAATTCTTTCTGTCTTCTATACTGCACTAGAGTCTCAGCAGTGAAGTATTACCAGATAACTTTAATAAAAAGAAGTTGAATTTTATAAACTAAAATTTACTTATTCATTTCCTATATATACAGTTAAATTCTTTAGATGAATGCTTCCTAAGTATATGGCAAAGCAATATATACTTTATTGAATGATGAGTGAAATTTATATTAATGTAGTTGATACAGATATAAGATTTCTTCCAAAGCGTTTTTGCCGTATAACTGTTATTGAATATTACATCTTTTTATCACCTCAGATGATACTCCAACATTTTAGTGCTTTATTCCAGCACTGAAAATATTTTACTCTTTCCAAAGACATGTTCTGCTAACTTCTGCATTGAACTACTTTTGGTTTGGAACTAGAAGTTGATTTTAAAATTTGGTGATAGATACACCATTTGCTGAGCCATGCCAGGGTTTTCAGTAGGTCTGCAGCATGGCTTCCTTTTGAAAGATTTTTTTTAGACTTTCATGAACCTTCTTAAAATCTAGATCACATTAGACATAAAGGCTTAGGCATTTTCAGCACCACAGAGAAGTTTGCAATCATTTTCTATAATACAAACGGGCTTATTTAGCACTCCTGTTATGGAAAAGATTCTACAATAATAATGCTACTATTATAATACCATTTCCGTAATAATAGCACTTCTGTTATAAAACACCATTATTATAGAAATGCTATTATAAGACAAGCTCTGTTATTTAGAATTGCTTCTGCAATAAAAGTGCTAAAAAAGTCTGCTTGTATTACAGAAAATTATTGCAAATTTTTCTTGCCTGGCAGTGAAATTTTTCATTCTGAATCTTGTCTGTCGCTGTTGGAAAGTCATTCTCGTACGTACTCTGAAGCCTCTGTGAGTTGCTCAATATTGTGTATTTAAAATAGGGAATTACTGAATAGGCAAATGAAAAAAAAGGCCAGCCTTCATTTATCTGATTCCCCATGTTCCTAATTTGTCTCTCACTTTTTGTTGTAGATCAGAGCCGTTGTTTGGAAGGTGCACGCAGGCCTGTAGTGTAGTTCTTACCATTGTGCATAAGGCAGGGGATGGGGGAAGAAATAAAAAAGATAGGGAGAAAGGGAACAAGCCCACTCTGTTTTTAGCATCCTGTTTATTTCTCTAAGTTTGAGCACAGTTCACAAGAAATTACTTCCAGTTTCTCCATTTTACTTTGTATTATATTCTTACGCTCATAGCATTCGACTAGAGTGAAATTCAGCGCACTGAGAAAGACCTCTATTAAACTCTTTGAATCAGTTAAGCCATGAGGTTCAGATCAGCGCTCAATCCAAGGACCAGCCTGCTCTGATTATCAGCCTCCATTTACTGCCCACCACCAGTTCAGAACTCTATGAAGTCTGTGCACCAGAGCCATAATGAGCAGCAAGACTTTTGGGAGGCAGGGAGGAAAAGGAAGACCCAAGCAAATGTAAATCCTCTAGTTCTGCCCCAGCTCCCCCCATGTCCTCTGTTTTATTTTAAAATGTTTCTTTTCCACTACTGTAGCAGTCATATTGCTTTCTCTGCTCCTTTGTGCGCAATGGCCTATCCACCAGTACTCACCCAGATGGAGCAGAAATTCTCATCAGTGAAGAACTATTAAAAAAGAATAGGACCTCTTTCTCAGCATAGGCATTGGACAGTCTTTGCAGAAGGGGTCAACTGCAGTGTGAACGAGTTACCTAAAATTTCTGTGGAACAAATTGATTCACAGTGTGAACTTTGTGGCCAGGACCTTTGTTCCCAGTCCTTTTCAGATGCTCACATCTTCTCTGACACAAGGAGTCTCCTGTTTGGCTTTGCCATGTACTTGCAATGTTCTAAATATATTACCTATGTTAGAATCACGGAATCATAGAATGTGTAAGGTTGGAAGGGACCTTTAGAGATCATCTAGTCCAACCCCCCTGCAGTCAGCAAGGACATCTTGACTAAATCAGGTCTCTCAGAGCCCCATCAAGCCTGACCTTGAATATCTCCAAGGATGGACCCTCCACTATGTCTCTGGGCAACCTGTTCCAATGATTTACCACCCTCATATTGAAGAACTTTTTCCTAATATTCAACCTAAATCTCCCCTTTTTGAGTTTAAAACCATTACCCCTCATCCTACTGCTACAGCTACATGCCCTCGTGAACAGTTCTTCCCCAGCTTTCCTATAGGCACCTTTTAGTAACTGGAAGGCCACTATATGGTCCCACCGGAGACTTCTCCCAGCTGAACAAGCCCAAATCTCTCAGCCTGTCCTCCTAGGAGAGATGCTTCAGCCCTTTAATAATTTTTGTATTCCTCCTTTGGACACACTTCAACAGTTCCATATCCTTCTTGTGTTGAGGGCTCCAAAGCTGGACACAGTAGTCCAGGTGAGGTCTCACCAGAGCAGAGTAGAGAGGTACCTCTCTCAATCTGCTGGCCACACTTCTTTTGATGTTTCTTCTTGCAAGAGTCATCTAGTAGCAAAATATTGAGCCTGAAGTATGTGGAGCTACATCAGTTGTATCCCAGAGGAAAAACCTTCTAGGTTTCTGATTTTTAAATTTTTTGCTGAAAGCAATGTATCTTAGAACTTGAATTAATCCTAAAATACATCACAGTTGTTTTGGTGGTTTTTTTTTGCTTAAGCATTGCTTCCTGTAACAAGAAAATACCACCACAATATGCATTGCTCTAGCCATGCTTCCTCTGATATAGTACTTGCTTCTAAAATATTTAAAACCAATCTTGAGTTTTGTCTTGCAGTTTTCCAAGAATGTCACTGGAGCATGAGTTTGGAACCAGTAATACTGACTACTACATGACAGTTACTGGGATAAAATGTTCTAGTTTAAAATCTTTCTCATTTAAAATTTCTCCTCACTGTCCTTCCCTAATTATATTTTTTAAAAAATTGTAGCATGAGTGACATCTGACCAGGAATTTCTTTTAAAATTATGCTCCAAATCAATTTTACTATTTAACGGAAGGAAAAGGAGCTACTGGATTTCAGTGCTCTTTTTTACTCCTCTAAGTTGATAAAGGCTTTGTTTTTACACCGCTAAATACATTATTTAGTACATAGAGTCGATTAGTGCCTTTGGGTACCATATTTTCTTGAAAATAGCATACACTTTTGTGCTTATTTGTATCTCCTAATGCTTAAGTGCTTGTGTTATCTTTTGTGTGTTATTTTTCAGTTGATACTTACCAGTACTCATATTGGGAAACATCTGCTGTTTTGGTTCTTCATTGCAATAGCTCCCTTAAGACTTTTTGTATCAAACATCATTTTATTGTTAGCAGTTACAGTACCACAAAGACAACCTTACGGTAGCAGTAGAACAGTACTGAATCTGTTTCTTTGGCATCACCAAGAAAAAAGCTCTCATCAATTAGTAATTTGCTCAAAAACTAGATTTTGTGTGGTAAGTTAAATATGCTTCATAGCTTCATAAAAAACAAGTGCAAGAAGTTATTTTTTTTTAAAATGTTTGCAATGAAAATGTTGTCAACAGTGTCAAGAGTTAAACCACTTTTTGTATTTAAAAATAAGCCACTTTTATTTTCTGTTTCAAAGATACTTTATTCAAAATGGATCTTAAACAAAAGAGAGAATCTCAGAGCAAAAACTTGGGGTTTGTCTTAAAGTTTGAATATTTCAGGTTTTCTGTTTTGATGGAAGATAGATTCGTCAAAACAAAATTAGATTTCCCATTGTTGTTTATCCATCAATTCTAAATGAAAAAAAAGTCCTTTTTTTCTCACTACACATAATGAAGCCTTTAATGGGTTAGCTGAGTCCCTGTATTTCTCAAGTGTACAAACAAAAGTGTTGTTTGCTCTCATCCTTCATTTTCTAAGTTTGCCAAAAAGTTTAGGCACTTCCATGCTGAAGGGTCCACTCCTTCAGACATCTAAGCTAAGGTGGTTCAGAGAGGTTTCTTTTCGACACAGCTTAATTGCAGAAGTGCCTAAATTCAACTGGTCAGTATTTGTGCTTCGTAAAGGCTTATCTACCTCTTCTGATAACTTTGGCAGGTCAAATGCACAAGTTTGCCTGATGTCCTATTTTCCCATGAGTACATTTTCCATGTACTCCACTCTTTAAGCAACAAGATAGCTAGTTATTTCTGATCTAAACATCATGAAAATTCAATACTAAAGTTGGAAGGTTTCTGCTGAGTTTGACCTGGGCTTTTTGCCCTTTTCTGCTGACAGGTTTCAAATGGAAACACTTTGCTTCACAGGAGGGTGTCCTGCTTAACAGGCTACTTGGTAGGTTGGGTGATGTCATGCTCCACCTTCACACAGCGTTTTAGGCTTGAGCACAATGATATACTAACATGACTGTGGGGCTTCTGAACTGAAGTTGTTTATCACCTGTCCCATTTGGTCTCTTCCTTAAACCAGAAGGTTAAGATAAATATTTCACCAGGCCACCTGTCTTTATGGCTTCTGACACCTTAGTTTGGTTTCCAGGTAGGTGGTTTGAAGTGAAAATAAATACAGAACATTAAAAAAAAACCCAAATAAATGTGTTTTTTTTGAAAAAGAAAATTACAGAGTATGTTTCATCTACCTCTTTTGTGTTAAAGAGAAACGAGGCTTTTACATAGGAAAAACATGAAGATAAGATGATACTGTTTTAAAAAGAAGCCAGAAGTTACTTGATGTGAACGACCACAGAATCTTGAGAGAGGAGCAACTGCCCAGATATCAGCCTAACCCAGTTTTATTATAATTTTTACTGAGATTCTGTAGCCCAATGTCTAGCTTAAAATCCAGACAATTATGAACCTAGCCCCAGAACAGGTAATAAACTGAGTAAAATCAGGCAAGCCAGGAAGAGAACAAGCAGGTAGTTGCCCTAACAAACACAAGACAGGGCAATTTCATTAATGAATCTGCCTATTCACTGTATCATCCCTGTCATTCTGTTTGTTCTGTGGGGGCACCGATAAGTAACAGCAGCCTCTTATCCAGTGGTCTGCACAAGAGATGAGTTATATTGTCACTTGCCACGGTCAGGGTACAGCTGTATTTCTTTGGCTCTTCAAGAAACAGCGAAGGAATGACTGCTAACTTGCTTACATTTTCCACAAGAAGGTAAATTTTGCCTAGGGATGCCTAACTTTTATGAAACCATAATTATTTTTTTGTTGTTGTTGAGATGACAGAAACTGAATAGAATAGACAGAGTTAACGAGGCTGAAATTAAATATGTTCGTGTTCTTTGGATCCAGATTGCTTTACAATAGTCTTTTAAAGATCATCAGGTTGGTAAACATACTTCACTGCAAATTGTTTCAAGTCCTCCCTGGTAAACTGTGGCCTGATGTTAAACACTGAGTCAAATATCCTATGTGTAGAAAAAGTACATTTGCATAATCACCTGCTTAACTGCAGTACAATCTAATAATGGTATCTCAGAAAAAAATTAGGATTAATATATATATATATATCTTAATAGTCAGTTTATGTAAATCATGGACTACTTTAATTCTGTCCCACCATACAGGTCTCTTTGGACTGACAGAGCGCGTATTTTTGCTTGTGTGGCAAAGCCTAGATAAATTCTCCAATGGCACTCTTCAGGACCAATAGCAAGCATCTATAGCCTATCTTGAATTTTTTTGTCCTTTGTTTTATCTTTCAGTTATCCTTTTTAAGATACTTTTTCGGTAAAATTGTCAACTCACCATTGTGATAATTTTAAGTCCCTTATATGAAGTCAGGCCTTGATTTTGTTTTAAGGGCTTAAAATGTGCTGTTCCAGACAGTGTGTGCTACTAATGATCGTATTTTCATCCTAGACTTTTGCAACCTACACTTTTTCTTTAATGGGACAATGTTTAAAAATTGGTTTGATAGTAACTCTAGGTTTGGATTTTATTCCAATGAAGATTTATCAAATGCTCTAGAAAATTTTCATACAGTCACCAAGTTTCTCTCTTTATAATCCATTTGAAAATCATTAATTTGTAATGAAAACATAATTGCCATACTTTCAGGGTAGAGCTTACTTATTTGATTTTGGGTCTGTGCTACGCTATTTACAGTTAATACTGGTCTTCTATAAATAAAGACATTAATCTTTTTGCATCAGGAGCTAAACACAAAACCAATATCTCTATATTGGACTCAGTTTTTCTCAGTGGCCAGACTGAGTAAAGCACTGATTTACAGTGTTGACCATAGTAGTTTACGAGAAATATGCTGGTTCACTCCTTTGAACCATTTGAAACCAACTTATTTTTGCACTTTGATACTCTATTTCCTCAGGTCCACACCTCTGCAAGGTATTGAGTTTAAGAATTTGGTCCAAGAACCTGATCTATTAAAATAAATGAGTAAAGGCAATGAATCCTGCTCTTTCAGCTGATCTTCAGCCTAAGCAGACTTATTTAGGAACGTGAACTGTAGACCTGTTGGATTTTCAGCTGCTATCTGTTCTTTAGAGCTGCTCTGTTAGATCCAGGCCTGGAGGTTGGTGGCCCTACCTGTGGCAGGGGGGTTGGAACTCTGATCCTTGGGGTCCCTTCCAACCTAGACCATTCTATGATTCTATGATTCAATACCCAAGAATTCTCCAAACTTTCCTATGTTTGTCTTGACTCTGTGTCCCTTCAGTGGTATATTCTTGATGAAGACAAATCTTTGCATCTGCAAGTTATTGCTGCAGATATTTTCTTTGCAGTCGATGGCCCACTTTCACCTTTATTTTGCATACCTTTTTAATTGCATTTTGTTACCTCTTTCTTTTCTTTTAATGTTTGTAACACTGTATTTGACATCCCACTGACTCAGTGCTCTAATACTTAAAGTTAATACATGTTAATACATTTACTTTCAGGTTGACTGTTTTATCTTATGGTGCAATGATGGGCAGTACAGACACAAAAAATTCATCCAAGGAAGTCATGCTGCAGTTAGCTTCTCTGCCTATGCTGTGCATACTTGACTGGTGCCTGCAAACTTCCATGCACTGTTATGAACCACTGCATGTCTTTAATCTTTTTTTCATCTGACATATATTGTGCCATTTTTCATAGTCTGTGCAAGTCTCAAGTCTCTTCCAAAGTGGTTTTGATTTTCTGCTGTTATGTCTTGGGCATCTTTTCTGTAGTCTGGACTTTCAGTCTCATTTATACTTTAAGCTATTGTCCATTTCTGTAAGCACTATTCTTGAGAGAGAGATTCCTTCTGACTGGCCCACTCTGCTTATGAAATTGGGTTAGTTTTGGTGTCCCAGTTGTATCTGTTGTATCCTAGCAAACTACATAGGGTTGGGGTATGGACCTGAAAGCTGCCCTCTACTCATTCTGACTGCTAAAAGGTGAGCTTAGTCTCTGTAGAACAGCGAGTAGCTTGAGTGGGGATCTGTGCTCAATAGGCAGCCTGCATGTGGCCAGTCTGGCTTTGGAGATATGGTAGAGAAGCAGTACAGGCACAAGTCACTCTCTGCCAGGCAACTGTAGGGCCAGAAATCAATTCCTGGTCCACTTTAGTTCCTGGTCTAAGACTAGCCTTTCAAGTCCTCTCTTTTCCTTGCTAGATTTTAAAACAGTCTGGTCTTTATCAGGACTGGGTTATTTAAGAATAACAACAATTAGATAAAGTGCAAATTATTTACACCTGGACCATTCAAAAGTACAGTTCCCAAATCATGTCTGAAATATTTTGGCATTTATTTCATGGGGACTTGTGTTTCAATTGGTGTAACTGATAAATTAATGAGGACTGTACTACATTTTATCCAAGTCATATTCCAGTTCAGGGAGGCTGGGAGTAAAAGTAGAAGCTTTCTACATCACTGCATATGAACTGTAAATAGACTATGGGTTTTAATTCCTTACAAAATAGAATAAGAAAAATAGACTTAGCAGAGATATTTCTTCCACAAGTTGTCTTTCAGCAGTTACATTTGAGAAATGAAACAATGTAGTAAACATATACAGAGCACTTCTGTCTTCAGTACGATTATTTCTGAGTCAAGAGCCTAGCTCTCCTAAGTACACTTTACTGACAATGGAGGCAAACATTCCCTGAAGGGAATTACTGTAGGTGCTGTAGCTAGGCCATGCCATTTTACTTCACAGTCCCAAACCAAATAGAGTATTATTCAACTCCAGTAGAGCTTGCAACCTGTAGGAGGAAAGATGTCATCAAATCCAGCGTTCTTGAGCATGTCTGATTACAGGTGGTAAAGGGAAGGCAAGTGAAAAGATTCTGCAGACTCATCTATTCCTTGGCATTTCCTTTAGGACTGGACTTAGTTTTAGACAGTTGTCAGTGATAAGGGGATGGCTTCTACATAGGCATTTCACTCTAGATTTAATTTTGTAGGATGTTAAATTTTATTCCTTAAAGCTTCTTTTTTTTTTCAATACCAAAATCTAACTAACAACACTTGATGCTAATCTTTGTGACATATCATATTAAAGACTGGGTGAGGCTGATGGTCCTGTTTATTCTATGAGTTTGTCACAGCTCGTTCTGAAAATTTATGCTTTGTCCATTATTTAATGATGTACACTGTTTGTTTTCTGGATGTTTTGATTCACTTACATGAGTGAGGGAGCTGTTGTTAAAAAAAGCAAACAAAACAAACCAAAACCCCCAAGTATTCCCCCTACCCGTTATTATAGTGGAAGTCTCAAGAAACACATTAATAATCTAATTGTTATTGATGCATGAACTAAAGATGTGTGACCATAATTTCACTTCCCTGGAGGAGTTTGGTCAGTTCACTGAAGTATGAAGGATATGAGTGATTCATCACTCCTTGCCGTCATGCATGTGTTGTTATCAAACCAAATAAAGTGGTATTGCTATCTGTGGAGCAAAAGTTAGGACATGTAGTTGCTAAGAGTTTGATATATGGTTATTGCTATGTGATTTATCTGTAATTGTAAATATTTTATTGCTTTTCACATCTTTTTAACTACAAATGCTGTAATGTGCAGTAAGTAAACTAGCTTATCCAGTTACTTGTTTCAATAATAGATTTCCTTTTCTGGCTTTTCTTTCACAGAAAGCTGATTTTTCCAGTGGCATAAATGGATGTTTGACCTTTTCCTTGATAGCTAAATTATCATACATGTTGTGATGCTGTTATTTTAGCCAATGCTGTAGCAACATCTGGTGGTATGGTGAAAGCTGATCAAGTGAAGGCTTCCTGTCTTCTGAATTTTGATAAGTTTTTGAAACGCCATCCTGCATCTCAGGAATGAGCTCTGCAGGGAGCAATGCAAAAGTTTTTCATTTTGTTCCTGCTGCTCCGCCACAGTCTCAAGTCATTTCATAGTAAATATATTTGTGCTATGTCTTTTGACTTGAAACATTGTTTAGAGATGTTTACAGAGATGGTTTGATAAACTATGGATAGTCCTGAGCCCTTTTCTCCAAACAAGTCATGTAATCTTTGTGCAGTTTGAACTAGTATTATAAAGAAACTCTTCAGGAAAAACAATTATACTGGCATATCCACATTCTCTTTCTTGACATTTTACATGATCATACCAGTCTTTCTAAGCTGCGTGGGACATCAGAGACGACTGGGGCTCATCCTTTATGGTTAGTTAGGTTGAAAATGTTTACACGTAATTGTATTCCAAGGTTGTCTAATTGAAAGCTCTGCTACATTATTTAAAGTTTTAAAAATTATTATTATTAATTTTTTTTAGCTTCCTCCTTAGTAGAATTTTATTTTTTTTAAATGGTGGCTATACTCCCCCTTTACTCTGCCCTGGTGAGGCCACATCTGGCATCTTGTGTTCAGTTCTGGGCTCCCCTGTTAAAGATAGATGGGAAACTTCTGAATAGAGTCCAGCAGAGGGCTACAGAGATGATTAAGGGCATGAAACATCTCTCATGAGAAACGACTGGGAGGGCTGAGTCTGTTTGGTCTGGAGAGGAGTGAGATAGGATCTGCTTAATGGTTACAAATATCTAAAGGGTGAATGTCTAGAGGGAGGAAGGGGCTAAACCTTTCTCATTGGTGCCTAGTGCAGAAGAAAGGGCAATAGGCACAAACTGGAACACAGCGAGTTCCATCTGAACATTAGGAAAAACCTCTTTGCACTGAGGGTGGCAGAACACTGGCACAGGCTGCCCAGAGAGGTTGTGGAGTCTCCTCTTCAAGACCTGTGCAACCTGCTCTACGTGATTCTGCTTTAGCTGGGGGGCTGGGACTAGATGATCTCCAGAGGTCCCTTCTAATCCCTATCATTCTGTTAATCTATGAAAAGTTTTAAAATAAAGTATCTAGACCAGTGCTGATTCTGGAGCTATGTATTGCTCTAATTCAAAGCTTGTTTGATTGAAATATTTGTATATGTGAATAAGATGGTAAAGGAAACACTGTGAGTACACCAGACAATATAAAATCCTACCTAACATGAAATATTTTCATGGTGAGTGCTTATTGTAAATTCAGGTTTACTTATCATAGAAGATCCACGCATAAAATATATTTCAAAGTCATTATATAACTGCCTTCAGTTTTTACACCAACAAAATTCACTGATTTTAATGGAATTACTCTTGGTTTATGCAGATGTAATTGAAAGTGGAATAAGTCTCATAGATCTTTAGTAGTAAAAAAACCATGAGACACTAAATTGCATGTAGTAATTAGCAGAATAAATGAAGTAGTTTTTAGCATGTTGTAAGCAACACTGAGCATACTCAAGGTCTATAACTTTTCAGGGGAATAATCCAATAGAACCACTAAAAGTTAATGTGTACCTCTTAACTCTGCTTGATTGCTGAGGACTTAGATATAAAACAACTTATATGAAAACTGAAGGAAGTCAACCATCAGTGTGAGGCAAACAGGAGATGTACAAATCAACTACTTTGGGCTGCAGTTCTGCTATCAGTTGAGCAAGGCAGGAGGATCTTGCTTCCCTTGTTTGCACTGCCCTTATTTCTGGCAAGGTGGCCCCTGACTCCTTTTGGTGGTGAAAGCACTGATGCTTGAGGCAATTCAATATACTAATTCTTAAGAAAAAACATCCTTTTTGTTTTGTTTCTGGTTTAGTTGCATTTCTGTTAATGAGTGGAATCAGTTCCTTGAAAGGTCCAGTAGTCAGGTGATCGGTGGTCTCTCATGTCTATGCAAAAATGCTTTCCCGTTTCTGCAGGAGCTGGTGTAGGAATGTGTTGCCTTATACAGAGCAATTTGGTTTGCTGTGTGTCTGTGAAGTGACAGCTCTTGCTGAGTTTTGACTGGTTTTAACTTGCTGCGCTCTAGTGATGAGAAGATAACAACAAAAGTGAGGAGCTTCTCTCTGTCTTAGAAGAAATATAATACTGGCTTGCCTCTCTGTATGATATTAGCACCTTACACTTTGGCCATAAATACAAAGTAGGTTAGAGTTTTAAAGGTAGTTTCCCTCATTTATTTTCTCCTTTTAAATGAGTAAGTATTAGTAATAAGTAGGTAAATAAAGTGACAGTAGAAATACAATATCACAGTGATTCCAACATTTTGGCTGCCAGAAAACATGCATTAATACGCGCACAATGAGTGCAGCTCTTCACGCTTTGGCCAGAAACACTTGCTGTGCATCTCTACCACCATACTCTTGCCTTGATGGGGCTTCAGGTCTGCCACTGATTTCTCACTTCTGCTTTCACACTCTTCAGAAAATTAAATGGCCAAGCTAATAAACACCTGGCTGCACTGCACGTCCTGGCATTGTTACTTCTAAAAGCGTGGTGCCAGCGCCTGGGCTGGCTCTTCCCAGGCTGGCAGTGCTTCTTTGCTTGTGCTCCATGCTGTGTCTCATTTGTGCAGTCCTTCACTTTCAGAGCAGGGTGCATGATGTGTTCAGTGGTTGCTTCACATTCAAGAGGCAAATGGCAGCAAGATTTTTACACCTGACTGAGGGAATGATGAGAACCAGAGAAAAGAGTGGAAAGGTGTTTTAACATTGCACAACAGCACAGTTTATTATGGATTCATGTGCTGCTGATTTGTTGTGCTTTATTTGATGTATGTTTTAGCATTTCATGACATGTGCAAGTATTCTTGATGCCTTCTATGACATAAAACGAGAAGGACACTGGTTATGGAGGTACAGAGGTTCAAGAACTAGAAATTCCAATCCTGTCTGTGCTGCTGGCTCAGTGTATGACCTTGCACAAGTTATGCACTGTATGTCCCAGGCTTCCTTTCTGAAAACTACATCTCATTTGTAGCAGAAATACTGTATTTTTTTAGTATTATGAAGTGTGTTTCCCCCCCACCCCCGAGGATGTTAAGAATAGTCATAATCATAGAAACAATTATCAAACTAGGAAATGAATAGCACCTTCAGACTTCTGAGGAAGCTCGTATAAACTGAAGACACACAAAAATGTCTTATGGAACTGCAATGTTTGTCACTGATTTGTTTTAGATGAACGACTGTAATCCCATTTCTTGGAGTCATCAAAGAGGCATTAGATGTGAGCTAGCACGTAAAAGACAGGAGCTTTAGTAGAAACTCTGTGAGACTTGAAGGTAGTCCCAATAATAGACTGTTGTCAAGAGAATAATCAAAGCTTCCTTTTTGCTCCATCCTCCTTCAGATAGTAGTTGTGTTGGGAAACAGTGTTGAGAGAAAGGGATTCTAGCATTAAAAATAATTGGAACAGTAGATTATAATTAGTATGTTATCAATAAAACTTTGTGATCCCTAGTAACTCGTCCTGCTTTTTAGAATAACCTTTGGACTTTAAATATTAATTTGTTGAAGTATTTGCCAGTGTACTTTCAGTTTTACAGTAGATATTTTCTTCTGGCTAATTTTGTCTTAATAGTTCTAATGCACTGTAACTATTTAAAATTTTTCCATGGCCTGATGTATTCTAGCTGATGTGTCTGTAGCTGTTAAAAAGGGAGCATTTGGCAGGGAATAAAGACTGTTTCAAAACTGTTGGATGAAATGCTTCCATGGTGTTGGAGATTTACTGTGCCATAATCAATGAATAATTATTCCTTTCTGATGTTGATAGGGCCTGATGAAAGTAGGGTGGATGTGATTCTTTGTCCCTTTTGAGGCTGCTAACACACTATAGAAATATTAAGCATAATTTAATTGCTTAACATTTGAGAGGTGTCTCTAAGAGCATATTCAGGGCCTTTTTGCAGACTGAGAGGAATAACAAACCAAGCATGAGGTCCAATTAACACTGGAAAAGTGTGTCATAGTTGAAATTCATAGAAAGACCAGTTCTACTGTTCCTCAAAAGAGCATTGTAAATATATTCACCTAACTTTTGAAGGTAAACACATCTCAAAATAGAACTTAAGAGATCTCTGAGTTGGAAGGAGAATGCTTTTACTTTGAATCTTGTTTATTTTCATATGCTGGGTTTTGGGTTTTTTTTCCCCAGAGCTGCAGATACCTGTATTGCACATGAATTGGAAGATCTATGATGATGATTTTCATAGAGTAATGGAAAATTGTCTCACTTTGTCCAAGGAAAACAATTTAAGTAACAGTCTTTCTCAATAAACAGTGGCAACACAGGGCAGTGGTCTGTCTTCTCTCCATCTATTTTTTTGGACCTGTTTGTAGTGTTCTAAAGGCCGTGCTTTGCATGTTTTTTTAATCTAAGTTGGAAAAATTTAGATGGCTTTCATTCATTCAAAAAATAGAAGCTAACCAGAAAGGAACACACCTGTCAGATAAAGATCTGGAAAAATTAAATTTGGACTGCAGTATGATCTTAGTTAGGAAGACAGAAAACTTTCAGTAAATCCAGGGGCAGATCAAATAAAAGAGAGAGAGGCAATTTAGATACCCAGCTCTAAAGCCAATTTAGATACTCAAGTCAAAAACTGAAAATCTGCCGTCTAACCGTAGGGTAAAGTAGGAGGATATTATGCATCTTATTTGTTAAAATTCCTTGGGTGCATAAAATTGCATTTGTGAGCTTTTTCAGGACCATGCCAATCCTGACTATGCTGAACAGGTGGGAATCTACACCAGGTCCAATGTCCAAAGCCTGTTGTATTTAATGTATAATATTAAGAAACTCACTCAGTTGTCTGGCTCAGCATGTGCCTCACACATGGTAACTGCAATAGACTCCTATCAAAATGTGACTTTTCACTTAATATCAGACTCCTAAAATAAGTCAATAGAAGAACAACTTAATCTTTTCTAGAATGACTGCACATTTAAACTTTTTCTTTAATACCCTAAAACTTGTGTTCAGATTCTTCCTCTAGCTGAGCAGGTTCAAACCTACGCTGTTCAGAATCTGTCTTATGCTGTTAGGTGCAAGGCCACTCTGGGTGGAAATCACGCTCTCCAGTCTTGCTGCTGAAACTCAGTCAACACTGAGACTGATTGTGTCAAAGAGGGTAAGACACCATAAGCCTGAGGTGGGAGAACATGGCAAGTATGTTCAAGGTTCTGGTCTTTTATAAAGACGTACCGCTTCAGTTCCTGAGTTAGGATTGTTAGGAATAAAGAGCTGGTCTTTAGCCATTCTCAAAATGCATGGTAGGCAGTTGCTTGTTGGATATAATAATTCTAGGTAACTCACAGCTCAGAGTGTCACTGGCTCCCTTCTAAAATACCTCACTTTCCCCAGGAACTTACGAAAGAGCCTGGGAACTGAACAAGAGAAATTTTTTTTTTAAAATTTCATCCCAAGAATCAGAAACCTAAAAATTAACTCAACTTGGCACCTAACTTTTAAAGACTGAAATTTCTTCCTGGTCATGGTCTTGTTGCTGGTGAATGACATCAAACTTAAAAATACCAGTGTGCCAGAACTTCTTTGAGGACTATATTTTTTTCTTGGATGGTCACAGAATTCGGAAAAAGAGTACAGCAAAGACCCCAGGATTTAAATCCTGATCTGAATTTGTTTGAATATTTAAATTCACGTGATCATTGAACAACACAATACTGTTTGGTTTGTACAAAACCTTACCTAACTTCGTAACCTGATGCTGCTTTTAGGTCACACGAGTATTCAGAAAATGCAGTAGTACAGTGTACCCGTGCTATTTATCCATGAATTATATAACTTGCAGCTCTTTAGTGCAGTTCTTTCTTGGCTTGTTTTAGCTGTGGCATTTCCTGAGCAGAGATTATTAATAATATTGAATGTAGCTCAACAGTATGCTAGCATTGAAATATTGGTGGTTCCTTTCTGAGATCGTCTAGTATGGATGCAGTGAGTTTATTTCATTTAATAATTATTATTTTATGGTATTTTAATACACTGTGTCAACCCTCAGAGTGTATTTTATTAACTTGATTGAATATATTGTTTAGGGTTTTTGGAGCACTATATATTCATTGTACTTTTTCACATAGTGGCTACTTTTCTTTTTCCTTTTTTTGGCTCTATAAGTTGTGTATGTCAGTTCAGATCCTGCTGTTTGATACCCATCTGCAAGGGAAGGAGTGAAGGGAATGTCGTCACTTGTTTGTGGACATGATGAGTAAATGCAATGAGATGCTACTGAAAGATTTAGAAGGCCTAAATATTATTTACTACTTTTACAATCAATCAGCTATCATTGTTATAATACCCTTTTCTATTTCCATCTGTAAAAGGGAACGAGAAGCAGTAGTAAAGAAAGAGTTAATAACAGGGGAAAAAGCAGATCAGAAGCAGCTTCCACAAATGGGAGATGGTTCTCCTCCCTCCTTCACTTTCAAAGAATTTTCCAAGGAGATTGCTTTCATTAGGCAGGAATCACCCTGCATCAAGAAATATTGGCTGAGAAATGAAGAGATGAAGAAACTTAAACCTGTAGCCTGCAAGTCACTGAAATCTTTAAAAACAGACTATAACCCCCTCCGCCCCCCCCCCCCCCCCCAACACATTCAGAAACTATTCTCACCAACTCAGTGTTACTTGGGAAGCTGTGGCTTGTTGAGAAACGGCCACTAACGGAAGACAGACATTCAGCACTGCAAACCCCATGTTTTCCCTGGCTTTACCAGAGAGGGTAAATCCATTTGACCATATTCACGTAGCTGAAACTCTCTCCTGTGAAATTTCTGTGCAGACTACTACATTGCCACAAAAAATATTGAAACATTTTGAAAGGTAAAAGCTTCTACTAGGATCTGCGGGAAAGGAGACCTGCTTGGTTTGGGAGTATGATTTAAAGACAAGGAGTCACTGAGCATCAGACCATTAATATCAGAATTGTGCTTTAAAGGCTTTAAATGACTGCTTCAAATCAGGTCACAAGGAAAACTATAGTTCCACTCGAGGGCCTTCAGCCACTAAATTGTGCCGAGCCATTTGAAAAATTATTGTTTCATAAATGCAGCAAACTTGCATGATGTGCGAGGAGAGTTTATATAGTTTTAAGTCATAATGCAAGGATACAGTACTTCCCTCTGCTGTTTCAGACTTGCCAATATGGCTATCGTTGCTGACAGCTTGACATGATGTTAGTTATTTTAAGTGTCAGATGAGAGTGGCTGATGCCATGGTACTGCAGTGCTCACATTTGTTGGAAAATTAGATGGTGATTTTTTTAAAAAAGGCCTAAAACCCCCCAACAACCCAGCTGCTTAAGCCTCTGACTGCCTGGGTTTTTTTTCTGTGCTGGGTGTATAATTTGAGTGAGCAGTAGTGAACATGCCTGAGGTGTTAAGAGAATGATGCGCTTTCTGTAGGCATGAATACTCTTAAATAAAACAGGAACACCTTCCTGTCATTTGTTGTCTTCCAGAAAGATTTTTTAAAAGGAAACGGAAGCCAATTAGCCCGGAAGTTTAACCTCTTTTAGCTTAGCTTCTTTTATGAGAGCTTTTTAACCTTTTAAATAAATCATTTTCTTTCTTTTCTTCCCTCCCCTTTGAATCAGTTACTAGCATTTCTCATGCTAGGCCCAAGGAGCAGGCTGCTTAAATTCAAGAATGATTTTGAGGGGATAAAGTGTACAAGATTTTGAATTCTTGCCATAAGTCCATGGCAGACAGCCAGGAAACCTCAGAGGAATAGGGCTAATGAAGGGAGGGTAAAGGAGACCCGGAGTGTGTGGCTGGTAATGCAGTATTCATTTAATTGGGAGCAGGTATCGGTGCAAACTTCTCCATTTTAATTGGAAAGAGAAGGGGGGTGTTAAGGAAGATGGAGAAAAATAAGAATGCATAAAGTTTTCAAGCTGAGGAGCCAAAGGCAGGCCTGTATATGGCAGAGAAAGAACTCAATTTAGGGCAATTTGCTCTGCAAGCTGGGCTGCAATCTCCCCTGGGGATAGGGATGAGGAAGAAAATGAAACCAAAAGAGAACTTGATAAAATCACCTAGCACAGACAATCTCAGTAGAATAGGTTTTACTGAGTTAAATCTGCCCCAATCAATGTGATTCTTTTCATATAAGTTACAAATAAAAAGCCACAAGATTACAATAAAAATTGAGGATGTACTGCTGCTGATGTAGCACATGGGAGTCTTAAGGACTTGTTGTGGAATACAGGTTTTTTACAACCATCATGTTTGGTTTTTTGCTTTTTACCTAGCCATGAGAGGAAAAAACCCCAACACCCTCCTCTCTGCCTCCTCCCTAACCTTTTATTGTCTTTAAACTAAGGTTAGTGTAATGTGTGAACCTGACAGAGCTTAATTTTCAAAGCACTTGCAAAGCTGAACATGCTTTAGTCCTGAAAGTTGCTAAACCTAAGCTTAGCCTTGATTTCTTGCTAAAAGAACTGAGGCTTTTTGTTTTTTTCAGATACTCTTTTTGCCTTTATAAATGACAGAAGTTAAAAAAAGAAAGATACTTCCCACCACTTTCCACCTACAGCTGGGCATACATAAAGGTGAGAGTAAGTGCCAGTATTTGCATGATGCATAGGAAAGGCATTATTCTGTTGTTTTCCATAGTATACGTATGCAGTGTCTCTCTCAGTACAGATACTAAAAAAGTTGGGGTACCAAGTGCTGAACAGCTGTTTATTCTACATCTGAGAGCAAGCCTGGGTGTATTTTCCTTTTGTCCTCAGCAGTGGGTTAACTTAAATATTTTGTGTTAAAGGACCTCCTTGGAAATGGTACTGGTATGGGCTGTGAGCATTCATGCTGGACAGCTGCTCTTTTGTTTACAGTCACATAGATGAGAAAGATGAAGTGGGGTCATTACCTGGGGGGAAGGGAGTGTTGCACCAGGAGATAATGTGAGATATATGGCTCCAAGCATTTGGAGGAAAGAGCAGGAGTTAGCTAGGAAGAATGAAGGACTAGGTGGTGACAACTTACTGTTTGCAAGGGTTCAGCTGAGATCTGTAGTTGAAATGTGTTTTCCTTGTTGCGTGGCTCTGGCAGTAATTTTCTGTGATAAACTCTCCTCCCGATGATTGTCTACACTGGTAAAGGGAAAGGGTATAAACAGGAATAGCATCGCTAGCTGAAATGTGCACAGTCCCTGGTATTTGTGGGTACTGCTGGTTTTAGCTTTGTTTCCTGAGGACGCTTTCCACTAGCACACTACTAAATAGTCTGTCCAGCTGTTGGGCATTTTGTCGGAAACCTTATAAGTTGGAGATTTCTACAAGTTTTATGAAAACAGACAACTAAGTAGACAAGAGAGATTCGACCTGAACATCCCTGTGAGACGAGCTCCCCCTTGGCCCTTAAGGCAATGGCCATTATGAGCTGGTCACCAGAAAACAATCCCTACACAGGCTGCAGTGTGATGGGCAGCAGGGCAGGGCAAAGAAGAGGAAGTGATGGCAAAGAAGTAGCACCAGGCAGGAAAAGGCTGGGCTAGGGGCTGCCCTCTGCCTTGAGGGCAGGGGTATTAAGAGAGCCAATGGGATCCTGGGGTGCATCCGGAGGAGTGTAGCCAGTAGGTCAAAGGAGGTGATCCTCCCCCTCTACTCTGCCCTGGTCAGGCCCCACCTGGAGTATTGTGTCCAGTTCTGGGCTCCTTGGTTTAAAAAGGACAGGGATCTCCTGGAGAGAGTCCAAAGAAGGGCTATGAAGATGATTAGAGGCCTGGAGCATCTCCCCTATGAGGATAGGCTGAGTAAGTTGGGACTCTTCAGCCTTGAGAAGAGAAGACTAAGGGGGGACCTAATTAATGTCTATAATTATCTTAAGCAGGGGATACAGGGGGAATCAGCCAGCCCCTTTTCAGTGGTCTGGGGATAGGACAAGGGGCAATGGCTGCAAGTTGGAGCATAGGAAGTTATGCACCAACATGCGGAAGAACTTTTTCACAGTGAGGGTGACAGAGCACTGGAACAGGCTGCCCAGGGAGGTGGTGGAGTCTCCTTCTCTGGAGATACTCAAGACCCATCTGGACGCCTATCTGTGCAGTATGTCCTAGGGAGCCTGCTTTGGCAGGGGGGTTGGACCCGATGATCTCTCAAGGTCCCTTCCAACCCCTACAATTCTATGATTCTGTGATTCTATGATTACGGAGGCACTGGTCACTCTAGTATAGCTCATGAAGCTTCATTAGTTCTGTGACTGCAAAACTTCATAGAGAGCGTGCTTAGCTGTGCTTGCCTAGAGCTGCCTTGCACCCTGATTTCCAAAGCTGTCGTGTGCCAAGCTCTGTTTCTGTATCTGTGTGAATGTGTGCGTGCATTTTTGAGCTGTGGCTGAATGGGATAAGGAGATTTTTGCGCAACAGTGAAAAATGACATGAAATGGAATTAAGGGGATTTTCAAAAGGAGAAATAAAGCATTTTTGTATCTAATATATGTGTATGGTTATGAAAGCTTAAGAGATCAAATGGAAATGAAAAGTTTGTGTCCCTTATGTATGACTTTCATATAGGTCCATCCAAATGTACATGGAGAACTTAGGTGTAGAAGTTTATATGATGGTGCATATAAAACAGTATATTTCAGTGCTAGAAAGGCTACATTCTAACAAAACATAAAGTTCTTTTGAAATGTGTGTACACAAGTATGTATGTGTGTCAATAGCCTTTGTATATATACATATATTCATTTTATATAAATAGCTTTTATTTAGCATTGAGTATTCAAACTTTAATTCCTTTTTCATGTAAAAAGAAAAAAAAAATCTAAATTCTCAGGCAATATGAACGCTCCAACTTTTGCCCAGGACTTTCAGTACTTGCATTATACCATGACATTTGCAAGAATATTTAAGGGAACTAATACATCACACATAGCCAAAAAAAGATTATTTAAAGTTACAGTAGAAGGATGGGAGGGAAATCCTGCATTCTGTTCTGATGATAAAAGTAACAGGAGAAGGAATTTTATTCCCTTCTGATTGTACTACTTAAGGGTTCACAATTAATCTGTGATAGTCGGCTAGATCCGGATTTTGTGTAAATGACTGCAGCTCTGTCAGAGGTAGCGACGTTGATATGATCTGACATGCTGTCTTCTTTTTTTAAACACAGCACTTAATGAAAAGACTGGGAGCAACATTCTTGTCTTAGAGACAGTGAAGAAACTTTACTCAAGTCTCATTTCACTGGTGTAAGTGAAAGAAAAATTTGACCCAAGGCTTACTAAGGAGTAATTATGGAAAATAATTTTGACATAAGCTAAAAGGTAGTTATATAGCTGCATTTCCCAACACATGTGAAAGATTTTTAAACTAATTGGAATTTACTGAGAGACAAATTCTGAAACTCCATCCATATCTTTCTTTTACATTAACAGGCTGTAAAGTGTGCTATAACTGGAAACTTCCACCACAGATATTAAACAGAGTAAAATATTTTGTATCTGCAAAGTACCTGTGTAACACCTTTCAGTTCTGTGTGTGACTTTGAAGATGAATTTGGTGTCTGTTCTGTTATGAAAAGAAATATTGGTAGTGGAAACAATATTTTTTTTTTTATTATTCAGATCCCATGCTTTTTGCCTTGTTTTGCTTTGCTTTGCAGGTATGTGGTTTAGTTTAATAGCCAAAATATTATCCATAATTACAGGAAGACCTTTATCTGCTCATTTTCTGTTATATTGACACTTCCTTTGGCTTTAGAATCTCCTTCTCTTTTGTTGCACTATTTATTGACTGTTCTTCCCTTCCAAAGGAGGGAATTTAAGGGCTTAGTTTGGACACTGTGCATTCTTTCTGATCTCTTAAGTCCCTTTCTGAATTAGCAGAAATTCTCTCCCACTGAGTGCAAGGTGCTTTATCAACTCACATAACATTCCTGTTATTGATAGGAAAGGTACCACTTTTGTTTTGACACTGCTACCACCCAGAATAGGACTTGTTAGCCATGTTTACAGGTCTATATAAATTTCCTTTTTATATAACTGTGCATATGATTGCATCGACATTCAGATGATTGCTTTTCCTGTGGGTGATTTTCCGTATGTATCTTCCTGTTGTGGGTGGGAAAGAGCCTCTTTGCTTTCGCATTACCCATCTGGTCCATCTATGCGCATGCCCGTTCAATGGTCAGAACACATGGTAAAAAGGGGAAACACATGGTAAATGCAGCTTGGGTTTAAACCATGACCTACTCTGTACTGTAGAGCTTTTTCTGGATTGTTTTAAATCCTCTTTTGCCTATGTCTGTCTCTTTTTAATTTTTTTTTTGTTCCTTTCCTAGTTTTCTTGATGGATTTCTCAAACTGGCTCATAAATGGTGGGAAGTTCTACCTTTATCAGATGGTAATATCAAAAGTCTTTATTATCTCAGAGAGATGCTTCTCTTTGGAAAATGCTTAGGGATCTAAATCTCATTAAGAAAGGCAGAAGAGGTAAATCTGTTAGATCTGTCTCAGATCTGAGTAGCTTTGAGCATTTGGGTGGTGCCCAACCCTGCCTTTTTCTTCCAGCCAGAAAAAGGTGTATTACAGCTCAGTGACTAGGGTAGAGATCAAGCCCCCATGCACAGCCTCACGAAGGCAGTTTCTCTAATGTCATCTTATTCTTCACAGTCTTTGAACTTCCATCCTCAAGGGGATGAGGAGTACAGAGAGCCTCATGAAACCTACTTTTGAGTTTCCTTCTGGCTGTGATACAGTTTGATGAGAAGGCAGAGGACAAGAAAAGCTTGGGCACATTACTTCACCAAATAATTCAATTCCTTTGAATTTCCAAAATACTGTGCTTTTTTTGGGGGGGGGGGGGATTTTTTTTTTTATTTTTTTGTTTTTTTAATAAATGGTCTTCCATTTCTAGAATATCCTTGGCTTCATATTAGGAACTGTTTGCGTTGCATAGAGCCCAGATACTTCTGATTTGCCACCAATTTTTATCTATGCCTTCAGTCACAGTTAGCTGGCTGCTGGAAGTTACTCTGATAGCTTTGCCTACACCTTTATTATTTCTGTTAGGATGTGTAAGTATACATTTCACCTCTCTCCTGGAGTCCTATTAACTAGTTCTTTTTTGGGGGTTTTTAATTTTTTTTTTCCTCTCCCTTGAAATTTATACCTTCAGCTACTTAGGCAAGTTACTAACTGATGTCAAATGAGGAACCAGACCTCATACAAATTGTAATTTTCCTTTGATTGGTAACAAGATGTTGTTTTTTCTCCTTCATATTTTGATCTGGCAGTTCAGGCAGGATGCTTATCCATATATGTCGAGGTCACAAAGCAGCCAGTCTACTAAAAACTGTTCCTGCTCCTACTCTTAAAAGCCTAGACAAAAATTAAGTACAGTCATTGTCAATTTCAGAACAAATGAAATCCTACTACTCTAGTTTCTATTCACTTGGTGCCTTCTAATCAGTACCTTTGAAGGTATGCCAGAAGCTGTGCTCCATCTTTACTGACTCAGTCCTCTCTGTCCAAGTTTGGGAGTTTTTTTAGGAAACCAAGAGAGACATTGTCAGGATGTTGGATACTGTGTGCCCTGAAGTTTTGTAATTGTTCTCACCATCTTAATCAAGGAAAAGTTATACTCTGTCATAAGTATCTGCTGCAGCAGGTGGTGGCCTCTTTTTTGATTTTGAGCGTCAGAGATCTCTCCATGTTTTAGGAGGAAACAGGATTTATGACAGCTACAGAACCAACAGCAACAACAAAAAAGAATAGAAGTCCCTTTGGGCCTTAGGAAAGCTAAAAATTTTAATTTGCTTATTTGCCTGTCTTGCATCAGGAGTCAGGTAGTCTGAAGAAGTGGTTTAAGTGGCACCACATTAGCTTATCAATGTCTTATCTGCTAGAAGATCTACTCAGATAGATGGCTTAAATTATTTCAGCCAATTTGATCAAGAGTGGGAAATTCCAGGCTGTATTCTTGAAGTGATTTTCTGCAGTGTTGGTCAATTCAGTGTTTTTGCTGCAATCCATCAGGAAAAAGGCAAAAGAGTTTGAGAAATGTTCCCTTCCAAAGTCAACCTATTTCTGTGTCTCTACTCCAAAGCAGTCATTAAATAACTTTTGGTACTAGGGCCTTGGCTCTGTCAGAGCCAAGATGAAAACCCCTGCTGTGATTTGGTCAAGCTCTCAAAGATTAGCTGAACAGTATTGTTGAGGGAGGTTCTCATTTTGTTGTCTGAAGAGTTGTATGGACTTTTGTCTATGACCTTTGGTTTGGACAGTTGCCCATTCCTGTCTTCTCTGCAGTTTCTGTCTTCCTCTGATGATCTGTGGGCGTTACAAGATGCTGCAAGGAGACAGCAGGAGTGTGCAGGTTAACTATTAATACTTTGTGGAAGAAGGCAATTGTGCTTAACAATAACTGGATATTCTTCAATACGCTGACCCATGATGCATCAAAGCCTACTCCCCTGGCCCACTTCATTGGAGTCCTGCTATTTTAACTGAAAGAAGCAAAAATATATCCTATTATTTCTCATGTACTATACACAGGAGTAGAGAGCAGGTGTGCAACTTAAAAACTAGGTACATGTACTTTCAGCCACATGTGCGTACAGACAACATATGTTGCAAAACACTCCTTACTGTTAAAGAAATTCTCAGTAAAGTTTGCATAAGCAGTAAGCTGTTAGATCTTAGGCTTACTCCGCTTTCAGAAGGCTTCTCCTAACCAAAGGGACTTCTGGAGTCATAATCGTCTCTTCTGCTCTTAGAAACAACTGGTGTAGTTAATCCTTTCTATGACTTTAAAAAGACTGGTTTTATTTTGAGCCTGCTGTCAGAACTTTATTCCACCTGAATTTTTTTCCCATTTCCAACTTGACCTTATTCATGGCCAGTGCGTTTTCCTCTGCTCTTGTACTTTCATCTTAGGTGCTGCTTTGTCTTTTCAGGTATATTCCTTCCTAATGAGATCTGGTGTTGCCCTTTAGACTCCATTGTGCTTCATAAAAAAAAAAAAAAGTCAGTCTTGCAGTTTTCTCTCTTGAGATCCACACTATTCTGCTCAAGCCAGTAGCTGTTCTCAGCAACTCTGCTATTTCAGATCCATCTTGCTTAAATATATGTGAGTAGAACCAAACGCTCTATTCAAGAACACAGTCCAGTTAACTGTAGAGCTTTTAGATACTGGAGTAGTGTTTGGTTTGTTGCTTCTGTTTGGGGAGGGGGGTTGTTTTGTTTTTCTTTTCCTTCCATAGCCATGTTATACTGGCTCTCATTGTTAAATTAATTGTTCAAAAGATGACAGTGTATTTTTCTTCCTCTGTTGTTACCATCTGATGAGCTCCAAATCTAATGCAAAATTTCTTATTAATCTGTTAGTGATTGACCTTGCACTCCGAACAGTTAAATGTCACCCCATTTCTATTATTCCAGTCCTTGAGATCTCTTTTTTTCTTGCATTATAAGTCTTTGTATTGAAAAATACCTCTCAACATCTGCATATTTCATTAAGTAGTTCTGATTTTTTTTTTTATTATTTAACAAGATGGGTCTCAAGAATGAGCCATGAAAAAATTTTAGCAGTAACATCCCAGACAAGGAATAAATCTGTAACTATATCCTGTTTCTGTCGTGTATAACTAGTTCCTTTCCTGCTGTACAGCTGTATAGCTTTCATTCTAATTCCCACCTTCTCCCACTTCATCAGTAATTTTCTGTGGCACTCTGCCAGTTTCTTCACTAGTCCAGATGAGAGAGAGCTACTCTCTTCTCCAGAAAAATCGAATATCTTAAGATAGCTGTCGATTTAAGACTACATTAGCTACCCTTGGTAGCTGGCTATATTTTATTCTATAATCCATTTTCAAAATTTCTTGTGATCCTTGTCTACTGTAGAGGTTTCCCTCTTAAACATGGAGAGGGGAGGCAGGGAAATAATCCCAGCTATGACACATGCATTTTTAGTCCTCTTAGATATATATGCTTTACAATGTAAATATATAAGGTCTTTGGAACTGAAGATCTCAGTACATTAACTTCACTGCAATGTCTAAGTTAGAAGCCTAGTTAACAAAGATGCCTTTGAGGCAATGGAGATAAATCGATGTCTCCAGAATGTAATTTCAATCTTAGGCAGTAATGATTAAATCTCCATCAAGAAAAGAGCCTGCTGTGTTGTTTTGTATAAACTTGTTCCTATTAGATTTTCTCAGTGGTCATCTCAAGAGGGATTTTCCAGCACAAACTCAGTTCTAGGTTTACCATATCCAGATGCTTATTGGAGTCTTCTGGACTGGTCTATGGCAATGCGACAACAAGGGGAGCCTTGGGGTTGGGGTCTACTACAGGCCACTTGATCAAGGGGAGACTAGTGATGAAGCCTTCTTGCTCTGGCTCCAGGAGGCATCAAGCTCCCAGGCTCTTATCCTGCTGGGGCATTTCAACTACTCTGACATCTTTTGGAAAAGTAGCATGGCAAGCTGTAGACAATCAAAGAGGCTCCTGGAGTGCCTAGAGGACAATCTCTTGAGACAGGAAGTAGGCAGCCCTGCTCAAGGGGAAGCAATATTGGAACTGATCATCACCAATGAGAGTGAGCTCATCAGGGATGTCAAGATTGGAGGCAGCCTGGGCTGCATGCACTGGTGTGGTTCACTGTCCTAAGGCTCATGAAGCAAATGAGAAGTGTAGTCAGGACCCTGAATTTCAGGAAAGCTGACTTCCTAGGCAAGAGACCGGCGTGGCTGAGTCAAGACCTGCTGGTCAACCTAAAAGGCAAGATGGAACTGTACAGATAGTGGAAGCAGGGACAGGTGTCCTGGGAAAAGTACAGGGATGTTGCCTGGTTGAGTAGCGATGAGGTCAGTAAGGCCAGGACGTGCTTGGGGATAAACTTGGCAAGTGATGACAAGAAAATCAAGAAGAGCTTCTACAGGTGCATGAATCAGAAAAGAAAGTTTAAAGAAAGTGTACTTTGTCACTCCAGTGAGTGACAATGGAGAACTGATGACAAGAGATGAGAAAAAGTCTGAGGTTCTCAACAACTTTTTTGCCTAGCAACCTTGTTCTCACTGGTCTTGAGTTGAGGGCCTGAAAGATGGAAACTAGAGAGACAGTGTCCCTCCCACTGTAAGTGGAGATGAGGTTTGTGACCATCTAAGGAACCTGAACATACACAAGTCCAAGGGACCTGATGAGATGCATCCTAGGGTCTTGAAGGAATTGGCTGATGTAGTTGCCAAGCCACTCTCGATGATATTTGAAAAGTCTTGGCAGTCAGGTTTAGTCCCTGCTGACTGGAAGAGAGGAAACATCATGGCCATTTTTAAAAAGGGTAGTAAGGAGGACCCTGGGAACTACCGCCCGGTCAGCCTCACCTCTGTGCCTGGGAAGATCATGGAAGAGATCCTCCTAGAAGCTATGCTGAGGCTCATGGAGGACAGGAAGGTGATTCAAGACAGCCAGCATGGCTTTACTAGGGGCAAGTCCTGTCTGACCAATCTAGTGGCTTTTTACAATGGAGTAACTGCATCAGTGGACAAGGGAAGAGCTATGGATGTCATCTATCTGGATTTCTGCAAGGCCTTTGACATGGTCCCCCACAACATCCTTCTCTCTAAGTTGCTGATGTATGGACTTGATGGGTGGACTGTTCAGTGGATAAGGAACTGGCTGGATGGTCACATCCAGAGAGTGGTGCTCAGTGGCTCCAAGTCCAGATGGAAGACGGTGACAAGTAGAGTTCATCAAGGGACTGGTGCTGTTTAATATCTTTTATAATGATATTGACAGTGGAATTGAGCGCACCCTCAGCAAGGTTGCTGATGACACCAAGCTGAGTGGTGAGGTTAATGTGCCTGAGGGACAGGATGCCATCCAGAGGGACCTGGACAGGCTGGAGAAGGGGTCCCAGGTGAACTTCATGAGGTTCAACAAAGCCAAGTGCAGGGTCCTGCACCTGGGTCAGGACAATCTCCATTATGCATGCAAGTTAGGAGATGATGTGCTGGAATAGGACTTGGGAGTACTCATGGATGAGAAGGTGGATATGAGCCACCAATGTGCATCTGCAGCCCAGAAGGCCAACCACATCCTGGGCTGAATCAAAGAAGCGCGGCCAGCAGACTGGGAGAGCTGATTCTGCCCCTCTACTCTGCTATGATGAAACCTCACCTGGAACACTGTCCAGCTTTGGAGCCCTCGACACAAGAAGGGCATGGAGCTGTTGGAGTGTGTCCAGAAGAGGGCCACAAAAATGATCAAAGGGCTGGAGCACCTCTCCTGTGAAGACAGGCTGAGAGAGTTGGGCTTGTTCAGCTTGGAGAAGAGAAGGCTCCAAGGGGACCTTATAGCAGCCTTTGATCCATTCTCATTTAATTGTTCATATCATACGGTCACTGAACAGATCCTGGAAACTTTCCACTGCAGCTGAACTTGCTTCAGTTGAGTCACAACTGATACATCCCAAACCCTTATTTAAACACCAAGTAACTTCTGAGGTGTTTTTTAATTTGCTAAAGGAAACTTAAAAATATACAGTTTGCAGTGTTCCCTATTTTTTAATTTTTGTAAAGTGATATTGCAAGGATATCCATAAAATGTCTTACTGGTTTTTTTCCCCACATATGTTATCAAAATATTATTTTTAGGAAAGTGTGCATTTTTTTGTGCTGTCCAAAAAAATTGTAGCATTTTGAATTAAAGTTAAATGTTGTTACAATCACATTTAATAGTGATAAAGCAAACAATAATAATTTAGCATAGTTTTCTCTTTTTTTTAAACAAATTTTTGAACTTTCAGATCACTTTAAGATATCTGTTTCCTACTTTAAAGGAGAAAATATTCTCTGATTAAATCTTTGATTAATATGTGCTTTTAAATGAAGTTTCTTAAATTTTATTCCAAATATGGGACATAAAATCACTCCATTTTATCCATGTTAACACATTTTACTCTAGAGAAAATTTCATTTCAGTTTTTGTAAAGCTTCTTTAGCACTGAGGCTTTCCAGCAAGCCATTTTATTACAACCACAAAACAGATTCCAAACTGGGAAGCAAGTATTCACCCCAACTGGGAAAAAATATTTTATCATACACCCAGGGATATAGATAAGAGTCATAAAAACTATGTTTGCAACCACTTTTTAATTTAATAAGATTTGCCTGTAGGAGACTTTTCAGTGCCCAGATGTTGGCTGATATTAAGCCCAGATCCTTAGCAGGCTCTTCACAAGGCTACACTTGAACAGAATTCTTAAAAAATTCTAGTAACAGAGGTAACTGCTGACTTGAGGAATTAAAATAGATTATGTGGGAATTGTCTGGAAGCTTGTAACTTTTCCAGTGTGCGAGTGTGGGAAGGATATTTGCACCTGATTAGTAGGGCTATATGCTATGCAGAAGTACAGGTAGAGGCTCAACCTTTGTTTCTCAGAAAATTTATCTCATCCAGTCTTGTGATAGCTTCTGGCTGATGAAGGGTATGTGTGGCAGGGGGGTGGGTGTATGGGCTTTAAAAATCTTTTTAAATATGGGAATCTATGAATCAAGTTCACTATCTTAGTATACAGACTCAAGCATGTGGGCATTCGAAATCCAGCAGCACTTGTGGTACTCCAAACTGTGAGAGGACTAGGCAGCACTGCCCAATTCAAAGTATTACCAGAGTACTGCGGTAGGATTGAGAGGCAGGAAAGGAATTGAAGCATAGTGGGGGGCAGAAAGAGGGTGAAGAGGAATCCAGGCACTCACTCGGTTCGATTGTTTGACAAAAGTTATATTGAATTTTGTGTCAGCCTTTCTCTGGCTTAAAAAAAAAAACAAACCAGGATGTAATCAGATTTTTTTGTGTCATGTCTATGCACAGCAGATCCTACCCTCCTAACTGTTCACTCCTGTGTTCTACCTCCTTCTTTCCCTCTTCATCCCCTTACCTCCACTTTTCTCCCTTCCTCCCTTCAAAGTAGCACTGCATTAATGAATTGCTCCATGGTTCCCATCTGCTTCGGTGTAAAACCTGCTGGCTTGTGTTAAACTGTTTCTCAAGATGACTGGGTAGCTGTGTCTGTGCTTGTACAAATGGAGCAGTCCAACAGGCGTGGTGAAACACTGGCTCATCCCTAGCCTAGTTTTCAGGTGATTTGCTTGGGATGTAGGCATCCCAGTTTTGATTGCTGACTCTGCCGCTTGTCCCACTTCCATGCAAATTCTTGGCATGCTCCCAGATTAACTGTCCTGGGTGAAAGAATCCTGCCTTTTCAACACACCCCGGCCCTTGTCTGTAATGGTAATTTTATAGCCCGGGACTGAGGCACTTGCTGATGTACAAGAGCAGCAGAAGAAGGCAGTGTTAATCCGCAGCCATTTCCAACTTCCAGTCCTGTGCTTTTATCATTAGACATTTTTTGCCTGACAATTATGGCTTAGTTTTGACCTTGGGTCACTGACATTAGTAGAAGATAGATGTCAGTATCTTAAGGCAAAATCAAGCCTCGATGGTGGTTCACCGTTTTTCATCGTTCTGTGGTAGGTTATATGAATCATGCCAAGAAAAAAATCATGTTCCCCATTCACTGAGAAAAATATGGGATACATGAAAAGATGGATTTTAAGACTTGTTGAAGCATTATAAGGATCTAAAATTTCAAAGCTAAGAGGAGCGCTTCTGCTTGTTAATGTTTTTTCCAATAGCAAATGAATTAATTTAAAATCTGCTAATATACTCTGCCATAATCAATTAAATACTTCTCTGGTAGAAAGATCTTGACTTTTGTCTTGTTCAGATTGTATTCAAACCATCTTGCCATCACTTAAAAGTATTGCAAAATTTCTACAACTATGGAGATCTCTTAAACATTCCCGGGGGAGAAATATGGCATCACAGCTACAATTTCTCTCTGTGGTACAAAATTAGTGTATTTAAGATACAGAATACGGGAAACTATTAATAAGTAACACAGAAAAAGAAAACAAGATATTGTCAGGTCATTAAAGTGTGAACCTTAGGAAGCAAAAGAGGGCTGAAAGGAAAAAACCCCAAACAAATCAATCCTCACCCAAGCCTCCTTAGTAATCCTCTATAATATTTTAATGGAAAAGGGCCAAGTTCAAAGTTAGAGATGGTGTGGAAGCTAAGGCTGCACAGGAAGATAAGAAGTAACTGGGAAAGGGCGAATTCTTTTAGAAGCAGTGTTTTATACTTTGGTATTGTGAAACCCCGGAGAAGAGATGCCTATCCCGCTCTTCCTCGTGCAGCTCCATAAATAGGCACTGTATCTTTTGTTGCAAATCCTCAGCTCTATACACTTGGGACAAGCGAGCGCCTAGTGGCAAACAGTTCAGAGAAACAGCACGGAGGAACTGAATGTGGTAATTGCTCCAAACTCATTGTTACCCACTTGATTTCATACAGTCATGGCCAAATCTTCCATCTGTCTCTGCCCTCCAACAATGATTTCAGGACACTTGGAGCTGAAACCAAACTGTGGGGTTTCTTCTTTTATTCCTCCTTTTTTTTTTTCTTGGTGTCTGGGCTCTCACCATCACAGCCCTTGATTAAATGACAGGTTTTTGTTTTCATTGTCTTACCTTCTTTCCCCATTCAGTTCTTGACAGCCTTCCCTCTCAGCTGAATACTGTTATCACTTCTTTATTCTAATCCTCTCCCTAGCTGCCTATATTATCACCCCTCTGTTTCAGAACTTGGATACTTACCCTTTAATCCATTAATTGGCTTTTTACCCTCAGATCTCTTTGCCTCCTCTGAGTGCAACCTGACTCTCCGAGGCACTGCACACCCTGGCTGTTCCCTGCCCGTCCCTCCCTTGCACCTCCCGGCCTCTCCCTGCATTTTGGTGCTAGTTTCTCTTCTTTCCAGATAATCTTGTGCTTTATTTCTTTGCACAAAGGAGGGCTCTCTAGTTCAATATCACTTTCAGTGTTGCTTCTGTTTCCTCCTGTGTTTACGTATCACTTTTCTTCGTTGCTTCTTAACAAAGGTAGATGTATATAGCAGGAATAATCTCTACAGCAGCTATCTGTGTTGCCCCCAGAATAGGTCCATTTCCTTATCGGGGTTCAAAAGTGTTGGGCAACTTAATAAAATATGGGTTGTTACACTTAAACGAGATTATCTTTTGATTGAGTTAGGTTTCTACTGCTGTTTGCATGCTGTGGGAGTGTACATTTCTTAACTTCTTTCTTTTTTTTAGCTGTGTGCTCTTTGTCTGTAAAATCTGTGTGTATTTAAAGGATGTACTTTATCTAGTGCCACTGTTTAGTCCGAAAATAATATTGCTATGTTTTAAGAAATCCTGCCTACTTTTTTTCGTACAGATTATGCTGCAAAGAGGCATGGTAGCCTTTTTGTTTTGTTATATCTGATGTTTTCTTTATATAGTATGTATGAATACACACATTTGATATTTAGCAAAATAGGGAAAATTATCCCAGTGCTAATGTACACAGAGCTATTACACCCAGTCATGGTTAATAGCACTAAATGGATTTAGAGTGAGGAGTCTAGACTGCAATCCTGTCAGCATCTGCCCCTTCCCCAGTAATTTATTTGAGTTTTGCACCTGCAGATGCTGAACTGGGACTGAATTCATATGGAATTTTTTATTCGGGTAGCAGGCACTGAAATAGTAACATTTAAGAAGAGCGCTAAATAAAAGTGACTGTGTTACCATTAACTTTCCCTCCTTTGTTGTCAATATTGAAAACAATAGAATCCTGATTATCTAGGCTCTTACCATGAGGATCTCCTCTTCTAATTAACTCCCTAATCATTGGCATCCTGGTTATTAGACATATCTTGTGCTGCCTGGTGCGTTTCAGTGGTTGGAAAGCTTTCATAAAGTGTTTTGGGTTTAGCTCCTTCATTGGCAGAGTGTATCTTTAATATTCCATGCAAACATAGTGACTGTCCTTTCCTTTGTGTGATATAATCTCCGTGCTCGGCAGCATTACAAGCCTTTCTGAAAAGGGAGCAGATCTGTAAAGTCCATGAGAGCAGCAGAACTGGAAAGGTAATAGTGCAGAGGTGAGGAAAAGCCCCTTCTTTGCCTGCCTCTCTCTTATGCCCCATGCATTGGCAAGTCAAGCCTGAAAATCACCTTTTCCTCCTGTTTTGTGGTAGGCATGAGGATCCATAGGCATCGCCAAAGGTGAAGGGTTCTAACCTGTTGTACCACGCAGCTATGGCAATGGGAGTTTGTTTACAACTTGTAGAACAAAAAGGTTGTCCTTCAGAGGCACGTGTATTCAGGCTTGTTTGTATGAGAGATGTGTGTCTCAAATTCTTTGCTCTCTCACATTGGGAAAATAAATCCCCCCTCCCCTCATAATAATTTATTGAGAACGAGAGGGCATCTAACTCAGGGAATCAAACCAGCATACCCAGGGAGATGTTTTCCTTCTTCTCACTTGGAAGAGCTGTGATTCTGTGGAAAACAAGAGAAAGAAAACCAGTTTGAAATATTCTCATAAAAAAATCCTGCACCTAACTCTTAGCTATATGCATTTTAGGTTTCAAACATACCCTATTCCTTATTTGAGTAATTTTAAAATTTTATTAAATGATAGATCCCTTATTGGTGGGTTTGTTTTTTTTTTTTAAAATTGGTATTGGACTATTCCTTCTTTGTTTCATTCTATAGAGTATCAGCATTTGCAGTTCTTTTATAAGAGGATGCTCAGTTGTACAGGTTGAAGCCTGTCATCTGTATACAATCTTGTGAAGATCTACCATGTCCTACACCTAGAAACATGCATTGGTGTGGTAGCTTTCAAGCCATTGCACATCAGCGTGTAGCTTCTTTTCAACATATTCAGCCTGGATCTGTCATCCACGTGTGTGTGTGCAGTTCACCAATGGATGTGGTGGCTTTTTCATGGTCTGTGAAGTCTGTTTCTTTATGAAGGGAGCCTTGCACTAGACCTGCTCATGTGTGAAGGTAAAGGCATGGAATCCATTTTCATATGTTTCACTCCAGTATCGACAGGAGTCTATATATTTTTAACATCAGAAAGCAGATCACCCTAAAAACTATGTACCAGTCATGTAGTGCAAAAGTGCCAGCAAAACAGCAAAGGGTAAGAAAGATAGTGGAGAAAAATATATACAGCAGTAAACATTTCTCCACATGGTAACCTTAAGGTACCACTGAGGATGCTAAAAAGCTTTGTAAAGACATGTGTTTTTCACTACAAGAATTGATAATCTTTGAAATATAATATGTAACTCTTCCTCCCTACCTCTCATTTGCTGCGTGTAATGGTTTGTTCAAGACTAATTTTTTACTTTGTTCTCCATAATGCTATTTATTTCTTGTCCATTTTTTCTTTCTTTTGTACCTGATTACTGAACTTCATGGGCTTCTCATAAAACACTGCAATGTTAATACTAAGGGTAATTTTTAAAGGTGCTTCAAAAATGTAGATGTTTAGTATGCAGCTGCTCTTTAAAGGGGCAAAAGGTTTCTTTGTCAATTATTTTTTCAGATTCTGTATTAAAAATCTTTTTTTTTTCACTCAACTGTCAATATTTAAGGAAGTACCCTTTCCTAAGTTCTGTAATCCTGTTACAAGTAGTAGGCATATTCTGTATCTGTGGTGAGACATAAAGTATGGTGAAAAACAATCTAAACACTCAAGGTTTGTTTGCTCTAATGAAAAAGGCTCAAGTTATATAATGAGGCAGCCCCTCTGATGCAGTTAATCGGTATCCACACAAGTTGATCTCTTGAATGCATCACATGATTCATAAGAAATTGCTTAGCACATAAGAAATTAAGACTGAATAATATTTGCTGATGTCTTATTTTTTAGCTAAGAAATCTAACACTTTTAAGAATAAAAAGGGGTCCTCACTTATGGTCCTCAGCTCTCTACAAAATAGGATAGTTTCAGAGACAGCTATATTGAGAAAAAGAAAGATGTAGATACTGAATAGAAAGGTTTCTTTCATTCAGTTTAACATCATAGGAGAATGGTACCATGCCTAAATTGTAAAAATATTTTTATTCTAAACTGTATTTAATAGGTCACACTTTTACAATCACAATGTAAAGTGTAGTCTCAAAACAGGTCTGTGGTAAATGTGTCTCACTAAATCACCATCTTCACTGTCTCTAAACTGTTAGGGGCAGGGATTTTTAGAGGTGCCTAATCAATATATAAACACAAATGCTGTTAAAACCCTCTGCGGCACTGGCGAACAGTCCCGTGCTTCAGAAATCAGCAGTTCTTCAATCCAGGTCTTGGCTCATTTTGCACAGGACTAGTTGGTGAAGGAAAGGCAAGAAAGGAGACCACATCCTCAAGTGCCGACAGTGTCAGGGTAGCTAGATAATGGGGATGAAAGATGCTTAGACCTGCAGTGAGTGGCATAGGCAAATTCTTTTTCATGGGTAGTGGGTGATTATTGCACAGGGTGTGCTGTCTTTAGTGCCTACCCTGACAGGGTGGCTGCGGTAAGCCTGTTCAGCCAGAAATGATTGCTTTGCTCCGTCATTGTAGTGAATTTCTAAAGCAGAAATTATCATGACAAAATTGGGGGGAGTAAGGAGGGAGGAGGATGTTGATAACTTTGTTTTTCTGCAGGAGTGAAATTTGGAAAAGAAAGAGTTAACGAAGTTTCTGCTGCTGTAATATACATAGCAGGCTCTTTCGGTCTTTTAAGTCTTCACAGCTCTCTTACAACAGGTTCTCTTCATGTCTAGAAAATGCAAATCTCTGGGCTCCTAAGAGCAACTAAATAGAGATATGTATTTCATCTTAAAACAAAGAGCAAAGAAAAAGAAAAAAAAAGTTATTCAAAGGATTTTGGAAACAGGTGTTCTAAATCAACATTAATTGGATTTCAGTTAATTATTTCTTATACTTTAGGGATTATAGGAGAGCAGTATAGAGGGAAAAAGCAAGAACAACTTCTCTGACATAGTAATTGCTCTAATATTATTTAAGCTAAGAAGCCCCTCATGCAAGGGCATACCCACCCCAAATAAATTGGTCTCCGGATGACTCTAACAGAGACTAGGGAAGAAGAATGAAATGCAAAAGTCACCTTTACTTGGGGGTGGTGGTTACATATTTATGATATATACTATTCTCTGCTTGTAGCTCCTAAACTGCTAAACAGCTATTACAGATTAATTTTGGACACCACTCTTCTTGTATGGAGCTTACCTATGTGAATCCCCTAATATTTTACCCCTTGCGGTGTAAGATCTATGCACATAGTTTCGAGTGGGTCAAGAACATTTTTCCCAGGCTGGCAGAGGAAAGCTGGATGGAAGGCAGGACATTATTAAGGATTCTATTTTGGCTTTCTGTTCTAATTCTTGTTGGATTGAGCCCACCTTTTGCCCAGTACTTGAGCTGGTATAGCATTTGACATATATATGTATATGGGAAGTTTTAGTTTGCCTCTGAGAACCAACCAATTCCAAATTTTAAAAGAAGTGGTGGAGGGCATGAGCAAGACAATATCTAATGAGGTTTCAAAAGTTATTGTAAATTAAAGTGTTCTAAGGAAACAAGGTTTTCAAATTGAACCACAATTAGGGTCAGCTGTTTGTTTGGTGGTTTTTATTTCATTTGAGTTTAATCTTTAATTTTGTGCAAACTTTTGTACTGATCCCTCCTAGACCTAAACTGGACACTTGCTACTCTCCTTTCACTGTCAGCCCAAGAGAAGTGAGCGATATATGTGATAAAAGTAACAGATTTTCAGAGTTTTAAAAAAATTTTTAATATGATACAATAGTCAGAGCTTCTAGTAGCAACCAAGATAATGTTTTACACATTTTTTACCTTAAGAAAGTGTCTTTGAAGAGCTTCCCCCCAATATGTTTGAAGTATACATGAAACATGTTGCTTTTGAACAGGAGGCATTGTCAAGTTGTATGTGAAATTATTTACACAGCAAATTTTAAAAGATTTCGGAAAGCCTAATGAAACTTGCCTGAGGGCAACTAGAATTTGCATTCCAGCCTCCTGCATGTGTGACAATTTGCTCAGAATCTCAGTTAAAAAAAGATAAAATTGGAAGGGGATTTCCCACATCCAGTAAGTCTCATCTATAAATGAGGTACATTACTAAAGAGATACACCTCTGCCAACTTCATGCGTCAGCATATTTACCATCCTTACAAACAGATGGGAACGTAATTACAGCACATCTACGCAGTCACTTATTTACCTGACTCTTGTACCTATTTGCATAAGGTCCTATCAGGGACTTTAAAGCTCTGAGCATTTTTACAGACCTTATGAAAATATTAATCTTAAATTAAACTGATCAATTTTAACTCGAATTTCCACCACACCTGGATGAAATTCTGAAGAACACAGATGCTGTAGTTGCTGCTCTAAAAGATCAGCAGAGAGTAGTAGTGAAAAGAACAGGACTTCATGTGATAGATGGCAGCTTTCTGAGAACAGGCAGAATATGTGTCTGTAGTGACGTAGCTGCTCTCATCTATCTCCTTAATTCACAGCATTTAGATGGCATCATGGCTCATATTGCGCAGGCGATGGTACTGCATTTTGTGGGATGAAAGTATTTCTCTATCAAGTGTCACTATTTCTAAGTGACAAGGAAGTGCAAAAGATAAATATCTTTAAAATTTTGTTCAATAACTGTAAAAAAAAAGCTATTAAACATATGAAGATAAATTATGAAAATTTAACTATATATGCATGGATATTTACCTTGATTTCCCAAATGTGGCAGTTCATAGCTTTTCTCTTGGTCATTAGTGGTTTGTTCGGGTTTGTTTTTTTTAAATCTACTGTATGCAAGCTTTATTTCTGCTTGAACAGAACATGATTTTACTTTGCAAACAAAGATGCAAACTTTACCTCCTGATTAAAGGCAAAACAAAAGCCGCTTCAAAATTCTGTTTCCATCATAGTTTTCCAAATCAATTTCATCCGTATCAGTTTACAGGAAAATACATTCCAAATTAAATTTTTAATTCATGTCCTAGATGTGTTTTATGCTCTTTTACACAACATAACAGTATTTCAGCACTAGAGGTGTTTTAATGCTCAAGAGTTCTATAGTTTTCCTTTTTTCCTTTGCTCCCCCTTCTGACCTTTGCTAAAATCTCCACCGTGGTGTATAGGTGATAATTGACTGCCTTCTAAAAGATACATTTTGTATCAGCCAAGCACTTGTTTGAGACGTTAACCTGTTTTACGGACAAACTCAAAGCCTGGTTATGCTCAGTCATATGTGCAAAAAAATACATTGTTAGTCATTTGTAATCCCCAGCTCATGGTGGCTCTCTCCAGTTTCTGTATGGGGAGAGATGTGCTTTATTTAATCACAGACCAGATGCGGGGCCTAAGGGCCTGACCCAAAGCCCATTGAAATCAGTTGGAATCCTACTGTAGATTTTAATGGCCTTACGTGTTTAGAGAAGTAGATCTGACTCTCCCTCATGATGCTCTCTTCACTCCTTTCCCATTTTCCTTAGCACACAAAAATCCCCTCCCATACCCTAAATGCAATGAAAACAATATAAAAAAGAAAAAAACAAAACCAACACCCGACCAACAAAGACACCAACAGCTGACAACTATTCTGCTAAGAAATTGCTGTAATAGGAAGCTGGAACAGGGCTTTATATTGCTGGGGTGGCTACTTTTTGCACTGCAAACATTTCTGGCAATACTTTACGCAGCAAGGTTGATGTGCCTGTGCAGAAAACTAGTTTATGTACAGTATGGGTTCCGGGCTACAGGGTAAAAAATCTCCGTATC
The DNA here is from genome assembly GCA_022605575.1 of Laterallus jamaicensis coturniculus. Taxonomy (NCBI): domain Eukaryota; kingdom Metazoa; phylum Chordata; class Aves; order Gruiformes; family Rallidae; genus Laterallus; species Laterallus jamaicensis. The sequence goes on from JAKCOX010000027.1 coordinate 2,043,128, forward strand.
GTCAGCGTAGTCTATTTGTGAAATATAGCAGGGAAAAATATTTATGAGCACCACAGGACATGAAGCTCAAAGTGCAGTCATTTCTAAATGAAAATTATGTGACAGTTCATCAGTATTTAATGCTAACATTGCTTGATCTAGACATAAAGAATTTAGCAGCCATTTATCATAACATACAGTGCTGTTCATTCCCTGATTTGCTTAGAATACGTCGGTGTTTTAATCTCAACACGAGCCACGGGTCTAATTTTAGATATTTAATGAAAGGAAAACCCGGCGAGAGACAGATTTTTCACATGGCTATTAGAAGCCTACTCCCACAACTTGAATTGGTTGGTCTTTTTAATGCATGCTCCCAGAAGCCACTGCTTGGTCCCTGCACCAGATGCAGGTGTTCCCTTGTGCTGTCAGCCAGGAATGATTAATGAGGATTTGCCCCTACTGAAAGCAGTCTTTGGAGCATTGTTCAGGGCATCTGTGGAACTGTCGGGGGAGACAAGGACACAAGTGAACAACCAATTATTTGGCCATCACTGAGGCAGCATGAAAAAGACATCAAATTGGACAGAGGAGCAAAGCTTTTGTTTCATGATCATATTTTTAGGTGTTAATAGTAACAGAGGAATTCTACCTGTTTTGTTTTGCTTTTTTTTTTTTTTTCTCCCCCCCTTTCTTTTTTCAGGGGAGAAGGGCAATGGCTCAGGCACCGTTTTAAAGCTAGGAGAGGATGTGTAAAAGAAAACTGATTACGGTCCTTTAAAAGTGTAAAAGGGAGGAAAACACACAGAATTGATTTCTTGGCGGTTGCACTGTGTATATAAAGATATACTGTTTTGCTCGGCTAACATTAGGGAACGAGGACTAAGAATTCAGTGAGGAGGAGGATTTCTCATGCAGGGAGCTGCTTAATTGCTGGCCAAATACAACAGTTCGAGAGCCTGGGCTTTAACAAGTGATAGCACAGGGAAGTGTTACATTAGGATTCTGAAAAAGAAAATGTGAGGGAGCAAAACCAGAAAACATTTGCAAGATTGTATTCAGCATTCAACCTACGTCCCTCTTTCTGTCTCAAAGAAAATACTCTTAGGTGCAGAAGAGTGAGGGGAAAAAGAACTGAAGTAAAAACACTCTGCTCAGGCTTAGGCTTCTGCTTTTTTTTTTTTGTATTTACCAAGATTTGTGATTATAAATACTAATTTTAAACCAGAGGGAAAGGATTATATTTTCAGAACAATCCAATTATGGAATGGATTGTTTGTAAAATACATTTTATGCTCCATCTTGTCATGCCTCTTTTTGCCACAGTATGAAGAATAAAAAAGTTAATTATACAGCTTAATTCTAATGAGGAATATAATGTTATATTGCCTGATAACATATAGTATAATTTCTATTGAAGTAATGTAATTAATATTTGCGGTGGCTAATTCCCTAACCTCAGAAGTTCGTCTGTCCCTATGCATATATGCAAAAAAGGAGTTCAGATCCTGAAACAATTACAGACCATAATCCCAATCTATTCCTTAACTGGGGAGAAATCTATATTTCTAAATTAACAATTTAGATATATCTGACTACCTGGATTTGGTTTGTTTTTCAAATTACTTATCCTTTAATGACTGCATTTTATCAAGGAGTACTTGTGGCCTGTGGTTCCCCATCAGCAAAATTATGTGAATGTCCATATATAAAGGCCTGTTTCCTTACCCCAACTGGTCTGCATGAAGTTTTTGTAAACACAAACGGTTTGTGCACTTCGTGTTTAGAATGCGTTGCTGCAGGTAGCTCTGACTTCTGATATCCAGATTTTCAGAATTTATCATCTCAGTGTCAAATGTCTGAGTCTGAAACCTGAACAGTCTGTATTTATTGTAGGATGATTAGTGTTTTAGAAAATAAAAAAATAAAAGCAGAAAATCTTTGGAATTTAATAACCGTTTAATCATAAGGAAGGAAAAAAACCCCACAACAGTACACATATAACTGGACTTTTTATATTTTAAGAACATCATATAATATTCCTTTTCACCACCCAAGTCTTGATCAGAAGGAAATCACTAACCAATCCATGAACCCTTAGAATATTCCAGCATTTTCGGTAACTTTACATTGGGAATAGCCTCAATACCAGCTCTGGAAGTGCAGTACTGATGTGTTCAGTTCAGCAAGTCTGTCCTTTTCCAGCAGCCCAGGCATTGGTTACTCTCTGCAAAGCACTCTGACATTTGAAACTGAGCTTTGTCCCCTCTTGCATTTGGTATATGTGCTGGAACTTTAAATGACTTTATTAGAAGATCTAAAATCAGTGTACAGATGCACTCAACTCTGTTTCCTTCTTGTCAGGAAGATACAGAGGCATCAACAACATGCCCCTGTGTCTGAAAGACATTACTCGATGGAAGAACAGTCTAATAGAGTCCTCCTGGGCATGATGGAAGTGATGCTGATGAGGAAGGAAAATATTTCCAGGAACTGATGGAATGATTATAGCATCTCTAAGGAGGACATTTGCCTGCAACTGACTTAAGTGCCGAGCTGAGTTTCCTAATCCTAGATAAATAAATAGAAAGAAAGCTTTCTGCTACTGCAGGCTATGCTGAAGACTGCACCTTTTCTTGCCAGGTATGGATTTTGCTACAGAAATTCAAGCCTTGTTTATCACTGTGCTGGATTACTTCAGACTCTTCTGTTTGGATTTGAAAGCTGAAGAGCACAGAAACATCAGACACTGAAGCTTGATGTAATTTCTAAAAAACATAAAGAGTGCAGCTTGTTACTTAGATGTGTCAGCAGCATGCAGCATCGAAATATCTTCAAGGACATGGTTGTTCTCTCCAAATCTCCTGCTGGGTGAGCACCTTTGAGGTGGAACCCCTGTGAGCCCCCATGGAGCGTCCCATGGGATAAAGATGAGGGCAGTACTTCAAAGCAAGGACTCAATCCCTTTAATGGGGGTTCTCTGGCCTGAAAATAGGGATGGGATTTGCCATTTAGTGCATGTAGCTTTTTGCATACCCCTTTTTACATACCATTTCCTCCATGAGAGTGACATCTCTTCTATTACATTCCTCTGCAATCTGCATGCTTTTCAAAAATAGGTTTCAGTAGGGTATTTGATACATGCTGCATTACGATCTTTTCCCTGTAAATTCTTATGTGTGTATGTATTTTCATGATACTTCAATAAAAACATCAGTATTGAAATTCAAAGCAAAACAAAAACAAATGGGCAAGAACATATGGAAAGGGATAAACCCATTAACATCTTTATGATGAGTGTTGTTTGCTAAAAAACATCAGATTTGATTTAGCTTTATGGGGTAAACTTACTGGAGATTTATTTTACAAAACTATAAAAAAATTCTGAAACTGTCATGTTTTTATAAGGATCGCTAACCCTCTACAGACTGTACAAGACTATATCAAGTAGTGGATTACTGAGGGGAAGACAGTTACTCCCTGTGAGGTGATTTTCTTCCTGTTGCCCCATGTATTTATTGTGTTGTGTAGCTTAACCATACATGTGTTCTAAGTCACAACATACTCTTATGGATCTTTGCAGTTCTTGATGAAAGAAAAATGTTTCTTTGTCTGTAAATAGCTTGGCTGCTATAATAAATTGTTAGGGAAAAAAAAAGAGAAAAATAATGAAAACTAAAAATATTTTTGTAATTTTTAGTATGTAATATTTAACTTTTATGTCATGTTGGGTTATTACAATCACATTATGATTTATTTCTCTTATTTTTAAGTAAAATCTAACAATAACTAGCTCAAAAATTCAGGAGTTGTGTTTTATAAAACTTCTGACCATCAGGATTTCTCTCTTTGTCCCTCCTCCTACCAGTATAACACAGTCTAATGGGTCTGGCCACTACAGCCAGCGTACATCTCCTGATGGTGACCATGATGCCCATGGTGTCCAAAGACCTTTGTTTCCAAGCCCAGAATGAGGTAATCCTGCAGGCAACTGGGGTAACATCATTAGAGTCACATCAAAACTGGTTGTTAATGAACCAGCTGATAAAGCAGAAGGAATTCTCTCTACTGCTTGCGCTGACAGCATAAAAAAGGGCAAGGGAAAAGATTCGGATGTAAAAATACATGAACAGCATGAGTCAGCTGCAGTTTGTTTTGTTATCACATACACATTCTGGTATAGGGGGAGGCAGGGCAGGGAGGGATTTGGCAGATGACATTTCTGTATCGAAGTTTTTATAATAAAGCTGTACAGGCTTGGTTGAAGCTGTAAAATTTGCAGCTTGAACTACACTAAGTTCTGTTCTTTAGCAATAGAGAAATGTGAGACTAAAATAAACTTCACTTCCTTTACCCTTGGTAGCTGATTTTTGCACCTGAAATCACCGGGCTAGGAGTTCAGTACATTTGTCCTTACACACAGGTATGTATTTACTTATGAAATCTATTTTTTTTCCGCCAAAACCCCAGCCCATATCCTTAGAAATCTACCTGCAGGTTTTATAAACATCATCAGCTTACTCACCTTTTATTTTTCTTCTGTGTTTAAAAGTAGATGATATGACTGATGTGTGAGGCCAAAGGGCTTTTCTTTATAGCACCCAGCCTGTTTTTTCACCAGGATAAGTTCCCACCATTTCTGGATTTAATTTTCTTCTTTCTAGTCTCTCATCTTCAGCCAGGGTTTTTTTGACTGTTAATGCTATCTTATACCCATATTGTTTTCCCTTTCCTTTCCCTTCATTCATGCATTTCCTTTGCTTCTTGTTTCAGTTCATACTCTTTCCCCATACTCTTTTCCACACCTTTGTTTGTTCTTCCTCCATTCATGCTACAACTGGCATGAATGGTAATATTCTCCACACCAAACGAAACAAATCTTCAGTAATGAGGGTAAAGTTTCCCCATGTATATTTACATGCTGAAAATACCAGTGCGGTTAAGTGTCACTGACCATTTTTCCAGGGGAGAGGATCTTTAAATTAAGAGGCTTTCATTAATGTTCTTTGTGATATGAAATGACTTTGCTTCAAATTACTCAGTATCCGAATATGAGTTAGGCAAAATATGTGTCGGTTTTTGCATGGATTATGAAGCCTCATGTTATACATCTTCATTTTTAGAATTCTTTTTTAGATTTCTATGAACTGTCAAGCTTTATAATTTGTGTGTGCCTACTTCAGTATGAAATTCTTGCCTGCCTCAACTTATATTTTTGCCCTTCGTGGTGCTACGTTAATGGTAAGCATAACACCAGTTGCATCTATTCATTTGAATGAATGCTACCCATTGACTCATCCTTATTTAAACCTTATTTTAGCATTTTTTGCAAGCTTTAAAAATGCAGGTGATGTTCCAAATTCTATTAGGAGCAGATTATCAGAATATTTTGGCCAAGTGGGAAAATGGCATCCTTTACTGAAAGAGAGAGACATAGCATCCACACTGGGCTGTAGATGGGTAGAAGTGGTGTTCTGTAAGCCTTAATAGAAAATAAATAGTACAGAAATATTGTTTCTTGTAAACTACCAGAGCCTAGGATTTTTATAAACCGGTAATCTTTACTGCAAGCCTTGAGTACTAATGAAATGAAGATTGGAAGAACACCAATGTAACAAATATTTGAAATAATAATCTGTGATGTTTGTGTTGCCTTGTTCCACCTAGCAACAAATACAAACTGAAAGGACATTTTAAGAAAAGTTTATTTGAAATCAATTGCCTTTAAAACCACTTAGATCTACATTTCTGCTATCAGAGGCTGCTTCGGGATCTTCCCCTATGGATACGAATGATGTTTGTTTTCAGAATTGCTGAAGCCAGAAATACAGTCTGTGAGTTTGAGTGAACTTTCCTCACCTAATTTCAAATCTGCTTGAACTTGGTGACTTTGTATATTTGATTTAAGCTTCTTTGAGTTTGCACTCAATAAAGGAGAAGAGTCTAGGTGAAGGGAGAAGAGACAAACAATTCAATGCAGAAAAATCAAGAAAAAAAGTTTTATATAGGTGCCACATGTGAATTGCCTGTTTCTCTTTTAGTATCTTCTGTTTTGCAGCATAGAGGCTTTCCTTGGCAACAAGGAAAAGAAAAAAGAAAAAAAGAAAACCAAACAAAAACACAAGGTGCCATTGTTGTTTTTAATATAGTCATGCACAAAGTGCTTTTACTTCATCACCTACAGCCTTAGCAAATAGATATTATAGTTTGTTTGTGTCCAGCTTTACAACATATTATTCCAAAACCAAATCACAGAAGACGTGTGTAATGGAATGATCTATGTTGCTCTCCTCTTATTGTCTTCCAGAAAGCCTGCCCATCCCTGATCTTAATTATGTCCACTAATTCACCCTGCAGGCCAGCTGATCCAGTTCAGTGTCCACGGCTATTATTACAGACTGGAGGTCAAATCTTTTATCTGTTTTCTCCAAACTCAGTTGGACACTGTTTCTTGCTGTGAGTCTTTGGAAGAAGGCGATAAATCTTAGTGCTGATATCCCAGTAGTTAGTAACACGTCTTCCTACAGCTGTATATTTATGATTTTTCCAGGCTCTGTGAACTTTAAATAAAAACTTTTGAAAATCCTGTGTTTTCATTCTGTTTATTTTTATATCTGTGATATAAGTATCTCCACTTACTCAAAACTGAATAGTGAACTGACACCAGTCTTCCAAGACTTTGTCTTCATTTTTATGTCCCTAAACAGCAATATAATTGAATCCCACAATCAACATTATGACCACCTTTGGATACTGGTAGTCTTTTGCAGCATAACCAGTTTACATTACTTGTAAAGCAATGGATATGTCTGGATATGTGCCAGAACCCCCCAAAATGCAGTGCACATGGATTTTGGGAATGCTCACTATGGAGAATTCCTTTTGCCTAACAGTAATTCCTGACTAGTTAAGAGCAGGGATTTTCTACCTATGATCTATGGAGATCAGTATGTAACTTCTGGGTTTCTAAGATGCACTGTGGTTTACGTGAAACTTGGCATTTATGGGTCAAAACTAGTAAAGCTATTTGTGTACAACTGTAAAAGGGCGTGCACTTTGCTTTGTCACTGAGTGGTAAGTTAACACACAAGGTTGGCATTGCCTGGAGCCTTTCTGGATACCATGAAAACCTGTTATGGAGCTGGCAGACAGGCTAAATGCTGATTGTAAACTTCTTCCCCTTTCCCTGCTGCTGCACTAAATGTATCCTGGTACAGTGAAAATACACGGCTTTATAATAGAGGTAAATTTATAATAACTTATATTTATATTGTATATAAAAAATATAAACCATACAAACCAAATTTATTGTAACAAATTGCATTGCAAGAGTAAAGATATTTTAAAAGCAACGTTTCATTGCGACATTGTCTTAGCATTAAAAACCGTGCAGGTCACAATTGGGCTGACCTGCCCTCATAATACTTGTTGTACCGTGTAGACTAACCAGCTCTGGTTCACACTATCTAATTGATTGCATTTAATGGCATTGGTTTTAGCAGTCCTTAGCATTTTTCTGACTCTGGTTACCATGAAGTCAGCGCTGAAGGTCATCCCAGTTCTCTTCATCTTGCCTCAAGTGTCGCACCTCCTTCTGTGTCTGCTAACAAAGGTGTCGCCCTCCTATGCTCCCTATAGGTGCCTGTCCTGCACTGGTTGCATTTTCCCTTTCTAGGGTCTTCTCTGCTTCCACCAAAACTACAAGGCCAAGAATTACATTCCACCATTGTGTTCACCTTTGACGATAACTCTTTTTTACATCCACCGCAATTTCCTTGTAAGATCTTTTGAAGAAAGAAGAGGCAATTGACAAGCTAGGGCTGCTATCATAATTCTTTTAGCTTAAACTCACAAATAGGTGTTGTGTTTGGCTGGAATCCCTGAAATGGAGGAATTTTTTCAGGCTTTTTCTTCTGGCAAAGGATTAGTTTGTGTAAAGTGACATATACTTTCCAAAAATAAAGAGGTTGCCAAGGTTCCATTTCTCCTCTGATGGGGAGCCGGCCAGCATAGAATCATAGAAGCGCAGAATCATAAGGGTTGGAAGGGACCTTGAGAGATCATTGGCATGGTGGTCAACAAGCAACACAGCTCAGCAGTCACTGCTCTACTGTCTCCAGAAATATTTTTTTCTTGACTCTGTTCCATAATTGAAAAGTGAAAACCAATATGTCACTCTGTCCTTCTATTCTATAACTCTTCCAAGGAGCCCAGAGTGCAGAGTGTTCACTGCACTGTATCCCAAGCAGCAGTTAGCTTTAAGGAAGGACCACATTTAAGAGCATCGAGGCATACAAACTTTTTTTTTTCTAACTTATTCTTTATTATGATATAATTGTTTACATAATTTTAAATTTTTATTGGTATAAGCTGAGAAACTTTGAATAGGCTGCTCTACTGTGCATGATTTTGTTCTATGAATTCATGTTGAGACGTATCAAAGCATATTTAATACAAATACACATTTACTCAATGTATGTGTTGATAAAAATACAAAAACCAAGTGCTCTCAAACTTTTTATATTGTAGACTGAAAATTACTTGAATGGATGCTTTATGGTGCTCTTTGTCTTTCACCAGTCAAATGGGTTTGCAGTATGCAAATGTACCATTTGGCTTGGAGTTTTTATGAAGCTGGTAGTGGTACATTGAGACTTTTGAAGGTGTCTTTTTGGAAATGGAAGTGCAGGATTGAGTGTAATTCAAACCTTGGGTACATTTTACCTGAGCTTGGCTTTGACTGCAGTGGCCGTAAGAAAGGGGAGATGTCCCAGCTCTGCTGCAGGCAGATTTTGTAACTTTGGTGAAACTGCTTAAACTTGATGAGTGAAATCTTACCCCCACAAAAGTCAAGAGGATATTTGCCATTTATGTGAATGGGGCAAAGATACCACATTTGAATTCTGAATTGTTAATAAGAACAGGATAATGCGTATCTAACTCTTACGGCTCTTGTGAAGCTAATTAATCAGCAGAGTACTTTGGGATCCTCAGAAGTATAATAGAAGCCACAAGTACTATTATTTATTTGTCATGTAATTGGAAACCAGCAAGGTAAAAAGTCATTGATAAAAATCCATATCACAAGGTCATTTCTTTCAGTGTTGCAAATCTCTTCTTCAATCAAGAGCTTTGTAACTGATGAAAAGTACAGCCTAATCATAACATTATCAAGTCAATTTAATTGGTGCTCTGGCAGCACATGAGATCATAATGAAGTCATTTTTGCTAGTTACAGGCTTAAAAATATTTTTATAGCACCTTTCATCCTAGTGGAAACTTTAAAGGCCTCACAGACGGGATAAAGATTTTCTACCTCACTCGTACACAGGTGCATTTGCGTGGCAGATACCGGCTGTTTCACACGTGGCTCAAGAAAATTACTACTAGGGGTGATACTACTGTGCTTATACTTATCCTTTATAGCTGTGGCATAGTTTGCACCTTTGAAATTGGTTTTCAGGTATGTCAAGGCACAGAGGCAGTACTTTTGGATCGAAGGGGTTGTAGAGTCTTTAAGGTTGATGCTGATGGTTGTCGCTGTTGCTGAACCAGTTTTAACATCCGCTCTGTGTCTGTGAAAACCCCGTTCCTGACAACAGAAATGCCTGTATGTTTTTGCACAGAAGTCTAGGAGAAACTTAAAACCCCAAACTAAGATGGGGTTTATGGCACCCCAGGTGAAGGTTTGGAGTAAGAGCGGATAGCTTTCTGTCAGCACACCCTGCTACATTGAGTGGATCACTTAATCTAGTGTAAGCTTCTGTATTGCAACAGACGGATATAACGTCATTTAGCTTGTGTGTGCCCTGGCTCTTTCATAGCTGGAGTCCTGGAGAACTGGTGTGCCAGTGTCAGGATCCTCCTGCTTCTTGCACTTGCCATTGCTCCCCTCCTCAAGGACTGGGGTGCTATGGCCGCAAGTCCCTATGGTGAGCTCCTGCCACCAACCTGTCACCCATCATGGCTCATGGCCAGCAAAAAGCAGGCTGTGACTCTTCACTTCTCTCTTATCCTTTGCCCCTTTAGCAGGTACCCAATCAAAAGTCCAGTTTAAAATGCTTCCTTCAGAATAAACTCTAAATGCAAAGCGGCCAAAGGGCTCAAGAGGTAATTGTGTTCATGAGGTGTAGAGTTTAAAATCAGCACTTTTCCCTCCTAGTTTTCCATTTCCATCTTCCTTCCTTCCTTCTCTGTGGTCTCCTCTTCATCTTTGGCATTGCCCTGTCTCCATAGCGCACTTTTAATCAGATGTGCCTGAAAGTGTCTCGGGTATGGACAAGCTGAAGTTTCTTTTCCACTTCAATGGAAAGTGTGGGATGGCAGCCTCCTCCCTCAGCCAGACTGTGGTAACCAGCAACATCTAACCAAGGGTTTTTTCTAGGGCAGTTTAACCTGAGAAATGTGAGAAAGAGCCACTGGTGATGGAGAGAAAATCCGGTGGGAGTTTTACAGGTGCTTATGGGTGTTCTGTCTTTAGAGGTAAAACCACAAATGTAGAGGGAAAAATGCTACAAGAGCCCTGATAGACAAGACCAAGAATGGAGACAGGGAATAAAATGGCACAATGATTTAAAGGACCTTTCCACATTAGAGCTGCAAAGCAGTGGGAATGGTGCTTGTTTTCATCCGCATGTTCCCAAAGCAACACCAATTTGGCAGTCTTGCAGTAGAAGTATAGACTCTAGTTTACATGCATCAAGACTCTATCACAAGCAACACCTCAAGTTGTCCTCAAATGCAACTAGGTTTTCCACTCCGTCTCTCCCCAAAAGCTCTCCATAAGCAGGGGACATACCACCTCTCAAGTTAGGACAGATCTCCATTACCTGAAGGTACTGGAAGCTGGTGAGGGACTGTTTGTAAGGGCTGGTAGCAATAGGACAAGGGGCAGTGGTTTTAAATTAGAGCAGGGCAGATTGAGATTAGACATTAGGAAGTTCTTCACTATGAGGGTGGTGAGACACTGGAACAGGTTGTCCAGAGAGGTGGTGAAGGCTCCACACCTGGTGACATTCAAGGACAGGCTTGATGAAGCTCTGAGCAGCCTGATCTAGTTAAAGGTGTCCCTGCTTACTGCAGGGGGGTTAGACTAGATGACCTTTAAAGGTCCCTTCCAACCTAACACATTCTCTGATTGTATGATCTTTGCTTTAGAGGTTCCTGGATAATCTGAGAAAGGGTTTATACTTTAAGAATGCATGCCTGCGGTGTATATAGTAAATATATTTACTTGCAGCTGCAATATATAGCTTTAAAAGTCACTAATGCTTCCAACTTGGACATTTTGACATTTAGTCTTTGAATATTGAACTTGCAGAAGAGAATATGACAACCAGTACACATAGGTTTTGTCTGAAGGCACTATGAACATCCCATACGTATTTATAAGGTACTGCATCTCCAGCATTCCTGAAGGCCCCCAGCTGCTTCACTGGGTGCCTGTAACTGCTGCATATGCTTTTGTCAAGTCTCTCACTGCCCCTCATTCTTTGCAATGATAAATTTTACCCAGTTTTAGTCCTAAACTTATTTAAAGTGGAACTCATTGTGCTAGAAGACATAAAACCTGGGCTATACAAATTTGTCATCTTAAGTTTAGGATTGAGATCAGCAAATTCCTGTCTTCAAATTTCAGTTTAGGCCTCTCAAAAGCTTCATTTTGATGACATGCTACTCCAGTGAATTTTGCGAGGAGTTTGGGATCCTTTTTACTTCAATCCACCTCACAGGTAACCGGTTTAGCTCACCTGTAATCTTTCTGGTTAACTTGCAGAGGAAGTACCAGGTTCTTGAGAAGTTGTGTTCCTCGCTGGGTGATCTGGGACAGGTGAGATGTGGTGCTGTACTTGCAAGTGCATTTAGGAGTGAGCTTAAACTGGTTGTTTATGTGTGGGAAAACAAAAAAAAAAAGGGAAAAACTTGCTTCAGCTTAGTTGTGGCTTAAACAACTAAGAGTCTAGTGATTTCCCCCAGTTTGTCAGAAGTGTTTCCTTTCAAACTTTGTTTGCCGCAGGTTTTAATCCTAACTGCCCAAAACCTGAGTGTTAGCAGGCACCTGACACTCTCCTTGCATGCTGAAAAGGTGGACCCATAAGGACTGTTGGGGATTAATTTGCTCTTTTAATATTTGCACCAGAAAGCAGCTCCTGGAGTCTTTGCAGGTTTCTAATCACCAAGGAGTGGGAGGGTGATTTAAGTTGCCTGCCTTACAAATCTGAGGAAACGGCATGAAAATATTTTAGCAGCGCTCACTTTATCCTGCTCAGTAGCCACTTACAGAACTTTACAGTGGATGACAATGTTAGCCAACAGTCAAGACAACTGTCCAAGAAAAAACCCTTTTTACTTCAGACAAAGAGAGGGAAAGAGCATTGTGTAGAGGAGTGAAATTTCAGGGCAGCAGCTCCACCGAGGGCTTGTTAAATCTTTCATTTGGGCCATTCACCTGCTGCTTATAAGCAATGAAAATGGTAGACAGCAGATGTGAAGGCTAGGAGGGGCTATAATGACATGAAAAACAAGTTGGGTGACTATACAGAATCGAAAGAAGACGGATTGAGACTTACTCTTTTGTATCTGGAAAAAAAAAAAGCCACCCCACACATGTTCTTATGATCCCAAACACTTTAAAACTTCCTTTCAAAATGAATCAGGTAAGAATCCAAAAAATATACACAAATAAATAAGCATTTCCCTTTTTTTTTTGGCTAAATGAAAAAAAAAAGAAAAGTAATCTTGAACATGACTATTCTTGATCTCTGCATAACTCTCATTAATATTCACCAAGCCTGGAATATGACCCTCTGATTACATGAGGTTTAGAAGACTTATAATTTCTCTAAAGTAAATGATGAAAAAAAAAGAAAAATCTGCCTTTTTTGGCCACCAGAATGTACATTGGCTTTTTTAATATTTCAGCACCCCCCAAATCATACACCTTGCTGATGTTGTCTGCCATAGAAATGTTTGTGTTTAATTTAAATTGGACAATAACAGAGTTTGAGACCTGGTAAATTAGGAACAAAGGAAAAGGCTTTGTGCGCTGCTGCCTATAGTGTAACCATTATGGTTGTAGTAATGTGCTGTGAGAAGCCATTGGCATGCTAAAAATACACTACTTTAACAATAATCCATGCATAAAAGAGCCTGAAAGGAGATATGGCATATACCTAATGAATTCTGGACCTTTTCTATGCTTACCATTTATAGGATTTGAAAATTGCCAACCTTCCTTACTACGTTATAATGTTTAAACTTTAACAAACAAATAAACACGAAACCTCCAAATGAATTCAGCAACAGTAGCAGGAAATTGAATACTGTATGTGCTAAATTACTTTTTTTTTTTTTAAAAAAAAAAAGTCAGATTTTATATATATATTCAAAACAGATGCATGATTGTAAATACAGGGTAGTTGTAATATTCCGAGCACATATTTAGGGACTTCCTCCCTTTTCCAAATCTCACTCAAGTGGAACATACACTCATTTCTGTAACAAAAATTCTTTCTACTCTATTGGCAAAATGAATAGCATCAACTCAAAATATTTAAAAATTTAGTCACATCCACATCTTGCAGCCTATAAGGAGCTTTCACGCTTTTGGGCTCGCTTTAGATCTTTAATACCCTTTCCTTTTGTGTCAAGGAGCTCACGAGGCGTAAAGAAGCACTGATAAACCCACTTAGATCCCTTCCTGGGCCGTCACCTCTCCCTGCCAAGCGGCTTTAGGTGGTAACTGATCTGTGACAGGCTGCCACTCAAACAGAGCATTTCTGAAAGCTGACACAAAAGACTGAGCGCCGGAGAAAGGATAGGAAAATAAGAAAAGAAACCAAACTGTATCAGCGCCTCTCTCCCCACCCCCTTCCCCCATACCCCCCCCCTCCCCCGCCACCCCGGCCCCCTCCCGCTCTCCCACCCCCCCTTTCCCCTCCCTCCCCCATCCCTCCCCTCCCCCGTAGTCAGGTTCATGGCAGGGGCAGCTTATAGCCGGAGCGATAGCGATCAGCAGCCCTGCCAGGCTGGGGGCTGCCCCGGCTTACCGCTGATAATAGCGGCGAAAGTGAGAGTGACAGTCGGGCCGGGAGTGACACAGGGCTGCTGTCAGCGCCGCCGCTTCCCGTGGGACCGGGGAGGGGGAGCGGGGGGGACACGCAGAGGGAGAGGAGGGTGTGCACGGGGGGGCTGCCCTGCGGCACCCTCGGGTTTCGTCCCCTGAGGGGCTTGGGGGTGTGTGTGTGGGGGGAGTGAGGCTGGGCTTCTCCCGCCCGCCGGCTGTCCCGGCTCCTCCGACGTGAATTACTTCGTGCTGCCGGAGCGGTGGCCGGGTCTCGGCAAGCAGGGGCTTCTGCCCTGACCTCTTCATTAAAGCAGGACGGCAAGACGTAATCGCAGAGGTAGTGGGGCCCTTGGAGAAGATGCCTTCCAAAACTCTCTGCTCCTGGGAGCTTTTGTGCATCTACCTACAGCGGCATGGTTAAAAACACCCCCAAACTCTAGCTCACCTTCTGATGTGTCATGTGTTGTGTCCCCGTCCCCCACCCCCCCCAAGTTTTATTGCTCATTTTATCGGGGAGAAAATGAGATTTTTTTTTGCAAACCTGTGTTGCTGACTCGGTGAAACTTGCTTGCAATGCTTCTGCCAGCTCAGTCTCAAGAAGAGCTGGAAGAACTTCAGAAGGCCCTGTTGTTGGAGTGGCACCCTCCAGCACTCCTCACTCCTGCTCCTCGCGCTATGGGGGACTGGTGGCTGCAGCTGAAAAGTCACAAGCTGTGGGAGACTCCTGGGTTTGCTCAGGGGTTTTATGACGATGTTCAGAATGAGATAAAACTGGGCATGCTGCTTGCCTTGAATCAGCTTGCACAATTTGAATGTTCCAGTTCCACCACAGAAGCCACTGGCTTCCCAGCCAGGCCACCCCCATGTGTGTTACAGAGCTGATATTTTGGTTTGCACTGACCCCATATAACCTAAGAGCAGAACCGGGCATTTCAGGACCCATCCGCAGGATATTTCTTCTGACAAGGATGCAGGAGTTATTAACCCCTGACAGTTAAGTCAAACCTGGCATCTTTATAACCTCTGAGATTTTGTTTATTCACAGAAGTGAAATACCTTGCTCAAAATCTCTTGAGTACCCTAATACCATTTTCTTGAAATATAAAGTATGGCCTTACACTGACCATCGCTCAGTTTAGTATCCAGTTTATTGTCCAGTTTAGTTACTTTGTTGAGTGTATCATCTACCAGCAAGGAGAAATACTTCTTTCTACTTAAAGATCCTTCAGCTTGAGCTAAATTGTGCAAACAGATATTGAGACTGTATGCAACAAAGCTTGGAGGGTTTTTTATAATTCCAGAGTAATTTTTCCTGGTCTGTGAAGAATGGAGAATTTTTCTAGATTGAAGAGGTATTTAGTCCTTAAAGAAGCAAAAAGACTGGACACACTAAGCCTTGGTTGATGCTGATGCCTTTATACAGTGAGGGATGGTCACACAGGCATCAATTTTCCCCTTGTAGCTCTGGAAGGTAAGAGAAGAGGAAGTGTTCAACAGCTCCCACAGTGAGGGTAAGGGGATGTGTGGGAAACCACCCTCAGTTCACCTCCTCTGCTGTACTACTCCTCTCCCAATGGTCTGACCAAACAACAACCCCTTTCTTTAGTTTTCTGTTGTTATCTGATGGGTGGATCTAGTAAAGACACAAACACATTTTCTACTTATAAAATGAAGTAATTTTCAATGCTCATGTATTAAGGAATATTTATTTACCAAGTGAGACCTGATCTGATTGCTTGTGAAAATCTCCATCCTTATTTGAGATTTTTTTTTCCAACATTTTAAGAAAATATCCCTCTTTTTTTACTCTGCCTCAAACATCATTCTTTTCCTCTTACCTTTAAAACCACTGAAAAATGAAGACTAGTGAATGAAAGAAAGAGAACTGAGAAGATGAAAAAGAAGCAGTCAGCTTGAAAAAGTAAAGCAAGTGAAATAAGATCTACAATTTTTTCAAGAGATCTTTTGGTTTTGAAAAAAGATTTTATTTCAGTTTAGAATTATTCTCTTCAATAAAATGTTTCTGGATTTCATCTTGAGTACTGAAGTGGACAAAGCCTTTAATTTGCATATATTTATAAACTGAAACAAATTCAGTTGTGCTGGAATTTGGCATACGAGCTCATATTGGAGTAATTTTTTTAATCAGTTACTTTGAGTTATTATTTAGGGTTTTTATCTTAGAATTACATGGATCCTTTGTTGTTTGTAATTTTAAAATATAATTTAAATATGCTTTTATACTTCTGAAATAACCGGATTACTTGTCTGGATTTGTAGGAGTAACTAATGAGGGATATTTTACCACATGGAAAAAATAAGCTTTAATGTGAACAGACAAGAAAAATCGTATTATTTTATCAATGGAAAATTTATATAAACTACCCTTGTGGTAAAGGAAGAGCAGAGTGAAAGAATCATAGAGTCATAGAATATGTAAGGTTGGAAGGGACCTTTAGAGGTCATCTAGTCCAACCCCCCTGCAGTCAGCAGGGGCATCTTCACTAGAAGGTTGCTCAGACCCCCATCAAGCCTGACCTTGAATATCTCCAGGGAAGGACCCTCCATTACCTCTCTGGGCAACCTGTTCCAGTGATCTACCACCCTCATATTGAAGAACTTTTTCCCACTATCCAACCTAAATCTCCCCTTTTCTAGTTTAAAACCATTACCCCTCATCCTGTTGCTACATGCCTTCATGAACAGTTCTTCCCCAGCTTTCCTATAGGCACCTTTCAGATATTGGAAGGCCGCTATAAGGTCCCACCGGAGCCTCCTCTTCTACAAGCTGAGAAGAATTCATGTTAAATGCTTGATAACATCAAACTTTAAAGATGTTCGAGCAACTACTGTATGATGGAGAGCTGCCTTGAGTGTGTCACTGCTATCCATCTGTAGGAAATGTAACTGGAATGTTTAAAAGGATGTAACATCATTATAAGATTTTACCTGAAAGTTTTATTTCCAACATTTGGAGTCGGTACATGCAATGTCAGAGGGTTTGCACTGTTGGTTGTTGGCAGTTATCTCAGCCCAGCTTTAAGTCATTGGATAGGTAGGGGAATGTTTCCAAGTGGTAAATCCTCCCACCTGCCTGAGACTAAATTTTTCATTGCCCTTTGGGTAGTTTTAATAATTTTCATAACAGAAAAAGAAACCTAGAGAACTATGGCAAGATTCAGCTCCTGTTCAAAGACATTTAAAATGAAGGTTCCTAAATCCTGCTACTTTTAGGTTTCTGATGATACTGTTGACATATGTGTTAGGTATTAGGTTACCATTAAGCTATATAGTCACTAGGGCCTAGAAAGCCATTCAGCTCTCCATAACACAGGTATCGTGCTTGGTCAGCTGAATTATTTTCTGAATACAACTGACTGTTGATGAGGAGACTGATTCAGCTCTCATGGGGTCTAGCAGTACCTGAGGTGCTATGGAATGGCCCGCTCTGGAAGTGGGTCTCCTGCCTGTCCCATGTCCATCTTTATGGACCAGTCAGACACACCTGGGATACCCCAGGACATGTCAGATGGCATTAGATACAAATGTGTCATCATGTGAACCATGCCTGCAGTTCAGGGGCTATACAGTGTGTATGTAGACACCTGTATGTAAAAATGTCATTGTAAGTGACTTGAGCTCTCACTGAGATCTTTGTGAAACCTTTAGATAGCTGAACCAGGAGAGAGAAATCCCACTGCAAGGGCAAAGAGAATGTTAACAGGTATGATATACTATAATGTAGAATATACCATTCTTCAGCTCAGATGCTACCAGCTAGGTAGCTGTGAAAACAGACCTAGTCTCAGGAATACTGCAACACCATTCCCGCCCTGCCCTGGACTATTTTGAGGGCGATCGCTGATAAATGAAGCAACCCATTCAGTTTTCTGTCTGCACTAGAAGTTGCAGACTCTGCTGTATGTGGGTAGATGCCCAAGGATCCCAGAGGAGCAAAAGTGCAGGAGACTGACTGGCAAACAAGAATGTGGGCGATAGGACCTCATCTTCTAATTGCCATGCAGTGAATCTCAAGCTCAGGAAAAGTGTTTCAAGAATTACAGTGTAAAAATGCCCCATTTGAATCTCTTCTAGCTATTTATTTTTAATCTTTCATTCCTCATGGTCAGTGAGAGACATGTTCAGTTAGATACATCTCCATCCCCTGTCACCCCTTCAAGAGGTAAATGCCCTGTTCCAGTGGCTGGCATGCTGGATAATAGAGCTTCTGTGAATCATCTCTCATTCTGAAATTTCCTTTACAAAAACCTTAATGTCCGTCTGTATTAATCACCCAACTTGTCAAAAATACCCACTTCTTGCATTCCCCGTACCACCCTCGTTATTTTTCATCTTTCCTTTCTCACAGTAACAACAAGGGCCTTCTGAAGC
Source organism: Laterallus jamaicensis coturniculus (assembly GCA_022605575.1). Lineage (NCBI taxonomy): Eukaryota > Metazoa > Chordata > Aves > Gruiformes > Rallidae > Laterallus > Laterallus jamaicensis. The sequence goes on from JAKCOX010000027.1 coordinate 2,061,564, forward strand.
TGTGTTTGTTTTGCTTAGAATTAAAGAAAAAAAGGAAATGGCAGAATAGTATTTACAGTACAGGATTTATCTCCATGATAGAGGAGGAACCCTTACATTAGAAATAGCACCCGCTGGAGTATGCTGCTTCATAAACAGCCACAACAATCTAAACGCTAAAAGCCTTATATATGTGTTTATATTTTCGACCAGGTTCTGTAAATTCTTGCTGACCACAGTCAAGGTTTCCAGTGCTACACCTGGCAGAAAATTCAGTACTTGTTTGTCATGATGTTCTCGTGGTTATCTAATATGGGAATTAGAATATTTACAAAATATCACCATTTAAATATGTATCTTGAGGTACGAAAAAGTTTGTCTTGTAGAAATATTGGAAAATTATATTAAGAAAAAAAGTGTTACCATGATCTTTAGGACATTAGGTAGGTTAGCTTTTGAAACCTATTAAGAGGTCAAGGTGATAAGTATGATCTGAAGGGAAATCTATTAAGTTATTAGTAGAACTTTTTGAACTTAAATTTCTGACACTATTTACCTTCTTTTACTGGCCGGAGGCTTCTGGAAGGGCTGAAGGCAGCTGATTTCAGATAGCTGCTGCATGCATGAAGGGAAATTTTAAGTACTTGATTAAACTACTCTAAGCAGAACAATAATCTTCAGCATTGAGGAAACTGAAACGTAATCTATAGATTAAGACATGTCATGAGCATTTCAGGTTTTGACTCAAAAATAATAAGAGGCACCCAGCTACTGTACAAAATAGTTCTATTTTTTCTCTTTTGTTTGGACAACCTTGTCTTACAGAATGCTGCCAAAAAAACCAGCTTCAGGAAAGATGGGAACAGATTTCTCTCTCGTATAGTTTATCTCAACAGGTGAACTTCAAAGTGAAATGCTATACTAAGCTAAAATTGTTTTTTCCTGAAATAAATTATCAATGTTATATACATTGAAATACCTTTTAAGACTGCTATTAATCCTATAAATAGTTTAGGAATTGGAAAATATTTGGTTATTGGTAACATCTCTTCTTCTCTGACTGCATCTATGTTTGATATTGAACATGCAGATAGTTTTCCTTTTGAAGCCATGACAACTGTTCCTCTCTAACAAGCCCGAAGCAAGTTTGCTTTCAAACATCACACAAAGCAAATAGAGGAAAGGAAGATAAAATCTGCTTGAAAATAATGAAGATGTATGTGAAATATGCAATTTTGTGTCCCACATGTGTGGCTTGGTCCTCAAGCATTGTCACAAATTTGTCTAGGTACAGGTATTTCAGGTTTCATTATTTAAAAGATTCCAGAGAGATTTAGCGTGCTTTTCTATTTTCAAGAAACGAGAATGCATGCTTTAAAACACATCCACTGCTAGCTGGTGTCTGCCTCCACCATAAGGGGCTAAATTAACTCTATAAGCCCAAGAACCTTGTGATGGATACTTGGAAGGAACTTTACTATTTGCCAGAGAGCCTGGCATAATTCCAGGTAGAAATCTACTAATACTTTTTTATGTGATGTTTTGTAAGGTTATATAGACACCGTCATCTCCACTAGATTTACACTAAGTTACACATCCACTAAGTCTTGAGGCTAAGCTATAGTCTGTGGGGAACAAAACAGACTTCTTCTCATAGATCACATAAACTCCAATGGTTCTAAAAAATATTCAAGGACACCTCATTAATATTTCGTGGCTGCATTCTATCTTTAGAAAGAGACCTGGCTATCCACTTTTCAAGTAGGAAATCTAAAATGTCCTAATTTTAGATTACTGACATTTAAAAGATAAAGAACTTGAAGCATCAATGGTGTGGTTTTATAAATCACTAGAGATATTCAGACCTTGGCTGTACAATATCCCATGTTGATGGGATCTATGTTGGTCCTCTGTTGAGTTTGGGGTTGTAGCATATGACTTCCAGAAGTTCCTGTCAACTTAAAAGTATTTTCACATGCTACAAGTTGGAGAAGCTATCTACGGTTGTTGAAATCTAAAACAAAGGCAGCAAATCCTATTGATTTGTGGAAAAAGTGGATTATATTGTCCAGGACTTTTCCATATACCAGTGCATCAACTCCATCTCCTGTAGGAAACAGAACAAAACCACTCCTGTGTGGCTTTAAAGCTTGAGGGAAACATGTACAGACACCTAGTCTGACTGATCCCCTCAACTTACTTGTTTCCAGTATACTGGTCTTCCCCAGCATTATCAAGGTGTACCCAAACTTGTACAGATGTCTTTATAACACCTAGTTAGAAGTTGATATGATTCTTCCCAAATTGAATTCCAACGCAGCATCCAGTCTGGAATACCACTGTCTGCCTCACGTAATGTCTTGCACAGTCCTACATATATGTCAATAAGGAGAAGCCAACCTAATTTTCTATAGATGATAGCTCCTCTGTGACCTCTCACAGGCCTTATGTGCTAGAGGAAGGGTTTCTGCTATGGCTAGTGTGACTGGAAAGATGGTTGCCTGGTACATGAAACAGAGAGACTTCACAAGCTGTCAGGTGACAGGAGTCTGTTTTGCATAGGACAATGCGCAGGGAAGCAGCAGAGGACTCACTAGGTCAACACAAGACCTCTCTTGGTCAGAGGAGTTCAACCTAGGCGATATGTAATTTTAAAATTTTAGATTTATGTCTATTATCCTGCTCTACTAATATTGTTTTAGCATTTAATGTACTTTGTTTCCCTAAATAGGTATATTTATCTGCAAACCTAAACTCGGTAAAATTAAAAATGCTTACTTGCAAACTTAGATTTTTGCATCTTTGCTGTGACACTAGCATTGTGTTCTGGTTTGATTCCTCAGAGTATTTAGAAATATTTACACTTTGCAAAAGAAGTAGTGTTTACACCTTGCAAATCAGTTTGCAATCTGAGACTGTCCTGAACTTCACTGGGTTTTGGAAAAAACGATCACAGATAATCAGAGAGCAGGCCTGAAGGATAGAGTTAAAAGAAACAAATACTCATCTCTAATGTTTTCAGCAATTCCTCATGCCAGGAAAAGCCTAGCATGGGAGAAATAACAGCCAGGCTGAATTGACATGTGAATTGGAATGGCTAGATTGCTGTTATGTTGTGGGTGGGCCCTTCATACTTCTGAAGTTATAATGTTTTTATTTAAAGACTAAATTGGATTTCTAGGCATGTATGGTATACATCAATTTAAAATTATTGGAGTTCTTCATATTGTTAAGAGTGCTTCAGTTTGAAAGAGTGAGGCTTTCCTGCAAATGCCAAGTAAATTGCTCTGCAAGTCCAGAATCTTTGATCACCTCTGAATTGAAATGCTTATGAAAGATGCTGCAGTGTTCTAATAATTTTACAGCTCTCCCTGATTCGTATGCCTAGAACCCCAATCATTTCTAAATTGAAGAGCTCTCATTATTTTCAAGTTTTTATGTGCAGTATAAAATGATTTAAGATTATTCTGCGGCTTTTTTTTTTTTTTATTTTGCAAAAAATAAAACTTTTATTTTTTGCATTCTTAAAGACCAGCTTTTTCCTCTGCAAGCTGGGAGACATTATCAGCTAATTCAAACATTTCACGTTTAAAATGGAAATTGAACCAAATTCTCTCCAAATAGCAATGATGATGGCTGGGGGAAAAAGAAGGGGAAAAAAAAAAAAAGAGAGAAAAATCACTGCCTCAAAAGCTGAGAAAATACAAAGTAAGAGGCTGTCAGTGATCCTTGCTGGGAAAAGTGTGAAGAACAAGAAACATATTGTCACTGTTCAGATGCGGTCAAGGTGAAGTGGGGAGACTGAATGAAAGTTACAACAATGTGACAAAAGAGAGACACAGATCCATTTAGTCTTGGAAGGAAGAGAGCAGGAGGCACAGAAGGCTAGTTCACGTGTTGCTTCTAAGCTGATTTTTGCTGTCATTTTATCATACAATTTCAGAGGGAAATGATGTATGCCCTTTTGTATCTCCTGACTTTGTCTTTTAAGAATAACAGTTAGTTTCTTTCTCACTAGTGACCTTGTTCTTTTTTAACACATGGCAGTAGTATATTGTTTATAATTCACACAGCTTACTAAAGAAAACTTCCATCGCTATTGCTTGTTAGCTGTAGAGTCTTCTCTTGTGTTTCTTTCCAGACACATGCACTGGATGGTCTTTGTTCTCAGTGGCTCGCTGTTTAAGAATACACAAGGGCAAAAAAGAAGCCCTTTGGGGGAGGAAGCACACCAACCTTCCAGGAATCCCTTCAGCTGCACCCCCCCATTGCCATTGCACAGAAAATTCCCCCTGCTCACACTTCCCATCTGGGGACCCACACCTGCTCCTTCTGGCCTTGCTTGGGGATCTAGAATAGGGTGCACATGGGGCGTCCCCAAAAGAAAGGGGAGAAAAATGAATCTAAAATCCATCACCTTCTAAATGGAGTAAAGTTATGCTGACATACAAAACCAGAAAGGGACTGGGGAAGCAACCTACCATTGCACAGATACTTCAGCAATCAGGCAGGAATTAGTGTGGGGAAAGTATAAAGAAATAGCAGACCAAAGAAGAAATGTTTTGTTTCACAAGTGTCTTGCTGAGGAGCTAGCCTCAAAGCATCTAGAGAAGTATGGAATTTTTCTAAAATAGATGTTGAAACAGAGAACAGGAAGGAATATGAACTGTCATAAATGCAGCACTTTCAATCATTTGAGAGACGCAAAATGTGGCACTTGTGTGTATTGAAAAAGCAGCTCTGCAGTTCTTATTTTTTCACTTATTATGAGCTGATCAGGCAGCTCAGGATATCCTCTGATGGATACAACTGTTGTGGTTTTGGATGCTAGTTTAACCTCCCTGATCCCAGTGCTACTGTAGTGGAGCTTGTGAGCCTTTTCTGCCACACCCATTATCCATGGAACATATATTCATGTCTATACGTGAAGTGTTTATACTCTGGCAGAAAGTGAGTTCACACTAGTGCAGTGGGTGTTTACAGTTGGAGAGACAGAGGGTGCATTTCCTTTGGACAGCTCTGTTTTTGGAGATGTAGCTTCTGGCAGAGGGGAAGGGTGATTTCGTAACGTTGTGAAGCCACTATCATCAGTTCAAACATATCTTACCAATGCTGAAGTGGAGTGTAGAAGTGGTGCTGTTATTTAGGATGTTGCTCTCTAATATTTCCATCATTCATCTTAAATATATTTATAAACAATTCTTACAAAGCTTAAAATATGATCTGGACAGCTGTTAAGAGTAATCAGCCTCAAAACCTCCTCCTGGACTTCTTGTGGCAGGTAACTGAAACTACGGGGAGAATGATTTGCTTCTTTGCCACGGTAGCAGGAAACATTCAGTGAAACTGGTATTTCCCTTGTTCCTCTCTACTTAAGGTTCCCCATTTTTTATTTTCTTGTAGTTTTATTTCTTTATCCCTAGACCTCATATATCTAGGACTTTTTTTTTTTTATTCCCCCATTTCTTTGCTTTCTTCTGAACTCTTACTCCTTTTCCCTTTCCAATTCCCAGCCTTTCAGCTTTTCTCCTAATTCTTTTGAATCTGTTCCGTCTCTCCTGCAGAAATTCCCTTGCACAAAGCCTTCAGAAGCCCTTGTTGCCCCTCTTGCGGCAGCTCACTTCTGGCTGATATCTGTGGAGCTGCTACAGAAGTTCCTGGAGGCACTTCTGACAAGAGAAGTTGTGAGAGTGTGCCTGCCTGTGGTTCAAACGTAGGGTAATTGCTTTCTGATTACTTGAGATTTTGAGAGATTTTGGTGGACAATTTCTCTGTTTGACTGTCTTCTAAGTAATGCTCAAACGACAGGGTACCTAAATGGTATTCATGTAATTTTCAAATTTGCATAATCAGTGGTCTCAGTCAGCAATTAGTATTTCACTAATAACCAAACAAACATAATTTTCCAAATGATACAAAACTCAATCAGAAATTATATTTTCTTGAGTGTAGTGGTCTGTTGGAAGATATCAAATACCTAAGAGAATAAAGATTTATTTTTTTGTTAATTTGAGGATTAGTACCCCTAGCAAGTTTCAATTTACACAGATAAAATAAAAGACCTAAGTAAATTAAAAATAATTCAGTATTCTCTTTTCCTAAGTGTTATCTCTTACTGTTACACAGCTTGGTGGTATGTGGCACCAGAATTTAATTTTTAGTTTGAATTGATTTTCTAAGGTGATCTTTATTGCTACCATTCTTGCACCTCCTGAATTTTGAGACAGATTGTTCCAAAAGATGGGTTAAGAAGTCCGTTAGGCACATGAGTGCACTAGGACCAATGTAAACCAACGCATTAGGTCCTTTGGGTGTTGCTCCTGAGAGTTTGTTGAGAGATAACTGAACAAGACCTTGATAGGTAGGACTGTTTCCCCCAGCCTGCAGTCCTTCAGCTTCAAAAGCAACAGAGGCATCATTTACTGTTGATCATCACTGTTGTGGTTTGTACTCAACACATTGACATTTGCCGTTTTCAGATATTACACACCAGTTACCCGTGCTACGTTTCGCAGAGAGAGGAGCACTTAATCCTGCTTTGCTGTCTACAGTTGTTTCAGATAACGTTTATGAAGAGAAGCCTTCCTATGGGATCTATAAATCGCACATCACCTTTTTAGCCAGTCCGTATTTTAAAGTAATGTTAACGTGTTAAAAAGAAGGTCTGTGTATTGTTCATAATGCGCATGACTTTCTGTGTTCTGTACAGAACAATCCATATACCACCCATACTGAAAGGGGTTATTAAATATGCTGGCTCGGTTTACTAGCAGCTCTAATACACTTCTGTAACGAGGGACTACTTGTAACATCAAAGCATAGGGAGACATTAGCTCTTTTCCCCTATAGCCTCTGACCTGAAAGCTTTGCTTTTTATCTCTATATAAAAGGAAAATATTCTTTTCAAAGAAGCCTCGCTAGAGTGTGGATATTTCCTCCATTGTAGAATAAGAGCCTGTGAAAGTAATCTACAATTTTTCATCTTTGTTCAGAGTATTGTTTCTTTTTGGACATTATGCCTCTTTGAGAGTGAAAACTCTTCCTTTCAAGTAATAGTGACTGGGAAGTGCTTTCTAAATCTGGTGGTACTTCTGTTTTCTGTAACATCATCAGTCTGAAGAAAGGTGACTGAACATTTCTATTTTTAAAAGAAATAGAGAGAGATATATTGTGTAAGAGAAAGAAAAACAAAGGTTGAGGAATAATTCAGACTCAAAAGAATGGGTTAGACCCAAAGACAATTAATTGTACACAGGGGTTGTAAAGAAGGCCATGTCTGACAAATATAAACAATATTTTCTCCTGCAGGTGTTTCCACTCATTTCTTAAAATATATAATATAGCAAATGATAACAAATATAATTTCTGAAGTATATCTGGACTTTTAAATCTCTGGATCGGATCATCTTTGCTTCTGACTTGGTTTGCATCATTTTTTTGGGGGTGTAATTTAGCTTGTCTTATTTCAATTTGTCATTTTTAGGATCCTTGACTGTTTGGCTTTTAGGTCCTTGATCTATCTCAAGGGGAACTTGGTCTTAAGGAATCTCTGAGTACACGCTGTCAGAAAATTTGGCAGATGTATGTATGACCTGTGCAGTTATGGATCTCTTGCTCCCAGGCAATCACAGGGAACAGAGCGCTGACTTAACCAAAGATAGGCGGAGTAAACAGGAAAGGGACGGTTGAGCACAAATTGGCGTGTCACATCATGTATCCTTGGTATTCTGCCCATAATAAAGACATTTCTGTTAACTTCCAAATAAGTTCTAAAACTCTCAGGGACTAATAGTATTACAGATACTGTATATTCCCATACCCAAATGATCTGGACTCCCTGGTTTATAATAACATATGAAACTTCTTTTTTACCTGTGTTTCTTTCAAGGACTCTTTCCTTAGAATCCTACAGAGAAACAGAAGGGTCTGAGTTCTTTATTTATTATACTAAGTCTGTTATAAAGGTGCTTTTTGTGTTTGTTAGGTTTTTGTGGTTGGGGATGGGGGTTGGGGGGCTGGTTGGTTGTGGTTTTTCTGTCTTGGCCTTTGGTTGGTGGTTTGTTTGGTTTGGGGTTTTTTCCATCTATTGCTATGGCTGACTTGGAGTATTATTTTTCTGCATTCCACAGTTCATGGCTTCTGAGATGGCGTTAAGCAGGATTCAGTCCATGACACTTAACTCACAGCAGTGCTAAGTCAGTGAAAATTAATTGATTTCTTTCACTCTCTAGGTGGGCCTTCTTATAGGTGTGAAGAGGTCCTGTGAGGTGGGTGTTTTAAAATTTAGCCCAGGCTTAACTGCTTTCCCACACACTTAAAAGTTACTTAGCCAGAGGAAAGGGGCACAGTCCTATTCTGATGCAATGGCATAATTAAAAGGAGAATAAAGCTATTCAATTTTCTCTGTAAGATTTCATATGAATGTATAAAATTCAATCTTTCTTCTGCTGGAAACAAGCTGGATCACTTCCGTTTTTTAAGAAAGGTACATAATTTCATTATACTTGCAGAAGTGCAGACTAGCATATATTTTCAAGCATAAATATATTTATTTAAAAACATTTCAGAACTGCATTAGTGTGAGCTTTATAAAGTGTCCTATTGCATTTTTTATACATTGATGTTCTTCTTTGGTTTTTGAACTAAGCAGGGAAACCTTTTTCTAGCAGTTTGTTTTCTTAATAGGACGTACATATGTGTCCTTAAGTTATACATATTTTATCCCTGTGTCACACATAGTAGCATATGTCCCTAATATGCTTTCCAGGAATCTTGTAAGCAGAAAGTAAGATGGAGAAGGAGATTACGGGATTTGTGGGTTGGTTTATTGTTTGCTTGTTTGTTTTTTTCCCCAGATTGTAATAATTAAAAATTTAGAAAATTTGAAATGTTTCTCTAAATGTAAATATAAGTAAATTATGTATTACACTTGTCTAGATAGTTAAAAGAATCTGAAACCTTCTTCCAAAAATGAATATTTTAGCTTGCATTCAACTAATATGCCAACTTATGGTTACTTACGTTTTACTCTTGTTTGCTACAGGTGAAATGGGTGAATATCAGACAGCTCATTATAGAGACAAGCATGCTGCATCCCCAAAGTAGGATGACAGAACACGTCATGGTACGTATTGTAATTTCAGTGCTACAATACATCTTCAAGCTGTCTGAGGTAAAATGCTTACTAAGCACTGCACTGGGGCTGTCAGATTGCTTCATGGGGTGGTAATTAAATTGAGGCAGTTCTACTGTTCATTTGTGGAACTAAGCCAGAATTAACTGTATCCTAAAAATTGCTGGTTGTAGCAGGAGCACAGTTTTTTGCATATAAATCTTCTTTCACAGGAAATGTCCTATATCCTGCTGTTTGTTTCTTTCTCACCTCCCTAGATTGTGGGTAAGGACAACTGTTTTGTCACTGGACTAGTTTAATCTGATGGAAACTGGCCATCAAAGATGGTATCTTGTTTAATACTGCATACACTTGGGCTGGATTCCAGTTGTGACTAATGGAGATACAGGATTGATGGTCATTGTGGCCAAAGGTGGCATTAAAGTTTCCTGCCTGATTTACAGTGTTCTCGGCGTTGATATAATTTAGACTAGCCAGGGGCCCACTCAGCTATAGTTGGCTATTGCCTCAAAAATAAAGCTCAGCATGTGTGAGGAGGCAATGTGATAAATGAAGAGGAAGCTTCCTCTGGTCGTTTCTGGAGACTAGCTGCTTTATTAAAACATGCAGGAACTGCCATGCTGGGTCAGACCAAGGATCCCGACAGCCCAGCAGTCTATCTCCGGCAGTGCTCTGGTATTCTGCACTGAAAATCAGTGGTAGACAAGGGTGATGCTGGCTCTGAAACAGGGCTCTGGTGGAGAGCTGTATCACTTCCAGCGTCTCCTCATCTGGAAATACTGTCACTCGTCTTCTTCCTGAGACAGGGTGATGAGAATTGCAAATAGCACTAGTGATGTAGGCACACAGTGAACTTGCAGAGCAGTACGATTATGTTCTTGCTTTCTTCTCTGCTTATTTCCTAGGGAATCTGACCTTTCTGAAATTCGTAAGTTACCCAAAAACTCGTAGTGAGATAGGCAATATGGGTTTTGCTAGTTCAATGTCAAAAGTGTATGTGACTAGTCTAACTGCAAATTTGAATCAAAAGGTATTTTTGAAGACTGATTGGAAAGGGTGATGCTGATGTTCAATGGAGGCTTGTCTTGTAGGATAAGTTTCCTGTAAGGCAAAGATGAGTTTATTTTGCAATCCTACAGCCTTTAGAAAATTGTTTGGTTTGGGTGCCGTTGAGTCACTCAGACAATGCGAATGGAAACTGGGGGGAAATAGTATGTACACAATGTAGAGGAACTGTTAATGGATTATCTGGAAAATAGGTGAAATCTGCTGCAAAAGCTATAGTTAATATTGTACCTTTTTGACGAAATGGTGGTGAGCATGAATTCATTATGAGAAATGCTGAAAACCACTGTTGTAGGATTCAGGACATGATAAGAAAAGGTTCTAAGGAAGAAATATTTTCTTAAACTAATGTGCTTGTCCCTTTCCAAGCTAGAAAGCAAAAAAAAAAAAAAAAAAAGGTGTGGAAGTAATTACATTGTTGTCCAATAAATAGATACATTAACCAGAAAACTGTTAGGCAGGAAATAAGTTCCAATGGGTGACTTTACTCAACTCATCAGGGTCAGGAGAGGGATGGATTCCTATGGGGTAATTCAGGATAGGAATCTCAACTGACTTGGCTCTCACCTTGAAGCATAATTTGTCATCAAAGGATATTGTGACAGGAGACACTGGGACTGTTTCATTAACAAGATTTCTTATACCATTCTCTGATTACAAAAAGGCTTTTTATTGTTGAAATCTGCGGTTTGCCGTTTTAAAAAATATATCTATGAATCTGGCTCAGATACCTTGTACATCTTAAATATGACTTTTGGCAGATATAATTTTCTTTATTAATTCATAATTTTCCTCTGATTATTGAATTGTGAAGGAGGACATGATCTCCTTGCTTGTTTGTCATTTTTTCACCTCTGGTAAACCATGCTACATACATGTTAAACATCCTTTGATTTTACTGCTGTTATTCCTGGTTCCTTTATTATATTTGCTTCCTTCTGTTTGATCTATTATACTCAATGAACATCAGTTTTCACTTAGACTAATCTTTATGCTTGTTTGATTTTTAAATAGTATGTCATAATGGTATTAGTGATGTTACGCTGAAGTCTCTGGTCCTGCAAAGGCTGATTCATGTTACTCTGCACAGTGCGAATGGTCCTGTGGAGGAATGGTTAGTTGAGAAAAGTCATGTTCTCACGGGAAACGCTGCAAAGCAAGAACTCACTGGATACCATGTTTTTACTGTGTAACAAGAAAGTTGATACATTAAATAAAGGGACATTATGACCTAACCATTCGTATCAAGAACCGGAGGACCGGTTGCAACTAACTTTCAACCACAAGGATGCTGACAAAGAACTATGGAACCAACAAGGATGCTGACAAAGGACTATAGAACGGACCAATGAAGAAAGATTACATCATAGAGAAAGAACCACAATGAAGCCAACCAATGATGTATTGCCCAGTGGACATAAGTAACCAATAGCAAACTAACCAATAGACATAAGCTAATAATAAAGTATAAAAGGGACTAACCTAAACCTAATAAACGAAGCTTGCTGATCGCTCATATTGAGTGTGTCCTTGCTTCCCTCCGTTTGTGACCATCGGGTCGCGGCCGATGGTTTCCGACAAAATGGCGCCCGAACAGGGACCTACAAAGGAGGAATTGAGACCCTATAGAGGGTGAATTCGCTGCCACGTGTCGACGGAGCCTTGTTCGGTCCTGCCTAAAGCAGCTCAGGAGGCAGAAGAGAAAGATCCTGCTGGACCGGGAGAATCTCCGTTACTCGGGAAAACTATAGGGCCCCGCCGATACGCGTCGCCGAAGTCTTGCAAGGCTGCAACAGCGCGCTGACAAAAAGGTATGGATAGACAAGCGACGTATCATTTACTTATATGCTTTTTAGAAAAGCGAAAAGTTCAGGTAATTAATGCTCTAGTGCAACACGAGGCCAAACAAAAAGCGGCCGCTGTAGCAGCTGAACGGCTGGGGTTATCAGCTGGAGACCCGGCTGTTTCTCAGCGCGGCAGCAGCAATACAGCTGAAAACTGTCCTTTGCCTCCCTCGGTGTGCAGTGTGGTTTGGTGAAGAAGCCGTTGTAGTGAGACATGGAAAGACAAATTTTTTGTGGTTGGACTCAGTACAGTTGAACGCAGTGTTGCTAAAAAGCATTGATTTACCTACTTAGGAAACTATAGTAATTTAACTCCTTGACAAACCCTCAGTTGGGGTGAAAGAAGCTAAGTCATTAACAACTCTCAGAAAATTAAGTAAAAGAACTTTAACTGAAATAGAAACAGAACTCGTTGCTGCCGCTTCAGACTTTGCAGCTTTAACACCAATTACGGGTTCTACAGAACTGATTCAAAAAGAAAAAGAAAATCTACTATGGAGAATGTGTTTTTGTTTCTGGGTGCTTTTTCACCTATCCCAGTTACTAAGCTAAGTAAAAATGCCGTGTTATCAGAGTAAAGTTATAAATCTGTCGGAACTGAAGGGGAGCGAGTAGTGCATGTAAATCTGCCACCATGGTCTGCACTCCCTCCACTGTGATGCCTTTGGAAGGAAAAAATGTGAAAACAAACGTACAATCGACTGCCTTTAATATCTATCTGCCTCTGACTTTTATTGAACCTAAAACACCCTATGGCGCAGTCAAAAATGTTAACCCACATCAACAACTTAGACCTGTCCTTGAAAAACTGGAAAACATAAAGCAGAGAAAACAACGGCATGCCCTGTTATAAAAGGGTTTGAGCCCCCACCCGAAAACTACAAAGATGGAGAATCACCGATTCAGGCACAGAACAGTGTTGCCCCCGTGGACAAGGAACCTATGAGCACAGACAAGAAACCTAAGGACAGAGAATCCTATGGAGATGGACAAGTATCAGCTTCAACAACCATCGGATCAGGGACATTCATCAATATATCGCTGTCTCCTGACACCCGAGAGACTGCACAGACTGCTCGGAGGAGCCTGGTCACGTAAGGTGGCGTGAGAACGGGAAAAACAGCTAAATCAGGGTATTTTGATTCCTACTCAATCGCGGAAATCACCAGGGAAAAGTTTATGTGGGAAAAAGCGGGTGGCAGAGAAAGTTAGTAGTGGGCCAGTGGAAAGTGGAAGGAACGGGGTCTTAGCACTCACCCGGGGCTCAGTCATAGTGAACAACGGGATCACACTGTGGTTTATGGCGGGGGGAGATGGGCTGGATGTGACAACTCGTGTCTCTCAATATCGTTTGTCTGATTAATTGGTTTGCAACATTCGTTTGTTCGTATGTGCTATAAGTTCAGGGCTGTGTTTGTCCACTGAAAGCAAGGCTGGTTACTTAACAAAAATGAATTTTTTATAACAAGCATTGAAAAAGGGCAACTCATATTAAAAGTTAACCTGAAAAACAATGATCAATAACTGCTTACTTGAGAAAAAATTGGCCACTTACACGATTTAATGCGGGAGCAACTGACTAAGGATCTTGTAAAGCCTTCCACAAGTTTGTGGAACAAGCAAAAAATTTTTTAAAAAAAGATTGGGTTTTTTCTTTTCAAAAGGTGTCACTGGGTACGCTCCCACAAAACAGAAAAAATTCAGCAACTATGTGCCAGGCTTATGTAGCCTGGGCGTTTGCTCCAGTACAAAAAACACATTCTGATCTAATCTTTTATCATTATATGGTTGCTATATTGATTGTGGGAAAAACTTGAACGTTAAAAGTTTGATTCATGAGTTAACAGTGCATTTGAAAAGCAAGGGGTTACAGATTACTCCATAGAAAAATTCAAAATAAGCCAGTGTGAAAATATTTGGACTAACAAATTAATAAAGTACGGTAACACCTCAGAGGATTGCAATCAAAACTGGGGTTGACATGTTAAATGATGTTCAAAAATTACTTAAAAATGTTATTAGGCATCAGTACTCTGTTACCCAGATTCACAACCACACTGAACTAACTGACTACATCTAAGTCTAGCAGAAAGAAATCAGAGAACAGACAGGCTAGTTGCACCGGCCGGGGCTGCTCTCTCAACAGACAGCTTTGCACGAGCTCAGAAGTTGCATGAAATTTTGTTTACCAATCTGCTAAAGTGCTTTAACGACAATACCACTTGTTGATTGCTGAAACTAAAAAACTTGTACAATACAAAGCCATGACAAAACATATGAATCAAACTCTCAAGCATTTACTTCACAAACAATAAGGGGGAGAGAAGGATATCTCTCCAGCTGATGGATTAAACAAGGCTCTGTATGTTTTGAATGGAAAAGTTCATGTTAGATGTTAGTGAAATGAAGTTACAGGTACTAACTTGGGAAAGGAGATTTGCCTATGTCATTACAGATATGGGAACTAAGCAAATAAAGCTGTGGATCCAGAAGAAATCAAGCTTGCATAAACCAGGACGCGATCCTGATCACAGTAACTGAAGTCAAGTGTTCCAAGTGCAGCCACAATGGCCTATGAGTTTTGCTGTGGGACATTGTGAATACTCTTTTAAATATGAGTGTGTTAGTGGTAAATAAAAATTAGAGAAACCATTGAAGGAAAGTGTTGTTTTAACTTGTCAGATCATGGACAATCAATCCAAGAACAATTAAAATGGTTGAAAGATCATGTAAAGAAGGTTACAGTGTTTAATGGGAGGTTAGATGGTTGGTTAAGCTCTTGGGGAATAACAGGTTGACTTAGTGACTTGATTAAGGAAGGTATACGATGACTATTGATTATTATAATTGCTGTTATAGTAGTACGCACTTTGTTAACTTATACCCTGCGCCCTCTGAGACAAGGTTACTGCCCTTGTTACACAAAATAAAAACGGGGGAATTGTGGAGGAATGGTTAGCTGAGAAAAGTCATGTTCTCACGGGAAACGCTGCAAAGCAAGAACTCACTGGATACCATGTTTTTACTGTGTAACAAGAAAGTTGATACATTAAATAAAGGGACATTATGACCTAACCATTCGTATCAAGAACCGGAGGACCGGTTGCAACTAACTTTCAACCACAAGGATGCTGACAAAGAACTATGGAACCAACAAGGATGCTGACAAAGGACTATAGAACGGACCAATGAAGAAAGATTACATCATAGAGAAAGAACCACAATGAAGCCAACCAATGATGTATTGCCCAGTGGACATAAGTAACCAATAGCAAACTAACCAATAGACATAAGCTAATAATAAAGTATAAAAGGGACTAACCTAAACCTAATAAACGAAGCTTGCTGATCGCTCATATTGAGTGTGTCCTTGCTTCCCTCCGTTTGTGACCATCGGGTCGCGGCCGATGGTTTCCGACATGGTCCCATTGGAGTTGAAGGGTTACACACATGGGCATAAAGCTTTGTGCGCTAATTGCCTTTAGTGGGCTCATTTTCAGTATCACAAAGCCCCATTTTAAGGACTGTTGCTCAGATTTGAAAAAGCACTATTTGCTGGAAATGACTGTAAAAATATGTCCTCAGCTGGGAACCTGGAGAACAGAATTCTAATTTGGAGTAAATCAGGCAGATACATCTTGACGGATACATCTTGACCAGCAGTATTTTATGACTATCTGGCTATCTTTTACACTCTTGAAACATAGAAATAGCTCTATTTTTGTACTAACATTTTCACAGTTGCAGTTGATAGCACAAAGCATGAAGCACTAAAAGCAATGCAGTTGATTTTCTTTTTCTCCCTGCATTTTCCTACTTGGAGGAAAGCAGTTAGAGTAGCAGGCAGTAATTAGCTTTCATCCAAATTGTGTATGGAATTTCAGCCTGTAGACTCATTGCTCCTGTGTCAGACTGCAGATTAAAGGCTTCTTAACTATACAGTGACACGGCAGGCTGAGTGAGACACGAAGGAGATAGTGGGGTCTGTTTTATAATAACTTGAAGACTCTGGATTTCTGTGTCCAGTCCAGGCCAACAGAAGTCTACCTCATTGCATCTGCCCGTTATAGTAGATCACCATATACCACTGGGGTCCACAATGTAGCTGAGAGAATTTCTGCGGTGCTGGAAACGTATTATTCATTGAGATGTTAAATGCATACACACCAACAAAGTTAATGTTTAACCATCTCTGCTTTTGGCAGCATGCTACAGCTTACTAATTAATTTGGTTGCTGTTTGCACATTTTCCCCTACCACTGTGAGTACAATGAATAGATTTCAGGTGTTCTACAGTCAAGAAGACAGCTATGCATAATGTGCTCTGAAGCTGTATTGAGATTATCCTTCAAGCTTTGTTATTAGCAGAAAAAGGAAAACAGTCTAATGCATTTATAAATAGAGAGCTTACAAGCAATGAACTCTATTCTCTTCCAGTGGAGGAAACAGAAACATAGCCAAGCAAAAGTGAATTGACCTCAGGCAGCAATTTCACCATATCAACTTGGGACAGTCAAAACTTTCTTCAGATGCAACAAACAGACTACCATCTTGGCTTTCCATCCCCTAGTGCTCAGAAGGACAGTCTTTGTTTACCCTTTATTACTGTTGCCTTCTCTCCTTCTGGCAAACCTACCATTTGCATCTGGTTTAAAATAATTAATTCCAGTTTCTAACCAGGCTGTGAGTCCCACTAGTTGTTTTTTCCTTCATTTGGTAATAAAATTAGGTCAATTCCATTTTGGTTCAGTTACCATCTAAATGACTTAGATGGTGCATGCATTACTGCTATAACCTAGAGGTCTCCATCTGCAGACCCTGATGTCCTTAGATTGGACAAAAGAAGGTTCCTAGCAGACACGCTTTCTCAGTTGTTATGGAAGTGTACTAAATTGGAAGTTTAGATAATAATATTTGATATTTAGGTTTGAAGCTTCTTTTCTCTATTTTTTACAGATTGTCTTCCGAGGGAATCCTGAGTTGAGGATGGGGGAGAAGAATAAACAAAATTATAGTTTATGTCCTTTATTTGTGCCTAGATTGTTGGAAAGACGAAAGGATGGGCAGATATCATTAATTAAAGTAATGGGGATAGGAGCTCAGTGGTTGAAAAAGCTTAGAAAAATGTTATGGGGAGCAATATGGGATCATGGGTGTCATGGAAGCAGATTATTTATATCACAAAGTTGACCGGACTTCATAAGAACAGCAGTCTATACTTTTGTATCTTTTAAACCAAAGAGGTAGCAAGACATACTGGTGATAGTAACGTCGAGTTTTAATACCACCTCTGAAGCATCGCCAGTGTTAGGCTGTGTAATTCATTTAGCTTCCTTGTGCCCGTTATGTCATTTGCCCAATAAAGATGAACTAGAAAGATGATTAAGAATACCATAAGCACCCCGCACTTTAAAATTTCTTCAAATGAAATCAGGGGTCGTTTTGTTTTAATAGATACTTTACAGACAGAAATCAATTAGTCCGATAGCATTACTCTTCTCCAAAATGGAATCGTATTGGACCGGTTTGATGTCTTCTTATAATTGCACGCTGTATGGTTCTTTGACTCTTATCTCTCCCTCAGTCTGTGAATTTGAAACCATCAGGAAGATGTCACATTGGTATGAGTATTCTTCAGTGATAAGAACAGTAATTGTTGTAGGGAGACTTCTTAATCTTGGGTCACTCAAATCCCTTTTAAAGACAGCAGGTGCTCTCCAGAACAAGCATTAACAAGAAGAGATTATGAGGTAACCTGTTGTTCTTTATATCTCAGCATCTCATGACAAAGCTTACCATCAGCCAGCATGCTCAGAAGCCTGTCAGTACAGGAAAAAAAATCATATGTGACTCAGGAAGGAACTAGGATTTTCAGTACTAAAGAGCCGATTCATTTTAAAGGCTGAATACTGAGAACTGTTGTAGATAAATTTTATTTATATAAGATAATTACATGAGTCAATTATAAAAGCAAGAAAAGAGAATTAAAAAAAAATGGAGCTGCAGATATTCATGGTATAATACAATCAGAAAGAAATTCCTCTTCCTCAGAAAACCATAGTCTGAAACCCCATATTGCCAGATTTGTGTCGTGCTGCAACTTTGTTTTTTCATTCTGCTCCTCATCTTCTTTCCAACTGTGGCAAACATGGTGAAAGCAAGTTAGTCATTCATATTATCAGACTCTAGCACTGCTAACAGTATGACTTCATATATATATATATGTGTGTGTGCTTGTGCTGTGGGCTGCTTAGCATTTACAGGGTGAACTCTTGAAGCTGAACGTGCTCAGGGTCTAACAGAGCTCTCACAAGTACATTCACAGTGGAGCAAAACTGTCTGCTATTTTCAGCTCTCAACCTTTTATGAATTTCTGGATCCAAATCCCAACTAAATTTTGTTAAAATAAGATTTCGTTACCTAATCCTGTCCATTTCCATCAAGATCATGACGCAGAATTATTTGAGTAAAGCACGTCTATGGCAATTTTTGTGAGGTCGAGCATTAAGAATAGGATAAATCACTGCATTCAGATGATAAACCTCACCCTCAAAGGCAATTCAAGAGAATATTTTTTAAAGGTATTTAGATGCAGAAGTGCACCTAGCACATTCTAAGAGCACACTAATCTCAGTGAATGTTAGGGACTTAACCCTTCTTCACTCAACTTTGAAAAAAAAATCAGCTGGGCACCTCTCTCTGCCTCTAAGTTCCTGTATACTTTTTTAAAAATCTGGCCTTTGATAACCCAAATCCGCCTTGTCTTTCAGTAAGGCTTTTCATCCCCAACTCTAGTTCCTCATAGGCTTTGGGGGTCTAACTCTCTTGAATTAAAATGCTAGTTAAAGACCCAGGTACTTTGGAAAAGCTGAACTTTGCTGCTCAAATTGCTTTGGAAAATGAATTTAGACTGCTACTCCCCTTAGGTACATATAAAATTCCTTCCTTTCACCTCTGAGTAACTGTTCTAGAGGAATTTACTTTGTTAACCACCTGCTTTATCCTGAAGTTTGTGCAAAAAACTGGTGTAATAATTATTACGGAGAACATTCTTTTCCCCCAAAAGAATGGCAAAACTCTTTTTTGAAATGAAAAATTATAAATACAACAAATATATATATATATTTACATACACACATATATATATATGCTTTTGCAGGCAAATGTCTTTTAAAATGGAATTTAAATAAATGGAATTTTTATGATGAAAAAAGCAACAGCAAAATCAGTGATTATGTTCTTCATAGTTCATTTGCCTCCCTTGCCCTGCAGATCTTGTACAGAAGGAAAATGAGATCCCTGGTGAAGCCTACGATGTCATTGACTCTGAAGAAGGACTCAGAGACCTATTGGTGTTTAATGACCCTTATTGACCTGCTCAAAAGAAACTGGTATGATCTACCGAAAGAGACATATGGTTCTTCAGAAATATTAAGAAACACTGTTTTCTTCATGGGTAAACATTGTTGTTATGCATTTCTAAACACTGCCTGGTTTTAGATGACTGCCCTTAAAATGACAGCCCAAATTTGGTGAGAAACTGCATTCATTTTTCAATAGCACTTGACCAACATCAGTGGTATTTTACCAATACTGCAATTATGCTGTTTTAATGCTCTTATTATTCTGCAGTATCATAGTAAACAAAACATGACAGATAAGAGGGCTAAACAATACAATCACTATTTTATAGGGCATGGGCACATTATATAATGCAGTTATATGGTGATATCCCAAATTATATGAAGTGTTGGAATATTATATTTCTGTTTTAATTTCTCCATTAAAGTAAAATATACACTATGACAATCTTTGTCACAACTGAAGATGAGACAGTGGTGACTGAGGGAGATTAGAGTAACAAAATGGAAAAAAAGGAAAGGAAGGGGTAAGGTGAAAAACATATAACAAAAAAACCAAAACAAAACAAAATATAAAATCCTCTTACAATTTAAAAAAAAAAAACAAACCACAACAAAACAGTAGGGGAGATTCAGGCAGGAGAATATAGTCAACAAATAGGAAAAGTGTGTTGCAGTCATATCACAGAATAAGCTATATGGAGCCAAAACCTATTGTATGAGTAGGCTTGTTTGCAGGCACTGTTAAAGTACTGAATATAACTAAAACACTCAGTAGATAGTCCCAAGGTAGACATGTTCTGATGGGCAATGTACTTTGTGCTTCTCCCTCGAACGTGTGTCCCCAGAAAAAAAAAGCATCCACTGACACTCCACTGACATCTCCCACTGTTTCTAGGATGCTTTTACCTTAGGTAAAAGAGAGGTGCAGAGCCTTAGTTTCATTTTCTTTAAGGCGTGTGCTCATTTTGTAAACCCAAACCATCCAGAGAAGGAAATACAATGGAATTGTTTTCTTAATCAGATTTTCAATGACTAATTCATCTTTTCAGAAGCATTCAGAAAAACAAGATGATTGGTTCTTCTAGGTTGTAGTTTTTTCCTGCTTTGCTATACTTCTCAATGCTCCTTATAAGAGATGGGATTGCATTTGGCCATTTTTTGAAAAGCTTCATACGAAGTAACAATTTATGTGAACGAAGATTCCTCTTGAAAATCAATTCAGCAGCTTGAAGTAATGTACTTGTCATGTGGGAATATTAATATGAAAGAAAAATGACATGGATATATAAGAAATTAAACTAACTGCCTGTGTAGAGATATCAAAAAGCACAGTGATAAATACACTGAAATGTGTGTTGCGAGATCCTACCACTCCACAGTCATGAGAGACAAGAACCTTGAAACTTCTTTTTGTCTAATAATGTCCCAATGATTTAGAAAAATAGTAATATGTGTAGACTGGTGCATTCCATGTACCACATCGTAGGCTTTATGCTTCTGGAGAGAATGCTCTAACAGAAGTCCATGGTCCAGCCCAGACTCTGCAATACTGCAGTGGGAGGAAGAGAAAAGGTGCGTCTGCCCCTCTCACTGTGACTGCAGAGGGGAAAGACAGAAATTCTGACTTCCCTGTGATGGGTCTGATGAAAGACAGTGCCCTATAAATAGGCCAAGTAATTTATTCTTCCAGGCAAGGCAAGAGAAAAGCAAGAGAAATTGTGATTCTCTGAGTCCCAATAAGACCTTTTTACCCTATTCTGCTGATGTAAAGGGCTTTAGGATGGATTTGCATTCACTTTTGAGCCCCTTTGCAGTCCTATAGAGTTTAAACTTGACATTTCCAGTCAGAATTCATTCTCTGGTCTGCTCCCCTGGTAGTACATTTGCCTTCTCTTGAACCGTCAAAGAGCTGTGCCTCAACATCTCATCAGGTTCAGGAACCAAACTTGAATGTTGCTTGTCCAAAGTATTCACAAGGAATCAGTTGACCACCTTGCCTTTTTTTCTGAATTCTTATCCTCTAAATGTTAGTGTTGACAACCATAGCAAAACACACTATTTTGAGAGGATCATGCCAGATTTAAGTATGCTGCCTGGTGAAAGCCAGGGGGAAGTGCAGAAGAATTTATGACACACTACTGCAATTTCCCTTTAAAAAAATGTAGCATTAGTTTATTTTACTCTTTGCATTGCATTAGTTATGAGGTGACTAAACAAATTTGAAAAAGCAGTATGTAAAACAAAATCAATTAAGGTTTATCCAAAGAATGTAAATATATTTGATACAGCCATCTAGTTTGGGAGAATCTCAAATTTTAATTAGAGATCTGTTTTTCATTGCATATGTCCTTTTAAAAAATGCCAGTAAAACGGATGGCAGAATGATTTTGGTAGCTTGGCAGACTCACCCCGTTGGTCCATTTCTCTCTGTGTTGACTTTGCCCCTTACGTTCCAAAGCTGGATAAATGTATTAATGTGTAGTTTACCATACAGGTCAGGGGATCTTTCTCATTTGACCTTGAAAACAAATGTTCTCTCTGCTCTGCATGGATAATTCATAAGATTTAGTGGCTCATCTCTGTATATTTGGCATTCAGAAATGTTGCTTCCCTGGATATGTCACTGTCTTCTGCACCCGTTAGGTAGTGCACTGCTGCTGAAAGCTGGTTACGTGTTTGTGGGACTGGACTTGTCAAACAGTGATTTTTGGTTCTTTGGCAGGAAGGGGCAGCATGCTGCTAACATGATGAAAAATCTCCCTTTTTCTTGAGAAGCAGAATGTACTGCTTGTATGTTTTTTGGACATGGTCAAATTGTGTTGGTTGAGGAAAATTGTTTGATGTAATTGAGAGGGGGAAAAAGGCAATGGACATGCAAAAAACATCCTTAAAGAATTTTTCACTAGTCAGTGAAATAATGTATATGCTATACATGTGTTTGAGAATAAATTTATAAGAAAGGAATCATGGCTGAGAGAAAGGGCAAAGATAATAACGCAGCCTTCAATTGCTCACTGCTAGATGTTTGTGCTAGCTGAATTACTGCACAGTGATATCTAGAATGCAACTACCACAGTGTATATATGGGATAGAAAGCAAACAAACTGAGAGACTAGTAAAAACAAGAATAAGGTCAGTTTTCTAGGTGAGGCAACTAGAAGATGTGACATGTCTGGTGAATGTTGTGAAATTTTTATTGGGTAAACTTTGCAGACATTTCTTTTTAACTTCAGACCAGGAGCTGTGGAACTCATGCTACCAGAGGGCTCAGAGAACAAAACCTCATCCTGCTTCAGAGACCTTGAAGTTAAGAGTAAGATAATTGAACAGTTGAATACTAGCAGGATACATCCCTCCACATCAGTAGGCAGTGAGACAGTATTGATCTGCTGGGTAAGCAGCAATCACATCTCATCAGTAGCTTTGTCATTATTGAGTCTCTAGTCATCATAGTAAAATAAAGATTTAATATCAGACTATGTCTGAGCATATACTCACAGAACCAAAACAAGTTGTTTAGATCCACTTTGCAGAGCTATCAGAACTACCATCTCATAGGAGCAACATTAACTTTCCCTAGCTGAAGGTGTGCCTAAGATTGCAGTAAAACTGCAGCAAAACTGTCTCCAGAAATAAGATATATAATGATAAAAGTGTATTGCACCCTATGAAGGATTGTGTCGATCTTGAGGTTATTAAGTATTTGTAATTTCCATGAAGTTTTTGGCACAGTAGCACCACTAACTGATAAAATATTTTTAAGACATCCTGAAGAATTTAATGCTTTTTGTTATATTGTGTGTCTGCCTATTAAAATATATGCTGGATGCTGTGCATAATTATGTTCATAAGAGAACAGTATTAGGACAGCTGCTGAGATTCAATTAATTTTATGGGGAGATAACATTTTTTTAGTTGACAGCAAAATTAAGAAAGATGGGCTTGACTGGAAAAATCAGAGTGCTGGCATGTAGCTGTGTCCTTGTGCTGGTGGTTAAAAGCAGCGTATTACTCTGCAGGGATTTCGGAAGCATCGTGCCCCCCCTTTTCCCCAGGCCCAGGGACTGCTGAAGAGCATTGTTGCCAGTGTCCATGGGCACTGTGAACAAACCAGCTGTGCTCCTTGTAGTTGTTCCTACTAAAGAGGAACCTCTATCTGAGTGTTTTGACTCTCCAAGTAACTTCCAACAGCAGCCTGTGTATGTAGTCCACAGTTTGGGCACTATTAGTCCTGTGTGTTTTGGAGTGGAATGTGCCTGTAAGGCTCGGCCCCCAAAGGCATGGCCATTGAGAGAGGTCACCTGTGGGCCCTCCTGCCTTTTGCTGGTGAATCACGGTCAACCACCTCTTGCTTCTGAGTCCACAGGGCAGTTAGGCAGGCATCCCTGGTGCACTGTCAGTGTGCAGGCACCAGCATCCATCATATGCACCCCAAACACAGCCAGACCACAGGGGTTGCAGACGTCTTCTGATCCGGAGGTGACAGTACATCTTCTCTCGTCCATATGTGCTTGGAAAATAATGCACAGGACTTCTTCTCGAGCAACGTAGCCAAGTCAGATTTTTCCACTGTTCCCTACCGTGCCCTTTCCAAAGGAGGAATCAAAACCAAATGCATAGTACTTTTGGCAAACGATTTCTCCCCTTCTTCCCTTTCTTTTCCCCCTGCCCTCCCAGCTGACACGCAGTGACTATAGGGGGCAATGCAGCCTCATCATACAGCCTTGTGCACATCTGCTACAAACCACATTAATAGGCAGAAACTTTAAGGTCTCACTTTTTACCTCTTGCTATTGAGTAATTTGTATAATGATAAAGAAAACCAGCATTTTTACTCAGGCTCCATAAAATGGAAGGTTTTAACTTCATATAAACTTTTGCTAGTTATATTTTTTTTTGTTTGAAAATTAAGGTTAATAAATAGTGATTTTATTTCATACTACTAATTCAAATTAAAATCTAAAATAAAATAAGACACAAGAAGCAACCTGAAATAATTTTGAAATTCATTTGACATTGATCACTAAGCAGAACTGCTCCAAGTCTGTATGTATCTCATATTCATGTAATTCAATCTATATGCCTGTCAATATTTCTGATGCAGTTTAATTTCTTCAGATCAGTTTCTTTCTGACATAATGCAGGCTTCTAGAAGTTACTCCAATTTAGAGTGCTTAAATGACACTTATGTTTTCCAAGATTTTGTGAAAAATGTTTATATATTAAAAATCCTGAATGACAGGATAATTATCATAGCAATTAAAAATTAATATATTAAACTTTTTTGTTACTTTTAAAAAACATTTATTGAAGCGCACTTCACAGTAAGTCAGCACAGTGATAACAATGATAATCTCCAGCTTTTCTTGTTCAGCAGTGTATGTTTGTGTACCTGAGTTTTCTTTCCTCAACCTTTCTGCTTTTTGTGAAGGGATAGTTAGAAGATGCAGAGCTGAACTTCTGGTAGCATGATCAGAAAAGCTGTTGTTACAGACTATTTTCTTTTAATTTTGTTACATTGCAGTTTTTGACAGTTACTGTTTACTAGCGTCCCCCTGAAGCAAAAAATGTTTAATATTCAGCAGGCACATTAAAATGTGTTCCATTTTAATATGTTAAAGCTGATAGAAATATAATTTAGGAGGAAATCTGCGATTAGCAATGTGGCACATAGAACCTCTGAACACAGATGAAACTGGAGCTTCTATTTGAAGGGAGAACGAAGCCAGCAGTAATCTACCCTAACACGTATAGTTGAAGCTGTGAGGTATTTTTGCAATGCACCTAAAGCCCGAGTGAATCCAATGTAACGTGGGGTTTTGTTGAGGCAACAAGGTGCAGTTTGGAACCCAGGCTTTCATGTTCGGTGGCTTTGTACGGCTCCTAAAGAAGCCCAGACTTTTCAGCTGAGCCTCCTTTTCAGTTTCCTCACCTGTTCAAATTCAGACCTGACTGTTAAGGACTGTAAGTCTTGAATTCCAGAGGAAAGTCCACTGACTTCACTGAATGCTGAAAATTCTGAGTTTCTAATCCTCTAATGTGAGCACTTCAGGTTTACTCAATAGCTTACTGACCTTTACTTAGCCATGTACACATTTCAGTGGGAATTTTCAATGCTTTTTCACTAAAAATCGTGTTCAACAATATTTCCTGATCATTAAGACCTGTGTACCTAAAGCATAGACGGAGCACATCTACAGGCCCAGAATACAAATCTATACCTTTCCACATAAGCACAGCTTCTTGCTGTCATGAAAGCCAGTTTTAATGCGTCTTGGTATGAGGTATTGCTCGTGCGTCTGACCAGTTGTTTATGTAATGGTGGTGTTAGGATTTGATCCTTGCTTTCCAATCTTTGTCCAAAAACAGTGCTTAAAGTGAGGGTAGAAAATAATCTGTTGAGGATGATTCGCCATGTTTATCCATAACAATAAAACCTGAAAAGCCCCAAAAGCTGCGGAATAGATTTCATAACTGAAGAAAGAAATGAATGGTTGCTTATCTATCTGAACACTTGTAGGGGCAAAATATTTAAAAAGAACAAAAAAAATCAAATCAAATCAAAACCATGGTTACCAACTCACTACAACAAAAGAGTTCAGTAGAGGTAAACAGACTTTCACCTTGTCCTTTCATGTAGATGGCAGCTGCAGTAGTTACACTGTGCTAAAGATGTAAAAGGATGAGCAGCACTAGCAAAAATCACAGTCTTTTACAAGGGAAGTGCCAAGTGATCTCATAAACTCATGTAAAAATGGAAAATAAGTAAAATTAGGTAGCACTCACTATAACAAAGTATGGAGTAGAGGAGACACTTGAAAGAAGATATGATATAGACCAGTGATGGTTGGAAACTTCCGATATGATGTCTGTTTTTAAAGCAGGACCAAAAAGAGATCCCAGGAATTAAGACCAGTGAACCTCACCTTGCTTCTGGGGAAAACTGATTGAGAGTCTAATTAAGGATAGAATAGTTCAGCACATGGATAAGTATAACCTAATAGGGTCAAACCTGCACAACGTCAGTAAAGGGAAAGCATGCTTCTCTAACCTGCTAAAGTGCTTTGAAAAAGTTAATAAAATAGTAGATAAAGGTGACCTGGTGAACATAATTTATTTGGATTTTCAAAAAATTCCCGATAAGGTCCTTCATAAAAGACTATTAAGGGGAAAATATAACCATGAGGTAAGGGGCAAAATATCACAGTGGATTAAAAATTGAATAAATGATGGCAAAAATTTGCACTGAAAGTCCTCTCCTAAGAGCATAAAGAGGTTAATAGTAGGATGATCTAAAAGTTCACATTGGAGCCAGTGTTACTTAATACAATTTTTAGTGCATTTGGACATTGTATCTGCTAAGCCTGATGCAACCTTTTGGCTAGTCAAAGCAAGAGGAATGTAGGACTAGAAGACATTGTTTAGACAGACACCACATATGTTTTAACTTGTGTAAATTTTGATACTCCATACTTTCATCTCCAGTTCCGTATTATGTACTACTATTCCAGTGAGAATACTGTATCTCATTTCTGAGTGAGGATCCAATAGATACCACTGCAGCATTCATGTGAAATGATTTGTCCTCTCTGGGTATAGAAGTATGACACTGAGTGGTGAGGTTCATGTGCCGGAGGGATGGGATGTCATCCAGAGGGACCCGGACAGGCTGGAGAAGTAGGCCCAGAGGAACCCCATGAGGTTCAACAAAGCCAAGGGTAGGCTCCTTCACCTGGGTCAGGACAGCTCCCGTTATGCATACAGATTAGGAGATGATGTGCTTGAAAGCAGCCCTGAGGAAAAGGACTTGGGAGTACTTGTGGATGAGAAGTTGGGCATGAGCCACCACTGTGCTTCTGCAGCCCAGGCGGCCAACTGCATCCTGGGCTGCATCCAAAGAAGTGTGGCCAGCAGATCGAGGGAGGTGATCCTGCCCCTGTACTCTCCTCTGGTGAGACCTCACTTGGAGTACTGTGTCTGGCTTTGGAGTGCTCAACACAAGGACATGGACCTGTTGGAGCATGTCCAGAGGAGGACCACAAAAATGATTTAAGGGCTGGAGCAACTCTCCTGTGATGACTGGCTGAGAGAGTTGGGCTTGTTCAGCTTGTAGAAGAGAGGCTCCAGCAGGACCATATAGCAGCCTTCCAGTACCTGAAAGGTGCCTATAGGAAAGCTGGGGAAGAACTGTTCACGAGGGCATGTAGCTGTAGCACTAGGATGAGGGGTACTGGTTTTGAACTAGAAAAAGTTGATTTAGGTTGGATATTAGGAAAAAGTTCTTCAATATGAGGGTATTAGATCACTGGAGCAGGTTGCTCAGAGAAATAGCGGAGGTCCCATCCCTAGAGGTATTCAAGGTCAGGATTGATGGGGCTCTAAGAAACCTGATCTAGTGAGGATGTCCCTACTGACTGCATGGGGGTTGAATTAGATGATCTCTAAAGGTCCCTTCCAACCTTACTCATTCTACGATTCTATGATTTTCAGTGGAGAGGGTTACATGAGAATGAGCAATTCTCATATGGACATTTTTCTCAGGGTAACCAGATTGTGTGGCCAGTACAAAAGCTGTGGATATCAAAATAGAAAAAACCCTTCTTAATAAATGCTTAAAGGGAAGTCCTGTTCCTGTTGGATCTTGCTGACGCAAGTTGTTATTGAGACAGTGCTAACTTACTTATGGCACTGAGGAAAATTACCAGCACTATGTCCTACTATCATCTGCAGCCTAGAAAGTTGCAACCAACTGCTGTTTTTCTTTGGAAGCTCTTACCTGTTTCTTCCCAGCACTCTCAACCCCATCTCCTCTTTGTGAAGTACCTGCAGGAACTACATTACATTTTGCATTACTTTCTGGTATGGACATCCCTGCTGGCATTCACCTACTTTTAAAGAGGTTCAAGAACCTTTGCTTGGTCAGGTCCATCCAGAAGTGACCAAGCTAATAGGTTCTGGGGTTAAAGGTTTAGGTTTGATTGGGTTTTTTTATTTTCTTTATTTTTTTTCACACTGTCCTTTCTACACAGCATTGAATTTTAAAGCTGTACCATTATTTAAAACACTACCTGCTGAAGGACTACAGTAGGATGTGGTGAGACCATGACCTTTTATTAAGTATATTGTATGTAAGATACTCAGTTCATGCCATGCTGCAGGTGTCACATTCACTCTGCTGCAACTGAAGTCCGTTCAGGTTTTTTTAATGGCAAAAAAGCAAGACCTACCAGATGATATCTCCTTCAAATCTGATATGGGTTCATCTAGTTTTAATATAAACACAATAGAGATAATCTTTTGTGTTGCTTTCTATAATTCTTCCTAAAAAAAAAAATCTATTTTACCATTTACACTGAGGCAAAAATGCAATCCTTGTAAGATGCAATGTTTTGAAGTATGAGCAAACACAGACAAAAATACGATTTCTTAGCTAAGGAAATGTGTGCAAGTAAAACCACTGAAAATATTATTTATTTTGATCAATAACTCATGCTTTTAATTTTTGAGGAAAATATTAATAGAGTTCTTTAAATAAAAAGAACGAATGCATTTTTTCTTTTTTGTTGTTGCAGCCGTGTTTGTATTTACATCCAGTCATTTATTGCCCATTAAAGAAGTAATGCTATGTTAATGTAAGGGAAAAAATCAATGCTACTCAGATCAGTAGCTGTGGGGAAACAGTGCAGCAGCTGGTTTGCAAACAGCAAGCCCACATAGATCAATGAAATTACAAGCTAAATCTGCTGATGCTCACAAACTGCTCCAGCATTGTGATGTCTAACCTTTCTCAAGTTCAAGATCTCTGGCAAGCCAGCAATAGCTAAATGGAAAAAAAAAAAAAAGAAAAAAAAAAAGAAAAAAAAAAGAAAAAAAAGCAAGCAAGAAAGAAACAAAGAAAGAACATAACAGGCTGGTGGAGAATTTTAGCATCATATGTAATATTCCACTTTTGAAGTTATCAGTATAACTGCACGTTTGTAACAGATATAAAAGCCACTGTAATCTCCCAGTGAGCAAAGCTGCGATCTCCACACTCTGGAGATTTTCTTCCTTAAGAATGTTCAAATCTGTCACATATTACCTTGAACTGTAACACTGGAGGGCTAGGGAGCGCGTCAGTAATGTGGTTGTTAATGTGAGTTCCAGAAAATAATTTATCAATGAGCAACAGTGCAGCTTCTGCCATGTGCGATGCCTTTTATTTTATGGCGTCGTTGTAGCCTTTAAGATGGTTTGAATTTTGTTAACTTGTAAATTAAACGTGCAAAACATTTGACTTGTTGAATGCAAGATTCATTTGCATATTTCATGCTATTTGTATGGTAAGAGAAGCAGAGCCTTTCACCCCAAGGAAAACAACACTGGGATTTATCGGTATCATGTGAATAACAGGCCTTTCAAATGATTATTTTCAGGGCAGTCTTCACCCTATTTGTGCCACTTTTTCTAAACACAGCAGTATTTTTCAGGCATTAATCAGCAAGAAGGTAGGGAGAACCGGTCTCTGAAGATTGCTATAAAATGGAAAACACTTTTAAAAGGGAAATAGGTTCATTCCAAAGGCAGGGGAAAAAAGTGTCTTGAATTTCCTTCAAATATTGACACATGTTTTTTTGTGGGGGGATAAAATGTGTACTTGGCAAATATACAATTCTTATTGTCCACTAATCTGTTGCTTTACATATATTAATTAAATGTCACAGGTCAATTCTGTTCTATTGTATCTGTTTCACAGGTTGTAAGCTAAAGAACCTTGAGAGGTCAAAAACATTTTATTGGTCTTCCAGCCAGGCAGTGCCAGAACAGAAACTGGAAGTCCAGCCCTTATGAATTCTCCTCTGCTACTGTCATCTTGCAATATTTTACAAACCAAGAATATTCAAGAATAAAATCAACTGTGGGGTGAAGCGTGATTATTTCTTGCATTGTCAATTGTTTCTCTTAAATGACTGTTTTGGAATTTGACTTAGAAGTTACTTTTCTTCTCTAACTTTCTCAGATAGCTAATAATGGAAAAATAAATAAATGAAGGAACATTTTCCATTTTGAAGTGTTAGGTTACTGTTTCTCTTTTGCTTATAGACCTTCCCTGATACAGCTAGTTTTCTTTCATTACTGATCTTTATGTCGATTTGTTACTTTACAGTGCTGCTTGACAGTGCTGGTGGCAGGGTATTTCATGCATGATGTAGAGAGAAGACAGATTGTGCAATAGCCATGATAGTTACTAACAAGGTGGAAGTTGACTATACACACTAACACATGGTGGTGTGTGGACACTGATGGAAATCTCCCCTGGCTCAGATTGGCAGAGGGATACCCAGCAGAGCCTAACGGGTTGCTGTTCCCAAGTCTGACCGAAGATCCACAAGGGTCATGAGGAAACTAGCATTTTCTCAAAGGGTCGCAAGTCATCAGTGTGAGTCCTCACATTCAAGATAGATCTTCCCAGAGCATTTTCTTCTAGTTTTATTAAGATCCCCTGCTCTATTTGGAGTTTATTTAGCTAACTCATGTAAAAATACTGAAACTGCTGAGACACATATGCGCTAAAGAGAAGGGGTCTGTTGATTCACCAGGATTTCACCAAAGGTCTTTTTTTTGAAGAAAAACATGGATTTGTGATGAAGATTGTTCATCAAAAGTAAATTAACAACCTTCTATGAGGAAAACTGTTTCCTTGAAGAAACTGAGATGAAGCAAGTACGGGAAGAAAACAAATGAACCCAGTCTGTGTGCCTAGTTCAGGTTTTCTTTGTCCACCTGACAAGCAATACTAGCCATTATTTTGTTTGTCTCTTTCCATGCACAATAGTTTGGCAATCAAAGTATAAACCTTGTGCATCATAAAGTAGTGCATTATTGCAGTGGAGAAACAAAAGGGATTATTGTGGGGGTGCAATTGTATTGTTCTGGCTTTTTTATTATAATAAAAACATCATTGTGCCCAGAGATCCCCAGCAATAATTCCTCTTGACTGCAATAAGTACCTACTTTTGAGGAAGAGAAAGCTGATGAGCTGCAGGCTTCCCTGCTGCTAAATTCATCTAACAGCCCACTCCTGATGTTTTCTGCTTTAAAGACCAATAGGAACTTTATAGATTGGTTGGATGCTCTTCTTTTCAGTCTAGCTCAGATCATGAAACTTTTCTGTTGAGCTGAAAGGCATGATGCAGCTTGGTTACTAAACAGGATCAAATCGTAGCACTATTCAGCTACACCATCACACCAACTGTGGGGATACACACAACTTCAGAGAGATTTGTGACTATCGTTCTGTCTAATCACTCTGAATATAAAGGACCTATGGGTTTTGTAGTTTGGACTTATACCTTCATCTGTACTATATGGAGAGAGTTCATCTCTACAAGGGTGGAAATGAATATCTTGAAATATACATCCTGAAGTATCTCAAAGCTTTACATCTGGGCTCAGACCTTACCTGAATTTTGAGGCTTCTTGATCATCAGTTCTGACAGTGATCAGAATGAGAAATGAGAAATAAAGTTCGGTTTCAAAATTTTCTTTAAGAAAAGAAACATCAGCTCCTTTGACAAATAGTAATATGGTTGGACAACCTTTTTCTCTGGTTTCTGTTATTGTCAGCCATGTGTATGTGCTGAATTGGATCTAGATGAACAAGTGCTATGACAGAAACTGTACTTTTATTACATCAGAACGTTTCTGGAAAGTACAAGCAGATACCATGAAAATTGCTGTTGCAATGAGACAGCAAGGCCTCTAACCTTGAAAAGAATATACACTGGGTGCTCATTTGGAGAGAACAAAAAGTTTTACATCTACCTGTTGATTACATGAAAAAAATATTTCTTGAGACATATATGTGTAAAATTTATATAACTTTGATGGAATTGTTTGTTCAGGTATTAAACATGTTTTTATGGGTGCTACAAGATTTTATTTTTGCTTTTATCAAATAGCAGTTTTCCTAGTAGACTTAAATACACCCAGAATGCCATCATTCAAGATATAAGCAAAGCTGCACTGCCTTTTAGAGCCTGAGCATCATTTTTTCCTGAATGTTAGAGAACATGTTTCTGCTCTTGGAGTATGCCAAATGTGTGTCTAAATGTTTCTTGGCCCTTCTGCCAGCTTCTTTTCATGCTACTATGGTTTTCCCATCATGTTGTAACCAGTATGGTCAGGAACACCTCACAGGCTTCTTCTGAGCAAGTGTCAGCAGCTTGGTGAGGGGTGAAGATGGTCTCAACGTTTGGTGTGCAGCTGAGCTGCTGGGGTAACTCCTCCAACTGCTTTCATTTAAAAGATCCTTCTGGAGTTTTGTATTGGCATTATATGCCATGATGGGTTGTACATCCGCTAAAGTGTGCCTCTTTCCGCCTTGCTTCACTGCTGGCGAAGAGCACTTAGAAGTATTTTTCTGTTATTTTCACCAGAGTAATTTTAGGATCTGTAATGGCTGATCTTATAGACATCTTCCTTTCCAAAGCGTGATTTTCCACTTACATGGAGCCGGGTTTCCATTCTGCCTCCTTGTCAATATTCTGCATTTAAAGTCATTGGTTTCAGCTTCACCAGTGGCTCAGCAATCTTGATCCCATAGCGAATGGGAAAAACATTACAGAAAGGGACAGCACTGTCCTTCCCATCGCGAGCCAAGTTTTGTTCTGCAGCAAGGCTAATTTGCACCGAGGGAAATTCAGACATAAATAAACAGGGATATAAAAAAAATGCCTATACCACTTTGACAACAACAAAAAAATAGTATAAGAGATGTGATGAGTTAAATATGTGTTGTAGATTTATAATACTAGGGCTCGTTACTCTGTGTCTCTCTCTGTCTGTCTCACTGTGCACAGCCTGTCATCCTGAAACTGGAAATTAATGTGTTGGATGGACTGTCTTTGACATTCATTTTCACCATTCCCATGCTTAGCGCACTGAACCAACTCTCTGATAATGAAGTTCATGCCAGAAGGAGATAGTGGACTTTCAGATATTAGACAGTCCTATTTGTGTGCAAGACCAGCATTGCTTACCTTATACTTATTGTAGCAGCATTGCCAGATCTGCAGTGGTTTGTTGTCTTGCCAGCATTTCCATTGATAAACTTGGTGTTTTAGGGCTTAAAACAGAACTGTTGCATTTCAACAGTGGTGCTGCTCGATGCATGCTTAGTCAGCAAGAAGATGATTCTGCAAATTTTACATGTAAATTTTTTCGGCAATTTGAGTCTTTCATTGCGGATGCCTCTGAAATACAAAACAATGGGGGGAAATGGGAAACAAGTAAGTTTATAAGGCTTTCTTTTTTATTATTTTTCTTTCAAAGCTTGAGTCCTGAAAGTGGTTTGATTGCTTCTTCAGTATGCCAGTTTATTCTACTAACATAGCTGGTTACTCTAGGACAGGAATAGCTACACTAGACTGGAGGATTTGGGTGTCTGTAATGACAATCTCACTGACAGCTGTTCCTCCATTGCTAATAATTCCATGTTCACCTGATGATGTGCAGGCCTGGACATGTTCAGATGTCAAAACTTCCTATGTATGAAAATTTGCCCTAATAGTCAACTTAGCAAAGGGATATTAAAACAAGACTTCCCTGAGCATCTGCTACCTCTATCAAATCTTTACTACTGGGTTTTTCTTCCAAATTTGCTTGAACATTCGAAAATGTGGACAGGTTCCCATCCCTAACCTAATAGATGGAACAGATTCACCTTTATTTTACCCTCAGCACTACCTCCTCTTTCTTTCAGGGGGTTTCATGGTGTTTTTTTCAATGTTGCCATTATTTCCTCTCAAGGTACATTATGAACTGCTACCTTGCTGCTGGCTTGTTGTTCGGGCTGTAGGATGACAAAGGTTTCCACATGGGGCAGCTCGCCAAGTCAGCACTCTAGGCAAGAGGCCAAGGCTGTCTTGTTTCCAGTGTTGCCACTTTCTTTCCTCCCCCGTACAGGATCTCCCTTTCTCTCAAACTGATACAGAAAGACTATTAGAAAATTAATCATACCTCAGGTGTCTTGGGGAATATACTTGATTTCCCAGTCACTAATGTGTGAAAATCTTACACTGGAATAATGCCATATGTCAACCAGTGACAATATCAGGGAAATATTGACAGTGTTTCATTAATGAAATGTTGAGCTTGAATGACCTGTAGGCTGGAAATCCAGGCTACATAAATTTAAAATAGTCTCTCAGATATAATTTGGTCCAGGTTTCGTGCATCAACAAGTATGTTGTCTCTGTAGTCAGCAGAAAAAAGTGTATTGTGTTGCTGTAAGAAATGCTTGCCCTAAACTAAAATTGGAAGACCTCTCACATCAGTACTGTAGTAAGGAGGGGCTTTTAAATTTTATTGGGACATTTTATTCTTTTGCAGACTGCATTAGGGTTCCCAACAGGATCTTCCTAAAGAAGCTGGGTATAGGGACATATGCCATTGAATTTAAGCTCCTCAATTTTAATCTCTTCATTGATTATATCATGCATGACTTTACACTAAATTCATTGCACAGTAACCTTTATAATCTAAACCATATGATTATAAAAGTATTGTTTTCTAAAGATTGCTACTGACAAATTTTACCCGTGTGTCTTCAAAGGGTAAAAAAAAAAAAAAAAGCAGCCATGAGAAACCAGCATAAGAAGTGCAAATTAAGCAACACAGAAGAAATATTAATTAAAAGAGGTTAATTGGGTTGGGTCAGGGTGGTAAAAAATGCTCTAATCCTCTGCACTGCCATGTGATGTTATAGAGCACAATCATTCCCAGGGCCAGGAAAAAAGGTGTTGAAAATTACAGCATGAAGAAGGAAAAATGGTGTAATCAGGATTTTCATTTCTTAATATTTTTCCAGTTTCCAGTGGGAGTACTTGGGTAACCTGCTTTAAAAGAGTAGAATCTACATATCACCATGATCTCTCCAGAACATGCCAGTCCTATCTTGTGCCATAAATTCCAGTGGCGAGCCCCACAGGCTAGTTGGGATGCTGAAATAATTATCATAGCCCTTGACTATAAATATGTTTAGAGAGGTTCTTCCTTCTTTTTGGCCTTTCCTTTGAAATTAATTTCCCTTATTTGCAACTCTAAGTGTTTTGACCCTCTCTTTGATAAAACAAAGTAAGCTCATTCTTTCATCCTCAACTTCTTTTTCTTACTGGCCTGATAAACATAAAGCTTTTTCTTCCCTAAGGAGCAGTAAACAGTACCAGAGTGTGCATGATCATTTGCAGAATCCTGCAACAATCCCGTCTCACACACAATTTGGGAGTTTGCAAAATCCTGGCTGTTGAATGAAAACATTTACTCTAAGAGTTTTCCAGAGAACTGCCTCTCTGCAAATAATAACTAACAATATGTAGAGGGTATGGAACATGTAGTCTTCATAATCTGTCACTGAGATTCAAATCTGGGTTAAGAAATGTTTAATCCACCACGCTTGTATCAACATTCCATCAAAAAATTGCAGAAACTTAATAAAAGGTGATGATTTCTGGATTGCAGGCATGTATGAGAAAGAATTAACCTTCCCAGCAATGATCCCATTTACTGTCAAAAGTATTCTAGCATTTTCATTTAAATTAGTGTTTATGGACAGGTAAGGCCAATTTTTTTTTTCTTTTTTCATGTAAAAGAGTTAACATTCTTCATTTTCTTGTTTTCAAGTTTCTGTTAGGATTTTTTAAAACAAAAAGGTTTTTCAGCCCGTTATTGGTATTGCTGACACATGGCTTTGTTTCAGTATCTTACAGTGCTTGAATGACAGCTGGGATGTTCACAGTCTGGACAGTAGAGCATTTTATATCATGGCTGGAAAGCCAGCAGCGAGACATTTCATCCACTATTTTTCTGGCCAACTGATGTGCTTTGTTGTTTTGGTTTTTTTAGAAGTAACAGGCTGCAAAATGATACTTTGCAGTGGAGATTGTTGTAGGTGAGAAAAATATTGGTTCTCAATTGCTCGGTACTATAGAAAAGTGAAGTTCCAAACTAAACAGCCCAGACTAAGACTAATCTAACAGGACCCTGATTTACAACAACACACAAGAGTTGCCCTGCCATGTCTCCATATATATATATATATGTTTATATATATATATGTGTGAGTGTATATATATAATTCCATATATATATACGCTGGAATTAAGCAGAGAGTGACAACTTAACTTGGAATTTGTTTTCCTTTTCCTCTGTCAAATTTGTTAAGTTTCTCTTAACCCTTCAATACTGCCAACTGGTGTTTTGTCAGTTACAGTTTTAGGAGAATGTCAGCACATTCTTGTTGATTTTGGTTGCCATGGATAAGTGTATTTCTTTGATTTTTCTGGAACATTGTGTATTAATAAACAGGGCACTTTGCTCAGTTTGTTACATACATTTAATTTCTGCTGCATATTAATCCCTTTTAATTTTGTAGGGAGCAGGTATTGTAGAGTGTGGGCCACTTTAAGGACTGTCAAACTTATGCCAACCTTTAAAGGTCAAAATCAACTGTGACACCTACAGTTCAAATGTAATTAGTTGGAGATTTACTGGGATTTTATGCCAATCTCCCAGTAGTTTAGGAGTGACATAGTAGCTAACCTTTCGGGATCCCAAGAGAAGTTTCAGGTGGATGTGAGGATAAACAGTAAAATATACTAGCTAGCACACTGCTCCTTTTCACAAGTCATCGGTCTCTTGCACCGTGCAAGGAACAAGAGCTCATTCAGTATTTTTTAAAAAACAAATAACCCGCCAGTCTCTGACATGGCCATCTAGTACAAAGTTGATGTATTTATTTAAAGCTTAGCTCATTCTGTATGTTCTTGGATCATTAAACTGAAGGACTAGTACAGTTGTGATTTTTAATGAAGCCGGTTTGAATAATTATGCTAATTTACAAAGCACTAGAATCAAATCAAGTGATCAAAGTTTTCGTGATTACTATCGTGTTTTTGTAACTCCCCCCACCGCTGATTTCTGGATAGACTCTAGTCCTGGCTGCTTTTTTGTCATTTATTTAGAAATTGCCACTAATCAATGCAGAACATTAAAAAAAAAAATTTACACTAGAAAAGAAACACATTTTACATTATGTCTCTATAGTGGACTTTGTATGAGTTTGAAAGTAATATAGCTCCAACAGACACCAGCCTAAATACAGTCTACAATCAATACTACATTCTGCCTTGACAGAAAGCTGAATTTTTATCTGTTAAACGTGTGAGCTTGGGGCAGCTCTGTGTCTGAAGTGGTTTAAATCTGAAATGTGATGTGCTGCAAAGAAAGTTGATTGACATCTTTGTTTATTGAAAAGTATTACATGAACAACAAAACACGGCCAGATACAGAACACTCCATTGCAAAGTGCAGCTGTGTTATTTTTCAATCCTATGTGTTCTGCCCCTTTGATGCCTGACTGATGTAATAAAACCGCAGGATATAAACCAAACAAGAATCTTCTTTGATTCCATAGTAAAAAAAAATTTGGACAAGGATGAGATATGGGGGTGTGGGGGATGTGGTGGGGGGTGGTGTGGTGAATTTCTTTCAAGAAACAGTTGGTTTTTTGGCTTAATGTTTCTGAATTTTAAAATGAATTAGGATACATTTAATAAGCAAGTAGTCTGAAGCTGCTTGAAATATTTTTAAATATGCACTGGAAGAGGGGAGAATAGAACAATGATGACTAATCTTAAAGCATTAAACATGCAGAATACAGAATTAAGTTACATTTAAATCTCATGTTAGAATAATTTCGCTGTTCATTGACATTTTCCCATGTTTTATTAAGTCTTTATTATGTCAAGGTAAATAGAGGTTAATTCTGCTGTTACCTCCTCCAATAAAGTATTATCTTTAATCTTGCATTAGTAAAATAGTAGTAAATTGTACAATGTGGGTAATCACCTTAGACTAATTTAGACCATTCTAAAATCTTGTCTTTAGACTACAGTGTAGTTAAAAATAGATGTCAGAAGAAAATGTGAACTATGATGCAATTTAAAGAAAAAAGAATATTTTTTGCTTTAAACTCCATTGCCTTATTATATTGACTTAGTCTCTATATACATATATTTGTGTGTGTGTGTGTATTTCAAGCTTATAGCTCTTCCTTCTCAGTTAGTTTGTCCTTAGTTACTAGATCAGCTTGTTTGACTTGCCTCTTACACAGCAAAACTCTTAAGGAGAAGTGTTTGTCTTTAACCCTTTGTCCACGCTTTGAGTGTTTCTCCATGGTCAGGAGAGAACGCGAAGGCGCACACCCTTAATTCCTTTTCCTTTCTCTTTGGTTATAGATACCTAGTGCTGCTCACCAAACTACATACATTTCTAAAACACAATGTCCTCAAAACATGGAACAACCAGACCTCTTAGTCTTTTTCCGCATCCAGCATGGTGAATGGATCAACTTTATCAGGGTGGTAGGTGCTACTCTTCAGAGGAAGAAGAAATTTACAATCCTTCTTGTGTAAAGTGTTTCAGCTTGCTCTCAGTTTTTCACATACTTGTGCCTCCTGTCTCCAAGAAAGAAAAGCACCATATAATGCAAATGCAAGATTTTGCCAGTCTTTACCAAGCCAGGAGAATTGGAAATTTCTGCTTGATGACTAAAGTTGGATGCTTTAATTTCACATGGTCTGTGGATGAATACTTCCCCATTGTTATTCAATAAAATTACAGAATCAGAGAACAACAGGAGGGCACTTCTGGAGATTGTCTAGTCTCCAAAGCTGGTAGGACAAGATCTTCCCTCTCTAAATTCATGCTGACTCCTCTCAATTACTGTCCTGTCCTTTAAACGTATGGAACTTTTTTCTATGATTATTTTCCCTGGCACTTTCCCAGGAACTGAGGTGAAGCTGATTGATTTATAGTTCCCCAGACACTCCTTCTTGCTCTTCTTGATGATAGGAGCAACTGTTAATTTCTTCCAGTCCTCAGGAACTTCCCTCAATTTCTATGACCTTTCAAAGATAATCAAGAGTGTCCTCACAATGACATTGCCCAGGACCTTCAGCTCTTGTATACATCTAGGTTCTTTACATGTTCCTGAGGCATCCACCTGTACTGAGGGCCAGTTTTCCTTGCTCCAGGCTCCCACTAGTTGTTAGGACTTGGGATTTCTGAGAGCAAACATTAGCCTGCCCGCTAATCCTCACCCATGAAGTCTCAGCTGGATCATCACTCATCCCTAGGTAGAGAGCTCCATGCATCCCCTGCAGGCAGGTTTCCTTAACTCGCCATCGCCATCATGGCCTGTCCTTCTTGAAGAGCCTGTATCCACCCATTGAAGCACTGCAGTTGTGCGAACTATGGCACAACATCCATGTGAGATCCTATCCCTGCAACTGTATACACACCCCGAATTTCTCCTCTTTCTTCCTTATGCATGTTTAGGTGTTTGTGTAGTCTGCCAAAACTTTTTAGAAAGCTTTCTTAGCTCTCAGAAGAAACAGATTTTCCAATCCACAAATACAAATTTCTGCATACACACTTTTTTGCATGGGCCTTCATTCAATTTAAAGGGACAACATGTCTTTATTGCACTTTAAAATGCATGCTGTGGTGTTTTAGCATTTTATTTATACCACTATCATTTTGGGTTTTATTAGAATCATAGAACCATAAAATCATGTAGGTTGGAAAAGACCTTTAGGATCATTCAGTCCAACCATTAACCCAGCACTACCAAGTCCACCACTAAGTCTTGTTGCTAAGAGCCACATCTACATGACTTTTAAATACCTCCAAGGATGGTGACTCAACCCCTTCTTTGGTCAGGTTGTTCCAGTGCTTGACAACCCTTTCAGTGAAGAAATTGTTGCTAATATCCAATCTAAATCTCCCCTGATGCAACTTGAGGCCCTTTCCTCTCATCCTATTAGCTTTAATCTTTGTTCTCATCAAACTGCAAAATTCCCCATTGAGTTTTGACAAGTTTGCATAACAAATCACTCCTTACTTTCTGCTTCCATATTGCCTTTCCATTTTGCTAGCATCTTTGTAAATCCTCCTTAGAGCCACAAGTAAGTAGATGGTCAGATACATTTTGCCGTGGACTCTATTTCATTACCCAGAGTGTCCATAAAGTTATTATTTTAAAAGCATGAATGTCAATAGATCTTTAAAAAGCATTTACCAAGCAGCTCCAGTGCTGGTAGGAAAGAAAGAACTCATTTTGAAAGTGCTCCTGAGAACCATGCAGAGATCAGTACTTGCACACTAGTACAGCAATACAACCAGAGTACCAGAGAAGATTTGCTGTTGTGCCCAGGACTTTTTTCCAGTCTTTCTTCCAGTGTGTCTATTCAAGATAAAACTCAACTGAGAAGCACCTGGGTAGCTAAACAAAGTTCCTCAACAAAGCTTTGAAATAAAATTTCAAATCAAGTATTTTGCAGTGGAATTCTTTTCAGCCCTGCTAGACTACTATAAGTTGTTATAGAGCGGTAACATGCAGTCTTAATTAGCTATTTCATTAGAGATATGCATGTCCTTTGCAATAAAACTGGGAGTATGTGAGGACTTGGGCTTATTCTCAGACTTGAACTTCAGACACTGTGCATTGATCCTTTTCCTAAATTCGTGTCTTGTTTGCCTGGAATTTGTCCTTCTAATGCATGATCTCCCACTACTATATTGAGCTGCACTATAGCATTTGAAGGCAAAAAGAACTGGGGTCAACACAAAGCTTTCCAAAAGAAACTGGTTACAGTGTTTGCCCCAGCTTCTCGTTGGCATACAGGAACCATTCACACCTGAAATTCAAAGGCAAGCCCTTGAGGTCTGAACTGAGTGAAAGAGAAGCAAATATTTGCATAAATCTCCAAGAGGTGGCTTATGTGGTCCCACTTTCCTTCTCTTTTTTTCTGGCTGCGGGTTGACCTGAAGCGAGATTTTGCTTGTTGGACATGTTTTTGGGCAAGGAGCCTTTTGCCTTAGTGTTTTACAAGCTCTGGTGCCAGAGAGGTGGTACGTAAAGTCTCAGTAAGTATTGAAAGCTGATTTTAAAGTAGAAATATTCAAAGCATGCAGGAGTCTCTAAGCGTCTGTTCCAGGGACACATTAATGCATTTGAAAGGATATTAAAGCTTAACACAGAGGGGAAAAAAAAGTCCTAGTGGCAAGATGTAAAACTGCTTAACTGAATTACATCCAGAACTTTGTGTATTTGATCTGAAAAAATAAATCATCTTACAGTTGCTTACATTAAAGCTGCATGTCAGTTTGGGAGCTTTTAGGATCTTGGACAGGTTTCATTTTTCCGGTTCACGTAAGCTGTGTGTGTGTTTGTGCAACTGCTGAACCTCAGATCAGGATTTCTGGTGACCCTGTGCACTGTTTGAGGATTTGCCTAATGTGCAAATTTAAGACAATCATTATGTATAGTAAAAAATTATTATCCACCTTTCCCCCAGTACTCAGTTGCTAATAGCGGTCATGGCTTGATTAAGAATCCTTCTCAGTTTAATGCAGCCAATTAACTTGCATGGTTTTGTGGATGACTTGATGGCCTAGATAAAGCACGGGCTCTTCTGAGAGATATACCAAGCTTTATTTCTGGACTTAGGGGTAAGTGAAGCCTTGAGTTGTGTTGTGAGCCCTTCCTACTGGTGGATCAGGAGTGTCATTCAGACTAACTCTAGACTCATTTCAGGAGGACAATCGGGTTAAGAAGCAGAAAAATGGAGCACTGTTGCAGAGAGAAGGCATCTTGCAACAAATGCAGTGGCCTGAGACTTGCAGTGGGCTCATGCCCTAGATTGTCTCCAATTGGTAGGTATGAAAGACGGTGAAGTGCTGGTAAGGCCTGGGGGATCAAAGGCAACAGCCACGCCAAACATGTTCCTCTGTTGGCCATTGGTCTGCTGGTTGCAGAAGCAAGGAAATCCTAAACATGTATTAAAATGCACCTCTGAACTAAGGTTGAATTTGATGCAAAAAAAGCCCCAAACAAAACCCTGAGATTTTGAAAACCAGAAGGTTGTAGAAAGAAATAGCAAAGCAAAATGTTGTCCTTGGCCTTCTGTTGCCTCGGTCCTCGTGATTTGGAGATTATAATGAGCTCAGCAGGAAGGGGACAGATGCACTATGGCTAGAAAACATAAATTCCTTTTTTCCTTAAGCCAAAGAAGCATGGATACTTTGAAACGGCAACATCTTTGTGCAACACGAAATAAATATGACAAATGAAAAGGAAAGAGCAAACTGATTACCCTAATATTAAGAGTATGAAGTGGAATTTATAAATATCTTTGCGTGTTCAACACCCGATCCTGCACAGGGCATGTTAATGCTTGTCACAGAATTTGAGATTCATCTAATCAGAATGGAGCCTTCTAGATGTTTCACACCTGCAAGTGCATCAAGTGGCTAAACCTTACAGTCTCGCAGCATCGTATGACCTACATATCTCATTACAACACAGTGTTCACTACATTTGCTACAAGAACATTTACATGGACAAAAGCATGATTACTCATATATAACAAATGTTAAAATGTGCACTACATACAAATATAGTACCTAACGTGGGTTGTCATTTACATTTATTCTTGATTCAGGATAATAGTTAATAACAGTGACTCTTGAGCATTTCCACTCCTAAATACCCTTTTTACAAAGCTAAGTTGATGGTATCTTATGTATAAGCACAGTGCTTTCATTAAACAGGAAAAAAAATACTCCTGTAGGTAGATGAAAACCAGTTATAAAACCTGTTTTCTTTTTTAGACAACAGGAAATCTGTAGCTACTTAAATGCTTCTGGGTGTTAACTGTTTCTGAATGCTTAATGTTGACTACTTTAATCATAATTGCTCAGTACCCATACAAATGTTTTGGCACCAAGTACTGTCTTGTTTGTTTGTGGGGATATAATCTGAAGGCTGTGGCAACAGCTAATAAAACTTTTTTCACTCATAGAGGCATGTAGGAAGGAATAGAGTGCTGCTAAAGCACACAGCATCCAAAAAGCAATTCACCACAGCCAGTAATGAGCATACGCCTCCTTTATTTGACTTGAGGTAAATTTTTTGTGCTGTTTATAAAAGTGTCGTTCAGTGCCTCTCCCATATATTCTAGTGTATACGTATGGTTTAAAATGAAATGTACTATATCAGGTCTTACTGCTGCAATATCTTACTTAAAAATATTCCTAAAAATAACTCAGAAGAGCATCGACCAGGGCAAAGTGGTGGGATCTGCATATATATGCACATCAGGACTGTAGCAGTATCATTTCTTTAATGCTCCTAGTGAAGAAAACTACCAGTTCTGTCTCCAAGGTCGCCAGTGTCATTTTTAGGGCTAATCAGCAGGGACTTAATGAAAAACCTTTGTCCTGCAATTGTCTCAGGTTCAAGTCAATCCAACCTCAGTATGTAAGCACTATGCAGCACTACGCCCAGCTAAACCACCAGCTGAAGTCATATAACAAGATGTAGATGACAATGAGGATTTTTTTTTCTTCTCAGTGAAAAATTATATGCACACATCTGTATATAAGTGCATCTGCATTAGACGTGTGCACCTACATCTGTATATATCATATGAAATTATATGCTTCTTATACATCTTGGTATTTAATATGTTTTCACAGTAAATGGAAGTAACAGCTCCTATTAGTTACTCAGTGCTTGAAACTAATTCACTGTTCTTCTACATTTGGAACAAACAGTATAATAATTATGTAGTTTGAGATTTGGGATCCAGAATGTGCACTATGTAACTACTTAGCACAGTATACAGAAATCTGCTGTAATTGTACCAATATATGCAAATCTATTTTCTTCTTTCTAGTGAGGCAAAGGCACTGTGGTACCCAAAGGAGATTTTTTTTTTTAACCTGGTATGTTGAACTATTTTTAGCGTTTCTCAGTGGTGCACCAAAGGGAGAATTATTTTATCTCTGTGGGGGCCTGTGAATTTCATGCAATATGGGCTTCTGTGAATAGAGTTCAAAATACATTAGATAAAACAGGTTAATTTTTACAGTAAAAGGTTGAAATGTTGAACTGCCCTACCGTGGCAGTGCAAAGCATCCCACAGATAACTGTGGGAGACCAAACTCCTAGGAGCTACACAGAATATAATACTATTTACTGTTTTAATTGTGGGCAAGAACTCTTTCCCTTTGTTGGAATCTGTACTGCCCCTTAAAAGAGAAATAGGATAATACTTCAAAATACTCTGCTTAATGGATTTTATGTCCTTAATTTAATGTTCTTACTTTCAGATTTGTTTGTATTCAAAATAGCAGTAATTGGCAGCTGAAGTTGAATCAGCAGCTGGGTTGTAGACTATTCATTACATCAGTGTATTTTTACTGCTTGTAAACATGCCCTCAGATTGTCACAAAATGTCACAGAATTTGAATAACTAGGAAAAGCAGAGAGAATTTATGCTGCCATTGCTCCAAATGCTGCACG
This sequence comes from Laterallus jamaicensis coturniculus, assembly GCA_022605575.1. Classification (NCBI taxonomy): domain Eukaryota; kingdom Metazoa; phylum Chordata; class Aves; order Gruiformes; family Rallidae; genus Laterallus; species Laterallus jamaicensis. The sequence goes on from JAKCOX010000027.1 coordinate 2,106,360, forward strand.
CTGTGTGTGCGGCTGGTCCGGACTCAGTTTGTGGCAACCTGGCCCAGAGGAAAGGCACGAATGGGACTTCTGGTCACCCTTCTCCTCCTCCCCCAGTCTGAAGTTCAGACTATTGAAGAGAAAAAGAAGAAAGACTTTGGGATTATGACTGCTATGTAGTCTGAGAAGGAAAAAGAGGTTTTCAGTCTGAGAAAGCTGAGGAACCCTTTCAGAATAACGGAAGGATCTCCTGCCACTGTCTTCAGAGGTTTTTATTGAATACTATGGGTTTACTACACACTTCTGTCAACTGTTTAGTCGCTCTGACAATAACGTTTCATCCAGTGAGGGTCATACCCCAGGGATTGAAAGACACTGTTCTTACAGTCTAGACTGATAGACTTATTACTGGTTTCAGGGCTGCCAGCATTTTATCCCCCAATATCCTCTGTCAAATTATGAAGAATATTTCCATTGTAAACCTCAAGGCAAATATAGACATGTATTCAGATCTACACATAATCTAAGCAGAGGACCTAGCCAGGGCATATAGGGGGAAGCCAGGAAAGCCAGGTCTTGGCATCCAGACTCCATGATGGAAAGAAGCACAGTCCCAGCATTACAGCAGTCTAATTTTTCAGTCAAAAATGAACTCCTTGAATTATCACAGTAACCAATTACAAATGGGCCCCTAGCAGGCAAGAAACCAGTGACAAGCAATATACATTGTATTTTGAAGTATCTTGAAAAACTGAAGAACTGCAAAGCTCTTTCTTACTTGGTCAAATATTAGGATGTTTGGGTGAAAATGGCATGAACCTTGAAGGAAATCTGTTGAATTTCCTTGGTCATTTTCAAAATATATCAATAGTGAGATATTTCCTCATGAAAATGTGTTCTAACCTTGGGAAAACTTTGCAGGTGGGAAAGTAGTGCAGATTTGGTAGCAGCATAGACCTTAACTCCAGGTGTGCCTTTCATTAGCACTGTTAAAAACTGTTTTGATCTGACTGAGATAAGGCTCTATGGATGTATTCTTAAAATGTGTGTGTGGATCTTGAACTGACAATTTTCTGTATTCATCTTTCTAAACACATTTTGTGTTCATGGGTTAGCTAAGCTAAGCAAAGATTAATATTTAATGCAGGCATCCACAATACTTTGTGGGAATTTCATGTGAAAAATGCATTTTTCCTTTTCCCCTAATTTTTTTTACATGTCTATATTATTTCAAGACAGCCATGAAGAGTCCTGTGATATCAGAGAGTCTTATAATAGAGTGCTTTTATTATGTACCTTCTGTTTTAGTTGTCTTCTGCTTACATGTCTGTCTCAAATGAACCACTTCTGAAAACCACTAACTACTGAGGAATTTAAAAATGCAATTAAACTATTTTCAAAGTGTTTCCTGAAGAACATTACATGATGCAAAATGAGCAAAGTTCGTGTTTGTCTAAGTGTCAGCTTTAAGGTCAAATACCTTGTAGCCAGATCTCAGCTGGGAAGGGATACCTAGATATTTGATCAGTATAAATCTGCATGTCTCAATTTCATTATGGAGTTCTAGGGAGCATGACTCAGATGTCCAAGATCATAGAATCATAGATGACCTTTGAAGGTCATCTACTCCAACTGCCCTGCAGTCAGCAAGGACATCCTCACTAGATCACGTTTCTCAGAGCCCCATCAAGCCCGACCTTGAATATCTCCAGGGATGGGTTCTCCACTATTTCTCTGAGCAACCTGCTCCAGTGACCTAACACCCTCATACTGAAGAACTTTTTCCTAATATCCAACCTAAATCTACTTTTTCTAGTTTAAACCCACTATCCCTTATCCTAGTGCTACATGCCCTCGTGAACAGTTCTTCCCCAGCTTTCCTATAGGCACCTTTCAGGTACTGGAAGGCTGCTATATGGTCCTGCTGGAGCCTTCTCTTCTACAAGCTGAACAAGCCCAACTCTCTCAGCCTGTCCTCACAGGAGAGGTGCTCCAGCCCTTAAATCATTTTTGTGGTTCTCCTCTGGACATGCTCCAACAGGTCCATGTCCTTGTGTTGAGGGCTCCAAAGCCGGACACAGTACTCCAGGTGAGGTCTCACCAGAGCAGAGCAGAAGGGCAGGATCACCTCTCTCAATCTGCTGGCCACACTTCTTTGGATGCAGCCCAGGATGCAGTTGGCCGCCTGGGCTGCAGAAGCACATTGGTGGCTCATGCCCAGCTTCTCATCCACAAGTACTCCCAAGTCCTTTTCCTCAGGGCTGCTTTCAAGCACATCATCTCCTAACCTGTATGGATAACGGGGGCCTGTCCTGACCCAGGTGCAGGACCCTGCCCTTGGCTTTGTTGAACCTCATGGGGTTCCCCTGGGCCCACTTCTCAGCCTGTCCAGGTCCCTCTGGATGGCACCCTGTCCATCCGGCACACTAACTTCACCACTTAACTTCGTGTCATCAGCAACCTGAGGTGCCCTTAGTCCATTGTCAATATTATTGATAAAGATATTAAACAGCACCTATCCCAGCCCAGACCCTTGACGAACTCTGCTTGTCACCGTCTTCCATCTGGACTTGGAGCCACTGACCACAACCCTCTGGATGTGACCATCCAGCCAGTTTCTTATCCACTGAACAGTCCACCTGTCAAATATGTATCTCTGCAACTTAGAGAGAAGGATGTTGTGGGGGACCATCTAGGACTGTCAGAGTGAAATCTGAAATTTTCCCTTTTGATGCTTCCATCATTGGAACATTACAAGATACAATAACTTATAATAATACCTTCTTACATAAAGATCTATTTTAGGTCACTGTCAGAAAAACTTTAAAAAAATTATCACATTTCTATCTTCAGCTTTGGGCACTTAAGAGAGAAAGAGACATAGAATTCATTGCTAGCAATTCCTTGAAAATTGTAGCTTCCTTTAAATTCTTTTAAAAGATACTTCAAAATAAAGATACATAAAAATATCCAGAGAAAACAATTACCATTTGACATTTCCATTCATTATTTAGGAAAAATATGTTTTTCATGCTGAAGGGCATGAGCCCCTATGACCTGGGATTTTGATTGCACTCCCTGTCTAATTATTTGTGGAAAGTGTGCTCACTAGGAAAGTTAGTCAATGATAAATTTTTATGCGTACTTTCCATCATTCAGAGAAAATCTAGTTTAAAAAAAATATTTGCTAAAAAAATTGCAGCTTTTGACTTGGAACTCACCATCATTTTCACAAAACCGTCAGGAGCTGTTAATATATTGATGAACATGTGGTGACAACATTAGCTATAAACCCCCTTTGAGAGTTGCTGGAAAAAAAGAGATCTCCAGATTCAAGTAAAACTTACTGCTTTGTTAGCCCAGCATGAGGAATTCCTGATTCCCCACTTGTCTGCTGTGTTTAAATATTATAACTCAAATATGCTTACATAAAAGCTTATTGATTGGAAGAATCACTTGCTTTTTGTGCATTAGTTAATCAGGCTGCTGTTTTGAAATCTGTCCAAGAACCCACAGTGGAACCTTTCCTAATCCATCTGTTTAAGTCTCAAATGGTTTCACTGCTCCACTCACTTAACAGCACTGCTGGAATGTTAGTGCTTTATGATTAAAGGATATTGTTGTTCTTTTCATCCATCATCCTGGAGTTTGCTATTAATAATACAGTTCTTTCTTTTTCTTTTTTTTTTTCTTCTTTTTCCTTTTTGACTGTTTCCTTAAAAAGCTGCTTAGATTTTCTGTTTGTCTCTGTCTTGTTTTTCCTTTATTCAGATAGGTCATTTTCAGCAACTTAAGTTAGTTGGGCAAAAAAATAAATTGCATCAATGCTTCTTGGAAAATGTACACTGCCTTTCAGTACTTGAAAAATGAATGTGAGAAAGACAAAAGAAAATTAAGCTAAAATGTGAGAGAGGGAAAGACAGAAATCTAATAGGAGACACCAAATTGTACAGAACTCTCGGTGACTCCAGAAACCTCTATGAAATATTGCTTCATATTCATAGTAATATCTAAAAGCAGGGTTTTTTTAGCATCTCTGTAATTAAATTATATTATGGGGAAAAATCTTAGAGTTAATTACTATTGAGGCATACTACAGTTCATTAAAATGTGCCCACAGTTATTTTACCAATCAGTAATAATATAAGGAATTTTTTGACTTTTCTAGCTCTTTCCAGAAAGGAAATAAAAAAGGGTCTTAACTGAAGAAAGCAATAAGTATTTTATTTTTTTCCTTCACAGGTGAACAAAGAGTCACAGATATTAAAGGAGACTTATTAATCGGGCTGTTGTGAAAGATCTGATACCAGCTTTGGTCAAAGGGGACGAGTGTCATCTTGAGAGTGTTCCTCTCCAGGACAGGAAACTGACGGAGCAAAGCCCTGAGAACGCGCCTCAACACTTCATATTCAATCCACAGCCCTATAAAGAGATGAAAAATGAGCCTTGTCCAAAGCTCTTACCTCAGCACCCAGTGGCAAAAATAAAACGTGAGCTTGGGACCAGGACTCTTTGAAGCTGAATTTTTTCTTCTTCTTTTTTTTTTTTTATTTCTTTTTTTAAACTCTGCAACAGGCCTCTGGTGGTTACAGGTATTGATCGTCAGAAAGTAATCTGTTCAGGTTTGGGGGCATGCCAGACTGAATCCTGGAGTACATTCCTTCCTCTCCATGTTGAGCTTTTTATACTGTCCGCACTGGCTCACTTGTCAGCTGTCTAGCTTCTTTGTCTTTACTGATTTCCCTGTTTGTGGGGAGCATATAATTAAATCTCTGTAAAAAAAAAATAAAATATATATATACATAGCTACTCTAGAATTTTCTGCAAGTGCCAAAGGTTTTTTTACGCCATTTTTTTAACCCTCATTTTTCTTCTATAATCATTATTTGATTCCCTCTGGCTGCCTGCTACTTATTTGTAGTAGTACCATTCATCCATTGAGACCTTTCCATCTGTCACACAGCTTTGCTTTCTCTCCCCAGAAGCTTTCTTCTCCTACTGTGCCATGCTTGAGTTTTTGAGTTTAGTTGCGTGTTTGTATGCTCTTTTTAGTATTTTTAAAAATGCTTCAGTATTCAAAACAAATGCAACAAGAAGACAAAAATAAAAGAATTGAAAAATCCCTAAACCACATAACACAGGAACAGCTCAGACACAGCGTTGTGCACAGAGGCAGAATAGGGAGCCTGAGATTCTTGCTAAATTAAAGTATCAACAAATATAGTCAGCACGTAACTGGTGGCCAGAGCCTGCTTCCTCTGAAGTATTGTTGCCTTCAAAATCTTTCAGGTTTTGTGTCAAATAAATAGATGATGTCAGGAAACATTGCATTCCCTTTGCTGTACTGATTCCCTTTGGTCTATTGATCACAAAGAATACCTGAGGAAAACCAAACATACTGGGGCGCAAAACTGTGGTCACTGAAAGGGAAGAATGTTTTGAAGGCCCAAACAGCCCATAACTAAAACAAGACCAAAACATTTTACATTTAAAACTAAATGACTAATATTTGTATACACAGGTTAGAGTTTAAACAAATGCAACCCTTTTTAATGTTTCCCAGGTGAAATGCAGCACAGTCCTCAGAGAGATCAGGTTTGCTCTGTGTGTCTTCAGCTCATGTATTTATTGTGATCTAAATGGGATGTTCATGTTTTAGGGATAATTGCATGAAGTGTGTCTTAGTTTTTCATATGACCAAGACTGGGGGTTTTACACCTGCTCTGCAAATCTACCTTGTAATCAACTCAGATCTCAAGTCCTTTTTGTTGGAGAAGGTCTCTCACAAAATAACATGCCTCCAAAAATATGTATTTTTCATCTCTATTAATTTTCTTTTCCTCTTACATTCTTATTGTATCTTCTCATGATGTCATTTGAAAAGTTCCTGCAAGTGTACTGTTAATCTTAGGATTAGTAAAAAAATGTTTGTGATGTGTTCTGGAAAATCCTTTTTTCAATAGAAATGCCTTCACTGTTTATAAAATGACTTCTCTGGCTATATGGGAAGTATGTATAGTCTCCAAGCAAATAGAAAAACTGTGTGTGTTCTGACTTGAATGGCAATCCCCAGAAAGTTTCCTTTGCTACCAACAATTTTGCTGGACTGTTCTGAGAATGAATTGGGGAAAAAAATTCAGAAGCTTCAGTATACACCACTATCTACAGATGTCTAGAAGTGGATGAGTTTTATAAAAATCTTTTTGTAAAGTGTTGCTCCTGTGAAAATCAGGGCCATTTAGACCCAGCTTTTACTTTTCCTGAACTTTATGATGTCTTGAAAAAGCAAGTAAAAGGTTCTTTTTCTGCAATAATTCATGTGAAAGAAAATAAATGAAAAGGGGGAAGGGGGAGGAATCAGAGAGAGAAGCAGCTCCTTCTGTCCATCCTGACCAATGAAAGCTTTTCTATGCTTCACCTTGAGAATAAATCACTGAAACATAAAAAAGATGACAATGGGGGCTTGTTTTGGTTTTTTTTTTTGGTCACAAATTTTTGCAGTCTCAGTGCAGGACCAATGTATACCTGTGTCATTCAGGTTTGTCCTTTCTGCTCTGAAAGACCATCAGTGTCCCTATTGCCTAGGGAATCTAGTTCAGAGCTTCATTACATTTACTCATTCTTGCAGAAATTTAAGTCTTTTGCTTCCTATTTTTACCCAAAATGGACCTGGCAAATAAATTATTCTCTTCCACACTGCAGCCAGTGCTCAAGTTCTCCCATTTTCTTTAGTCTAAGGTTAAACATGACCATTTCCTTCAGACTTTTGTCTCACGCTGTGATCCAGCTGGTCCACTTCTCACCAACATGAGGACTCAGGTACATGCAAAGCTTCAGATGGCACTTCCTGGGCTAGATAGATAATTTTTCCACCCTTGCATATGTTGTTAGGTTATTTTCTTGTAGCCACATCACAGGTTTTGACATTTTTAAGATTATTCTTAAATTTTCTACTCATTTCTTTGTATTAACTGGAAAGGAAATAGTAAATTTGGATGGCAGTCTTAGAAGAGTGATGAAAGCAGCAAGGCCTTACAAGTACGAAAGCCAAATACAAACCAATTGGTGGATGTGGTAAGCCAAACAAATGGCTTTTCTGATCTTTTGTTTTAGTTTTAAGTAGTCTTGGAGAAGACATTTGGACTTGATGATACTTGTGAGTCTCTTCCAATCAGATTTCTATTTTCCATTCTATTCTGTGATTCTGTTCTGTTCTATACCACTGTATTCCATCCCATCCCATCCCATCCCATCCCATCCCATCCCATCCCATCCCATCCCATCCCATCCTATCCTATCCCATCCTATCCTACCCTATCCTATCCTACCCCATCCCATCCTATCCTGAGACCCATGAGGGGATGCTAACATTAATGATATTCTCTGCATATATAGTAATATATTCTCATAACATCTTAGTCAGGAGCTTGATGTGACTGGCTTGCTATTGGCCCTGTTCTGCAAGTGTTTTATTTTCATATGTGCTAATTTAATGAGCTGGAGAGAACAAAAGGGTGGAGTGGGATTGTTGCTTAGCTTATGGAATCAGTAGCTCTGAATGTAGTTATTTCACTATGCACTAGGCTTCTATAGTCTTGCCAAGACTAGAACAAAAAAATAAGTGAAGCTTGCACCTAAAGCAGCTGAACAAATTACTTTTTATATTTCTTCATGCAGAAATTAACAATTCTAAATCTGCACTACTATCTGAAAGTTACCCAAGCAATGACAGTGGTCTTAGTGAGAAGTCTGGACACAAGAAGGACTACATCTTCAAGTATATGATCAGTAGGCTTTTTTCACATAAGGGAGTTTTTCCTGTGTTATCATTCTTCAATAGGAGTGTGCATACAATCCTTTATCTACAGTACTAATTTGAAAACCTACTGCTGCCTTTGTGACTAAAACTTTTTATCTCTCTCCTACAATGAACTGGATTTGCTCTACCTATTAATAGAAGGTTTTGTTTTAAAGCTACTGACTGTTTTTCTCTTCCTTTCTCCTTCACACCATCATTTTAAGACTTCAGAGCCATAGACCAGAGTGCTTGTGTTAAATGAATATATTTGACAGGAGTTAAGTCTTTTGGGCATTGCAATAGGTTTTCCTCATCTTGGCATGTGAAGACTGAGAGTGTTCTTTGACACCAGCAGCAGAGGATGTGAGCACAGCAACTTTCAGGGCATCAGAAGTGTCAGCATAAGGAAAAATCAGCAAAAGTAGACAGTGTTGAGGTAATTTTCCCACACCATGCCATGAATTTAGCCAACTCCTGCTCCTGTGAATTCTGGGCTGACAGAGTTTCCCTCTTTGTTGCTAAATATCACATAAAGTGTTCTGTCAGCATCAAAACTTGTTCAGTCCCCTTATGTAGTAAAATAAAAATATAATCCTTATGCCCATGTTTGAAATTTGAGCATAAGTTAAAGGGAAAAAAAAACAAGAAAAAAAGAGTAAACCTTTCTAAGAGGCCAAGACTGCATTTTGGAGGTTCATTTTTCAGAACATCATGTAGTCAATGCTGTCGAGAAGAGCTGAAGGCGAAAGATATGTAGGGCACAAGTACTAAAAATTGAAAATCTTACTCCCATTAAAATGCATGGGATTTCTGCCAGTTGCCATAGACATCAGTGGCAGCAGCATCATGCTATTTTTTCTTTTTTACTTTTTGCTTTCCTCATCTTTTTATTTATTTTTGAATCTCAAGAAAATGAAGTAAAACATACGTTTCTAAATGGTTTCCATGGTTTATATCTCAGATCTCCTAATGTTATTAGCATTACAATTATTTACTTATGTTCCAAATTTTATAGTGATGATTAGAGCCTACAGTCAGGAAAAATCCTAGTTGCAGCTAGGTTAGAGACATCTGATCCCACGAGTGTGGATAAATGTAGTTATTGCTCTGAGTTCTTCTGCATCCAGCTGGGTTTTTGTTAAGATACTTAAGGGCTAAAGTGTTTGAAAGGCTGGGCTCTCTTTTAGTGTGGAACAAACATCAGATGAGAAAGTGAAAGCTCTGAATCGTGGAAAAGAGGTGCTGATTTTAACATAGGTTTGAAAAGGAATGTCTCTGCACCTGAACAGCTTTGTATACATGCATTTCTGGGGAAGTCTGATTGCAATATATTTGCTTGTATAGGGTAATGTCTTCTGTTTTTCTTGTTCTATTGAATTTCTACCATCTTTTGTAAATCGGGTTTTGCATGTAATCTGGATGCAATACTGTGGCTCAGCTGTGCACCATAGTCTTCTCTATGAAGTACACCTTGAAGTGAGGGGAATCACTGCCTGGATGCAAATGCCTGAGAGACAGTAGGAGCCAGAAGTGACAAAAGGCTGTGAAGCCTGTCTTTGAAAGAATTTTCCCCCTTTCACGTCCAATACACATTTCTAAGTCAGAACTGCTGCTGCTTCTTTGCATGCTTCAGCAGCAGAGATGTACTGAGAGGTTCTCTACCACCCTCCATGCCAGCCACTGCCTGGGGGACTGACTGATGCCCAGGAAGTTTTCTCTCTGTTAGGCCTTGTCACTGATGCTTGCAAACAGCAAAATATGGGCACTGGTCTTGGGAATCCAGATGTCAGTAATAACCTGGCTGCCTGCCTTTGGAACTTTTGCCTGGATATTTCTATAAATATATAGCTTTTTATATATCTCTGCCGGACCATACTTGGGAAAAGTATTGATTTAAAAGCTGTTTTGGTTTTGCGTGGCTGGGGTCTGGTAGAGAAGGGGTGGCTGCAGGGGTGGCTTCTGCAAGAAGCAGCCAGAAGCTCTCTGGAGGCCCCAGAGAGCAAACACCAGCATCTCAAGGCCCGAGTCATTGCTGACCTAGGCCAAGCCCATCAGCGATGGTCACAGTGCCTCTGGGAATCACATTTAGGAGAAAAAAAAATGCAAGCATCCACTTTTTGCCACCAGAGAGGGGAGTGAGAAGATGTTAGAAACTGTGAAGGCACCAAGACCAGGGAAGGGGCGGGTGAAGAGGCACCGCAGGTGCTGGAGAGAAAGATGTCCCTGAAGCCTGTGAAGAAACCCATGCTGGAGCGGGTGTCCCCCTGCAGCCCATGGGCATGGCCGAGACCCCCCCTGCAGCCTGTGGAGAGGCCCCACACTGGAGCAGGTGGAGACATACAGAAGCTGCTGTGACCCGTGTTGGAGCAAGCCCCTGCCAGCACTGCAGCCTGTGGAGAGAGACAAAGAGATGAGCAAGAGAGAGACATCCATGCTGGAGCAGGTTTTCTGTGGGGCAAGCCTTGTGACTCTGTAGAGGACCAGGCTGGAGCAGCCCGGACCTGAGAAACTGAGACAAATTCTATGATTTATGACTGCACCCCATAGAAGTGACCCACACTGCGGCAGCTGGTGAAGAGCTGAAGCCCCATGGGAAAGGACTCACATTGGATAATTTCATGGAGGACTGTCTCCTGTGGGTGGGACCCCATGCTGGAGCAGAGGATGGGTGTGAGGAATGCCCCCCGCTCCCCGCTCCCGGCCAAGAAGGAAAACAACTCGTAACCAAAACCCCCATTTCCCCAGTCCCTACCCCTTCCTGTGTCACAATGGGGAGGGTGGGGTGGGAAGAAGAGAGCAAAATCATAACTAAAGTGATGTCTGTTAAGAAGGGAGGAGTGGGGGGAGGTGCTTTAAGATCTGGTCGCACTTCTAATTATCTGACTCTGGTTTCACTGTGTGTGTGCAGTGAGATAAATTAGGGTTTTCTTTCCTTTATTCTGTGTTGAGTCTGTTTTGCCCATGACACTAATTGCACAATGATCTCTCCCTGTCCTTATCTCGACTCCTAAGCCTCTCAATATATATCTTGTCCAGTTGAAAAGGGGAGTGAAAGAGTGACTTTGCTGGGGATCTGGCCTCCAGCTAGGGTCAGGCCAAACCACCACAAAAGTGTCAAACCTGGACTGTACTCAAAGCTGTAAAACTTTTTATTTGGCAATGACTTTCCTCAGTACGGAAAGCAGCTGCTTAGTGTATTTTCCCAGGTATTTGCCATTACCTAGAGCTCAATTTTTGACACTTAGATTCATCAGAATAGAGAATAACCTCCTAATACAAGAGACGGATCCCTAGTTTTGCAGTCAATGCTCCTCTGCAACTCCCACAAAAGTAGATTAATTTCTATACGAAGTGTGATATAGCTTCTTTCCCTTTAGATGCTAATAATTTTAGGTTTGGGTTTTTTTAAAAAAAATCTTCTCATCCTTTTGACCTGTAACATAAATGTCATTTTGGTTTTTTTCTCAGTACTGTAGTTTAAAAATGAGGTCAAATAGTTTTATTGTGTTGATTGACTAAGGAAAAAAAAAAAACGAAACATAGATAACTTATCCCTGTAAAATATAATTTCCTGGAAGTACAATATTTTTCTCCACCTCATAAATATGATACAGGATTAGCCCTTAGAAGTAAATAGAATGTGATTACTATTGATGATTTATACAATGTTTGGCATCTTAAAATGATAATCCAGACTTAAATCGTTGTATAAACTAAAGTTGTCTAGGTAATTTCACATGAATTAGCATGTCTTTTATTTGTGTAACAATCTGTACTGACTTTTTTTAAACAAAGTTAAATATGAGGAGTAAAACAAGCTGCCAGCACAGAATCATAGAAGTTTAAGAACGATTAACACAGTCCTTGCAGCGCTTCTCATTTTCTTTCTGTATGAAAAGGTCAGTAGAGAAGACTGAAGAGATCAGACCTGATTGGTAGGTTACTGTAGGATGCGTGGAAAACCATGAACCAGGTTGTGGTTCTTTCTCATGGAACATATTTGCTACAATTTCTGATGAAAGAAAAGGATACCTTAAGGTTCTCTGTTTGGAACATACTCGGGTTTGAGGCTGCACTTGGAGGTTAGGGCAAGAAATGACTCAACCATTTCCCCTCCAACCTCCATATCCCACTCCCTTCCCTGTCATGTCGTCCGTCCCCCCCCCCCCCCCTTCCTTTTTCCTTTTTTTGTCACCAGTAAAACTGTAACTAGGTTTTCTGGGAAAATACATCATCCAGTGCTTCCCCACGTCTTTCCTTGAAGTATTTCTTTTGTCTGTCTCCATTACACCCGTGTGCAGTGACACAATGTTTCTGCACAGTGGGAGCTTGCAATCTCTGAAGAGGCTTTCCAGCATTGCTTTTTAGACTTGAAATCATTACAATCTTCAATAGCTACTTGGATTTGAAAAACTAGCACATTATTATTCTCTGGACTCTCTGGATGTAAAAAGAGGCTATTTTCTTGCTCCCTTTAATTTTTTTTTATTTTTTTTTTGGGGGGGGTGGGGTGGTCCTTGAGCACACATTGCCCTTACACCTAACTTTATTTTGTTTGGATTTGAATTGAGGAGCAATGCAAATGTCTTTTGCTGTTTGTGGTTTTTTTCTTTTATGTAGGGTTTTACATTATAAATGAGAACTCTCTGTCAGAGAGATTTATATTTTGGTTATACTTAATGCTTTTGAGTTGCACATCCTTTTTTGTATGTCTAATTATCACAATTATTATTATCACTAACATAGTCTAGCATATTGTAAACTATGTTACAATACATATCATGATGTGTAGTGTAACAGATGTTTGATAATATGTCTATGATTTTAAATGCCAACAGGTTCACAGTTTCATTGAGCATTCAAGTTACCTCATCTGATATCCTGTAAATCACATACTGTATCTGTTGCAACAGTAAAACATTATCCCAGGCTCAGGGACTTTGTTAAGGTTAATTCTTCATGGGACATGGCTGCTGTTTCCTCCAGCGAGAGGAGGTTCTCCAGAAAAAACCAGGGTGCTACCAGTACCTGTGTTATGAGTGGAGATGGATTAGGAAAGACTTGCCCAGGTGATCCTGGCTCTGCTCTGTGGCCTGTCCTGCAGAAGAAGAGTTCCAGACTCCTGTTGAACTGACCAGGAAAGGTGTGTGTTTCACCTTGGACACGTGAGCTAGTAATGATCAAGCATCTAAGAAAGTTGAAACACTGAACAAAATCAGTGCTTTTACCATCTCTTGAATGACTTGAGCCCAAGGAAAGAAGGGAACACAGTATTTTCTGTGAAAATGACAAAGTTGAGTTTTGCTTAATTTTCTATAGCACTATGATTCCTGCTGTGCTCATTGATATGTGGTTCATTGTCTAGCTTTCCAAGCAATGGTCCCATCTTTCATGTTTGCATTCAGTTGGTGGCCTTTTGGAGATGGGACAACCCTGCCTCACATGTTGCTAAATTGCCATAGAATAGGTGCTACTGACTGTAAGCTACCATTGGCATTCCAGTATGCAGATTTTAATAAGTGTAAACACTGGCTTGAATCTATGCCAATGTCTCTCTTGTTGTCTCTGGATGATATAACAACATCCAGTAAAATATGTGCCATGTTTTCCTAACATCTTGTAGTTACTCAGCATTAACCTGCTGGGCACACTGGGATTCCAAGGAACCTGGACATAGAAACAAGCTGCTGCTGAAAACAACACGGGGATCAATATCTTGTATTACTGTAGAAATCCTTCTGGGCTTAAAACCTTATTTTCTTGTGTTTGGCAGGGAGCCCCAGAGAGTAACAAGGAGGGTAAATCACAGCAGTTGTAGCAAATGTGTTCCAACAGAAATTGTTCCTGGATTTCATGGGTTTGGGGGGTTTTGAGGCCAGAAGGGGCTATTGAATTGTCTTGTCAGACCTCCTATTTAGCAGAGGCCATAGGACCTCCTGGTATTAATCCTGCCTTATATTCACGGAGTTCCTGAAGACAAGGCTATACCTTTCAGAACGGCAACCAATCTTGATTTAACCTTTGGCAATGTTTGTTGCAATTCTGATGGCTAATCATCCTTACTACTTTAAATGTTGGTCTTATTTTCCATTCACTTGTCAATGACTTCCAAAAAGCATACCTCAAGATGCCATTTTTAGTTTGAAGAAACTTTCATTTGGTTCAACAGCTAGGTGACTACAGAAGGAAAAGGTGTGTTAAGAAGCCTGACATTTAAGGCCTGGTCCAGCTCCTGCTGCAGTCAGAGGGGGTGCTCCATCAAGTGCGACAGGGGTTAGATCAGGACTTTGCCGAAGAGAAGGACTGTTCTTTGCAAAGATGATACATTTAAATATGAAAAGTAATGAAGTAAGCATGGCAAACCATGGTTTTGTTGGAATCTAATTTTCATAGCTTTCTGAAAAAAATTAGAGATAGGTATCTCTATTGTAAGTATAGAAACATATAAAAGTAAAACACAGGTAAAGAAGATTGCTGCATAAATTAAACTGCATCTGCTGAAGTTATTAACATCACAAAGCTACATTAGAGGTAAAATCCTGACCCCAATGAAGTCAAAGAGATGTGCTGCCTTTAGCAATGCAAGATTTTCTTCTTGATTTGAATTGGGTAAACCAAATTTCTCTTTCACTCCATTAGAGAGCGTAAATGTAGTTGAAAATACAAACTCAGGGCAGAAAAATTACTTTTTATCATAGATATGCAGGGGAAGGGAGCAGGGGAAAAGGAAAATATAATTCCATTTTGGTTCTGTTGAATTATGTGTGAGGGCAGGGAAGCATCATGTCATTTCGGATAGGCAAAATTATTCTCATGATTTAAAAAATGCATCATCTTCAAGGATGTACTGGGAACAAGTGGAAAGGGGTGGAGATACCCACTTCAGGTTATTTTCTAACTTGTTTTCAAGAAAAAAAAAGAGATTAACAAAAACTACAGTCTATCAGTATACCATGACTGCAGACAGTGTTAGCTGGCATGTTTTACTGGTGACAATCACAGGTAAATCCAACTGTGGCTTTTTGTAGTGCTGAAGAAGGATGTGGCTGTGTCATGCCTCATTTCTGGATGGATTTCACCTAGACATTTAAGGGATATAACTTAGTACTGGAGAAAAATCTTGAATGCTGAGAGACAAAGAGCTCTGAGTGCCTATCCTCATTAAGGGGAAACTGCTCTCAAAATCTTTCCTGGATTTTTTTTCCCTCAAAAGGAATTAAAGGTGGATTTTTCAGCTTGACATTTGAAATTGTAGGTTACGTATTTAGAGCGAGAGTTCTGAAGAATAACATAGTGTCTTAACTGCGGTTTCATTTCTCTTCTGTTATTTAGGAAGGAGAAAAGAAAACACTAATAAGGTGCCTCAGCCTTATAGGCTGAGTATTTTTTCCAAACAGCAAAAAACTTTGCTTTCAGTGGTCTGGATAATTTCCCAGTGCATTGCCACTAATGTCTCTGTTTATCTCACTTTATCACAATTTGGAATATGAAGTAACTTCTAATAATTTCACATTTAGCTTAGCACTGCAGAATCTATTATTCCAGGGCTGGAATCACATGCCATCTCCAAACCCAGCCAGCACTGTGTAAGTGCTTTGAATGATGACAGATCAAGAGAAAGTGGGCCTGAATACGTAATTAGCGTAACACACAGTTAATACTGGTTGATAAAGCTAAGGACACACAATTAAGAAAACATGCCTGATAAAACAGGTTTTTTAACTAGATGGGAATGAACTGTAACTAGTTACAAAGGCTTGTGAACTTCCCTTCTCTTCCCGAATGTCACTGCCTCAGATTGCCTTGGCAGCCTCATGTATGGTGTTTGCTTCATGCATAATGATTTCCCTTTTTCCCCCCTTCCTTGAACGGTTTTGCCTTTTCGACTAGTTACTGTTACCACCATTTAATAAGGCTTTCCTTGGCTTTCTAATCGAAAACTTGCTTTTATCTTTCTTCATAAAAGAATTGAAATGGCTTCTCTCAGGTTTCTGTAGCCTCTGGGGAGATAAGGACCCTGCGGTTAACAGGATGAGAGATTTTTGTTTAGAAATTTTTATTTAGACAATGAAAAATGACCTCTGTAAACTCAAAGCTATCTTATTTTGGGGCTTTAGGCTTCTGGCAGATAAATCAATTGGGCCCTTGGGACAGCAAAGGAAAAACCTTTGCAGTAACTATGTCAGGACAACGCAATAGATTTGTTGTGAGGATGCAGTTGTGTTGAACGTATAATGCACTTAAAAATAAATATCATTTTATTTTCTATAAAATATTCAGGATTTGGATAGCAAGCTTTTCAGCTGCCACAAGAAAATATTTTTTTGTTTGATATAAACTTGAGAAAAAGCATGATTTCTGCTGGGAAGGGGGCAGTGGAGGGCAGATGGGTTGGGAGGGATACAAAGGTAAGATGTTTTAACAATTAAACATTCAACTTCAAAATAAAGCCCTTATGGATTTTTCTTTTCTTTCTTTGTCTTTTAAAGCAACCTCCTGTTACACCAATACAGAAGCCTCCATTCTGAATACAAGGGCTTAATGTTGCTCTTTTTCTTTTTTTTTTCCCCCCTTAATTATTTAATTATTGCCTAGCTAAGGCTATGGCTTCAACAGAGTATCACAGCAGATTTCACACCTATGTGTAACCCTAAAGAACTTTTCAGATCTTCACAGCGTGAACTTGCACTACATATTTGTTCTGAAGAACGAGTGTAGCATTTTGCTGTGTGTTCCCTACCTGTTTCATGCAGAGTGCAGCTACAGAGTGAAAAGTTATGCAGGCATAAATTGCAAATTTGACAAGGAAGCAAATGAGGAGACAGATGCTTAACTAAAATGTATTGATGTGCAATTGTCAGTGAGTTGGTGGGTGTTGAATAATGTGGTTAAGATGCATCAATGAAGCCTTATTTCATCTAAAATAAAAACTAATGTAAATAGAATTGCAGAGTGTAAAACAAAGTAAAGAAAAGCAGATAAATGCATTTGAAGCTATTGCCACCCTGTTGCATGCTGACATTTTTTTGTTCAAAACACCCACCCCCGGCAGTGGGCTCTTGAGCTGTTGGAGAGAAGCGAGGTCTGTTGAGGAGGATGTCTCAAGAATACAGTTTCACTTTGGGAGGCAGCAGGGTTTGGCTAGGTGGCAAATTACGTAGGGTGTTTGGTAGTGCTAAATGTCACCAAACTCTTCATTACTATTCACTTGGTTAAGAAAGACGTGGCACAAGAGGAGAATGAGTTTGCAAGTTTGCTGTTTCTTTGTTACATGAGTGGGTTGGGATTTACATCATACTTAGTGCTGGTATTTAATTTGCAGTTTCTATTCAAAAGGATCCAGCTTCCCATTTTCCTTTTTTTTTCTTTTCCCTTTTTTTTTTAATGCCCTCCTCCCCACCCCCCACCCCCTTTTTTTTTTTCTCTCTTTCTCCCCCCACCACCCTCCATTTTTTTCCTTTTTTTTTTTTCCTGGAACAAGACAGCTTCAGATAAAAATCTAAGAAATTAACCCAAGTACTTTTATACCGTAATATGACTACTATGTCAGTTCCTTGCAGGATTTTTTTCTGACCATGAAGTTAGCCACAGAGCATTGCTCACCTGGATTCAGCAATAACCTTCACCTGTAACACTGGTGGTCCCTATATCTCATTATCCCCAGGGTAGTAAGATGTATGTTTGTAAATAATATATTAAATAATTTATCAAAATCATACCAATCAGTGGAAACGAAGAATACACTTAGAGGTATTTACTGTGAAACAGTAAGCAAGATCTCTTTGCCTTGTATGAAACTGATATGAAGAAAGGATCAGAAAAACTGGACCCAAGGTGGACTCCTGAGAATATAATTTAGAGATGTTTAAATACAAATGCTCCAATCATTGATGTCTCCATTTTAATTTTGCTGTTGAGGGAGGGGAGAAAGCCTTTTGGAGAATGTTTCCATTTTTTCTCAAGTTTGCAAATATTAATACAGAGATCCACAACACAAAAAAATCCAGTTTTAAATAGAAGAAACTTTTTAGAAAGCCTGGCAGTGCAATTAAAGACAGCCAAAACATCTACCTGATGTTCATCAGGCACATCTTCTTTTGCCACATATTCTGAAAGTTTGCTTCTACAGTTTTATTTTCAGCTTTGCCTAGGAAAAAAAAGGCAAATGTCTATCTTTCTTGTGGTTTAATTGTATTGTTATGGCACCAAAGAATTGGGTGTGGCTACGAAGTGTATTGGAGACCTCTTTTTGAGGCTAGCAGTACTTTTGTTCTGCTGTTTGAACTCCACTGATTTCTGCTCTGTAATCTTGAGGCATTTTGTGAACATTAAAGAATTTAGCCTTCTAGCCTTATAACACAGACCGACTACAGTTTTTTAGCAATGTAACACAGTGGTGGTCAGCACCAGTCCCTGACACACACTGGAGTAGTGAACAGTTTGGGCATGGTTCCCATGCTGGGGTTATGCTGCAGGAAATGCAATTAAGCCCTCCCTACATAAAATGTTACTGGTAAATCAAATCTATGGCAAGATGAGAAAGCAAACCGTGAAGGACTGCTGGGACCAACAGTGTTGGTATCTTGAACAAATAGTGCCCATCCAGCTCAGCATTCACTGTTCAGTGAAGCAGCAGAGCTCCTGGGGAGCCATCTTTACCATTCCTCTGTGGCATTTTTCCTTTCCTTCCTTTCCCTTTTTTCCTCTGAGATAGGTGTGTGTGATTTTGCTGTAGGTTTGCTGGTCTTTTTGAAGACTGTTGTTTCTTAGAAGAGGGATTAGGCTGCTCACTTTTCGTAATTATCAAATTTAGGTTCACTTATTCTTTCTAAGTGCTTCTTCACAGGGTCCAAAATCCTATTTTTGAAAGCATAATGTTGATAAATACAGCAGTTAAGAATGACAGCAGAAGGGAATTCCCACTCTTGATGATTAGAATATGGAAAGTTATTTATCTTGTTTGCTATCAGTGGTGGAGCTCCTGCGAAAATTGCTGGAGACAATCGGGTCCATCCTGCCGTCATCTGTTTCTGAGTTTCAAGTTAAGAAAAGAAAATTTGCTAAATGGCTTCCCTCTTCTAGTGGAAGCTGGGTGCTGTGCAACTTTAATGGCTAGTGGGAAAATGCTTTTCAAGGAATCTTTGTCCTAAAAAAATAGAACCTATAGTGGACTATAACATATAAGCCAGCAAATAATTTCCTTTCTAAATTTTTCTACATAAAAAATGAGTGCTGTAATAAAAAAGAAAGAATTTGTCTATGAGAACATTTGACTTTCTCATGGAATCTCAGATTTGTCTGAACTGGGCCCTCATGCTGGTTCATGTCCACATAACTCATCCTTTACAGTCATAGACTGATGTGACACAGGGTAATAGAAAGTGATACATTGCCTGAATTTAAAGGAACACGGACTATTTCAGGATCGGCTGTGCGGTATGAGATCTGTATCAGATTTGAAACAAAGCTAACCAAGCAGACAGAGCAGTAAGATATCTATAGCATCCATTAATCAGTATATACTATACTGTTGTTTGTTTCTTTTTTTTTTATCGTGGCTTTTCTGTGTGTGTTCACCATCTAATATTATTTGCTTGATGCCTTTTAAAGCTAAGACACACAAGGTTACTTGGGAAACCTTTCCTCCTCTCTGTTCTTTTATTTCAGTATAAGAAATCATACTTCTCTAACCCCAAATGCTCCAACAGATTTGTAGATCATCAGTATGTCTACATAAGCTTATAGTCATTAAAATACCAAGGAGCTAGTGTTTTTCTTTGTTGTTTAGGTGGTTTTTTATGTCAGTGAATACAGGTCCTTTCATGCCATTACACATGGCAGGATCTAATGACTGGAGTGCCCATACCAGGACATTCCTACAAGACCTACCTTACTATCAGTTATACAAAACAGTGAATTTTGTTTCCTTGGATATTAGTAAAGTTCTTGGAGTCGTAGATTTGTGTTCTCACAGAAGCAACATGGCTCTCCATTGCTGAAATGCAAGTGTATTTTTCTGCCTTTAAAAAATGAGCTTTTTATAGTTGACATGTTTCTGAGGAGCTGAAGACATGCTTTTACCCTATTGTCTTCTGTCTTTCTCTCTGAAGCTTACTTGAGAAAATGGTCAGAAACTCCAGGCACCCTTTATTTGTCCTCTGACAGTACAGCCATCAATGCTGGGGACCTGTGCGTTTCCCTCCAACAGCCAACAGCTTACTTTGGCTTTGTATCAACTTGTCCTTTATCTCTGTTAAAATAAGTCTAGTTGTGCTCTATCCATACACTAGGAACCTCAGCAGAAAGACTGTCTTCAGTTATGGTGGCCTTGGTGGAGAATACTTCAGTAGAATACTTGTAGTATCAAGTGCAGTATTTGAAAACATGTGAGTAGAGCTAGCTTGCTATTTTGACTTTGTATTTTGACTTTAGTTAACTTATAAGCCTTTTGTTAGAAATACCATTGAGGAGAAAGCATTTTTCTGATGCTTTACAAAAAAGCTTTTCAAAACATATATGTTTTTTAAAAAGATTTTCGTCATCCAGAATTCCTTCCTTCCATTTAGAAATTTCACACTGTGCCCCCTCACTGTTCTATTATCTTTTATCATCCCTCTCTTGGTACACTATGTGTTTTAAAAGATTTTTCTTGGAAGGTGGTTTTCATTAGGAGTATCCTTACAATGTTAATCTTTACATGTTTCTTCCACCAAAGGACTATTCAGATTGTCCAAAGTCAAAATATGAACCAGGTGATCACCAGCACAGTTCGCTTAAAAGAGAAATTTTATTCAGGTTACCAAAATGTTCTGTATCAGAGATTTTGCATGTTAGGAACCTTTCTGCTGAGACTGTTGTAATAGAGAAATAACAATCCTTACAGTTAGCAAAAATTATGCATTTATCAAACAAACATACAGGTTGTGTGTCTTTAAAAAAGACTTTAATAACTTTGTGGTTCGTATTTCCTTAAAAAAAATTAACTCCACTTTCTCCATAGTATCGCTGTGACATTGGGTATGATTTAAAGTTTTAAAGCCAGACACCTTCTAGCAATGAGAACTTCAGATGCAAAGCCTGCTGAAACCATCTGAACTGCTTCAAAAAGAGCATCCTCCTCTCAGGGATCAGCTATTTTTCTCAGGTTTGAAATTCTAACCTGGTAAATAGCATCAACAGGGGACTTTTCCCCCAACTCTTTTGGAGAACCCCACAGATATGAATATCTTCAAAGGAGGATCTGTTAAAAAATGTAACAGTCTTCAAAGGGGAAACACCACCCTCAGCAATCTGAAGTTCTTTAAAGTGGGAGCCCACCAGCACTATGAATCCTCAGAGGACTAACACCCAGAGCACTGTGAAAATTTGTAAGAGAACAAGCCCTGTCTCCCGAATACCCAGTAGGCTATTATTTTCCTTTAAAAGGACTCTTACATGTGTACATTTATAATTACAGAAAGGGTCTTATTTAACCAGAGCCCTGTAGAACTCTCTTACTTTTAAAAACAAATATTGATAAAAAGAAAAGAATGACAGAGGAAAACAATTTGACTTTGCTATTTTCCTTTTTCTTCTTTTATTTATAACTGATCTCAATATAATACAACAATAACACTTGGGTTGTGTAGCTCTTTTGATCTCTGGAACTCAAAGTATTCTTCAAGAGTCGTGAAGAAATATTCTCTGAGCACAGTTATCTACTTATACTGCTGGTTAACTGGGAGTACAACTACTCTGTCAGGAAGCACATTTATCTCTTTTGTACCATTGCTGGGTATGTTCTTTCAAGAGCTGCTTTCTCTAATAAATATTCAAGGTTTTGGGTTTCTCCTCCCTCCACTTGTGTTCTGGCATTTTGTTAGGTAGGAAGCGCTAATATAGACATTAAAATCATTATCAATTTCCAGACTTACTTTCCAGGCATGCCCAGGTAAGTTGGGCAATGAGGCTGCCAGAGGGAAAGGATGCTGAGGTAGCTACTCAAGAGCATCCTTGGGTGCCTTTCCAAATATGAATGCAGGCATGCTCTTCAAGCAGGAGGGAATATAGAGTTGTTGGGAAGCAGAAGAATGCCGTTTTGCTGAGATGAGTATGGTTTACCTTACAGTAGGCGCCTGTATCAAAGCCAGCATCTGAAGTCAGTTCTCCTGAGTCCCATATCAGAAGGAGGGTGTTTTTTTGCAGGCTTTTTCCTCATCAGTCAGTAATAGAACCATGAAGGAAAGAAATCTTCTTGACCTCCGGGGTCTGTGAATGTATACCTTGAATACTGCAATTTATTAGTAAAATTTCTGACTTGTTGAAGAAATGGTAAGAATACCTTAACTGTACGTGTTGAAGCAGAAATATCATGCTCCATTCATGTATTTATTAGCTTCTTTTCTTTCACAATGCTGTATGATTTATGGTTTCTAATGCAACTGTAAAATCTGAATCTTTTATATCTTGCGTTTAGTGATGTTTGATGGTTTGATTTCCTGTTTCTAAACTGATCCAAAAAAAGTGTGCCAAGAATATGATGCCTGATAGTAGCCTCATCTTCCACCATATGAAGGAAAAAAAAAATCTTTTGCAGTAAATGCTAAATATCTTTACACTTCTTTGATGATAGAACAGTCTGATACTTGTTGTTTTTTTTCTTACTGAAAATAGCATCTTCTGTTTGGAAGTTACACAGATATATCCGGTGGGTGATGTTTGGGTCTGATACCAGTAAACACATTTATCCCATTCAGTGGGCTAACTGCATTTTGCTGTGAAGCACTGATAGTTGCAGCATTGTGTATATCCAGCAGCATCGTTGGGTAAATCCACTTGCAACATGTGAGGAAAAGAAATAAATAGGCAAGTCAAAGGATACTTTGATAGCTCTGGGCAGGTTGCAGCGAGTCTTTAACTGGTTGGAGGAATTTCCTTCCATTATGAGATCTGACAGTTAGTCCCTGCATCCAGATGTGACAATCTTTTACTACCTTTTTTTGCCACCTTTTAGGCCAGGTGGGAGAATTTGATAAAAGACAGATAACTATGTTCAGAGTAGGCTTTCCATTGCTGTAAAGCTCTCAAGGAGTCTCAGTGAAGCATAGCCCCATGGATGATCTCAGTCATATGAATGTAGACACCAATGTAACTAATGCTTTTGCTTTGCAAAGTATGTTTTCAGATGTGAAGCCAAAGAAAAAGGACAAAATTAGCACTAGTGTATCTGAATCCTTCCTTTAAAAATGAAACTTAAATTACTTGCTGAAAACATTTGTTCACTGGATCCTGCTGAAGCAAACTCTCTATTCCAAAATACAGCACTTATAAGAAACCAGGAATTAAATGTCTTGCAAGAAACATTTATACTCATTCTTACTGTAATTATGTTGCATTCAATGGAGTTACACCAGAGAGAAATGCAATGTCGTTATTCACAGGAGCTGGGAAGAATGTTTTTTCCAGTGAATCTTAGTCTTTGCAATGCAGAATTTACAAAGGTACTGGCAGAGGAGAATGGTGTAGAAAATGGCTGTAATACCTGTATTTTCCTACCCAGGTGTTAACTGCTTATAGTGTAGCAGCCCGAAACAATAGTTGTGAACTGAAAAGCATTTCTCCATTTAAAACAAAAAGCCATCACCTTTAAAGAATGAAATATCTGTGGCACACTTTAATGTTCAAGACCAAAAAGAAAATAAGAAGACTCAAAGTTTCCTGAATACCGTCCCAATTATATTTCATTTAATAACACTCAGTGAAATATCTAGTGGCAGGGGAAATGAAACTACATGATTTTATGGGATCATTCATCAAGAACTAATTGAAGCTTTCATACAGTTTAGTGCTGATAAAACACTGTAACAATAAACAATAACAAAATTCACCAGAGAAGGATTTGTTTTGCCGTGAGGAAAATGGTTCAGTTTCATCCTGGGGATTCCTGGTTAAAAGAGTCTCCAATTTAAAAAGGGATAAGCACAGGCTCCTGTGCATAATGACAGAGTGGGAGCTGTGGCAAATGTATTAGTATTGCTCCAGTGGAGCTATTCTCATTGTAAGTATTTGCTATTGTGTGTGGCTGAGGCAGGATGCATAACGACCAATAGGATTTTTTAAAGTTTGATTTTTTAAAGCAGTTCCCATGTAGTTTTATGAAAAGTAAATTACAGCTACAGTACCAGTGACTGAAGTTCTGATTCTAAATTTACTAACTAATCTTAGATTCACTGACTGCAGAAAAACTGTTCTTTCTTTGCAGAATCAGGTTAGTCTTACAGTGGTGGTTCTTTTAAACCTGCTGGAGTGATGCCTGTCGATATGTAAAGTGTTGAAATGAAACATGTTGGTTGTTCCTTTATTTCTGAGCTATTTTCTTTGATCAGAAGTTTTTGGGAGTCAAGAAATACAACACAGAATATCAAGAATGTATTACTGTTGATTTAAAGAATGAAAAAGCTAGTTTCATCAGACTGCATTAGGAACTCAGGGAAACTCCTAGGAAGGTGGGACTGTGGTTCCCCTGGTTCCAAACCTCACTATGCCACTTTGAGCAAATACCTTGAGTTCTTATCTTCTCCCCCTTCTCCCATCTTCAAATGCAAATCCTTCTGCAATCAGAATGTTTCGTGACATCTGTTTGTAGAACAGGCTGTCCAATGAACCTCTTTTGTCAGCTAGTGCTTCTGGAAGTACCATAAAGCAAAATACAACTGATAACACTAATGTGGGACAATTCTAGATGTGTGATTTTATCCTAGATCATGCAACAGGAAACGTCATGCTGCATGCCCATTTGTCTGTAAAAAGTTGATTCTGTACTCACTTTTGTAAATTCCCAGACACTCCAACTAATTGATCATTTGGATGAATGGATCAGAGGAGGGTAAGACAAGCAATCATACTTTGATAATTAAAGCTACTTTATTACTTTTCTGTTTGGAAGTGTAAAGTATATATATCATATAAACATCCTACCCAAATTTTAGTGGTTCTTTATTTTTTTGTTTCCTCAAGGGTAGTAAAAGACTTAAAATATCTTCAAATAATAGTTGGAGTCTATCTTTGAGTCTGATACCCACAGTAACAGAATCAATAGGGCATATTTTTCCTCTCAGGTACACATGTACATATCCATCACCTTAAATCAGTCATTGCTGTCATGCTCCTCACTGTCATGTTAGCAGTGGTGAAAGTTATAAAAGGGGACTAGCTTGATCAGAATGGTGAACCCAAGGTATGGTGCTTTATACCTGGTGATGGATAATTTTTATGGACCTTAAACACTCAGGCGGGTTGGAACTCCAATTATAACCATGTAAATGTAGAAGCAAGGTTCAGATTTAGACAGATCAAAGACCAAGATTAAATGCATCTATCTCCATGTCCCACAGGATGTTATTGTTGCCAAAGTTTGGAAATATTTCGCCTGAACTCAGATTAAACGTGATATGTAAGTGAAGTGAACACATAAGGACATGATATAGGAGTGGCTGATCAATATTTATTTAAGGGTAGATGTCTTTAAGTCACTGGTATGCAGAGCTTGGATAAACCCTGAGTTTTCAGTGTGTTACATATTATCAAATATTACTTTTCTATGTAAGTTGAACTGATATTTCTAAGGATAGGGCTACATGTTCTGCATTTCATTTACCCCAATAGAGCTTATTAAAAATAATAATCTGGTATTTCACATTATAGTAGTAGAAAGAAGATGTAATGCATGGACATAAGTGTTTTCTCTGGGTATATAATTAAGCAAAAGGTTGCTTTCAGCTGACAGCCAAAAGATAGATGGTATCTTTAGGATTGCCTTTTACAGTTCTTTTGAGGCTTCTGAATGGTCACATATTCCAAGTATTTTCTTCCTCTTGCACTTCTACTGTCTCATTACTTTTTTTCTTTTTGTCTTCATCTTTCAGTGCCTCACTTCATCTTCTTCCCATAGTTGCTGTATAAAGGCTTCCATCTTGGCCAGCACAGGCCTTCAAACATAGAAAATGGAACAGATTCTCAAGGGGAAGAGCTGCACTAAATCCAGACACCATCAGCCGTGCACAGAAAGGACGCAGTAGGTTGCATCATATCTGGGGACTATTTGTGCTCCAGTTGACTGAGAATGACACTTACCTCTTCCATTATCCATGCTTAAAAACAATCGAAATGGAACCTGCATCTGTGGCAGCCAACACTATACCCATCCTCTTCTGCCCCATGTTATGTGGCTGTGACATTTTAGGACCATAGTCTTTAAAGCAGGGAATGCAAATTCCTGTGTTGACCTGCCAGACAAATTTTGTGTACATCTTATTGCTCAGCTGAAGTATGTTATATCCAAACTTTAAAAAATTATATAGCTTTTGGAGGGAAATTGTGTATATCATTGTGATACAATATTCCTATGCACAGCAAGCAGAACTTTCTCTTTATTTGAATGCGAACTATTCCTAACATCTCTCTGATTCCCAGAAACAACTCTTTCTGTATGAAAAGAGCATGCACAACCCATCAGGCTTTTTTGAAATTCATGTACTGCATATTTCTCAGTCATTGTGTGCACTGGCTTTTTTTTTTATTTTTTTAATTCTACAGGATTAGCTATATTTATTGAACTATAATCTAATTTTGTTTTAGTGCCAGAAGTTAACCTTTGACTTTTGATCATTTTCAGTATTATCACCATTTTGTAGGCTGGTTTTCAATTTAGTCAGAAATGTCTGTGACCTGATCACAAAGTGAGAAGCTGGGGATAAGGAAGACTGATTTCTGCCTTGTATTTTTTTCACAGTCTGATCTTTCCTCCCCCCCCATTTGTCGTTATTGTGGTGGTTGGTTATGAATTCAAATTAGGAAATACATAAAGAAAAGCCATGTGAAGTCCTATGATCAGCATCAATAATTTCTATACAATGGCCATTGCTGAGGCTGCCATTGAATATTCACTAGTAGGATAAGCATCCTCAAATGTAAACTCTGATTCAGAAAACCATTTAGGAATATCCCTAATTCCCACTGAGGAAGACAGATACCTAATTTGCAGTATGTATTAGAACTACTGACTTATTCTAAATTGAACACAGGCTTAAAAACTTTGCTGAATAAATGCTTGCCATTGAAATCAAACCATGGAAACAATTGAGTTGCACTGGAATCAGCCATGCTTATCTATTATGTAATGAATGGAAAGCTTTCTGAAGGGTAGCAGTTGTAGCACCGATAACATAGATGCACACCAAGATGTTCATCTATGTCTATGTTATTTTATGTGAAAAATAGGTGTAAAAAATATACATAATGAGTAAAAATAGGATTGTTTTTGTAAACTTCCATCATGTACAAAGATGAAACAATGAGAAATCATTCTTGGTTACTTCTTGTCTATAGATTCAAAAAAATCGTTTTGGAGGAATGTGAAAGTGTTATCATGTCATGTATCTCTCTATATTATTAATAAATATATGTTCAGTCCATAGTGCCTGCCATTTACAGACTTTTCACATGTTATGTAATGGCGTAGACTTTGAGTTGTTCCTACTGTGTGTTGTGCAGGATAGGAAGAGAAATTCAAAGTTGCTGTTTACTGTTTCAATTTAGTTGCACTAGTTGCACTAGTATCCAACTTCAACTTGGTAAATTTAAAATGTTCTAAGTTCTGCTGAGTGACTTTTTTCTTAAGTGACTGATATTTCACAAGACAAGAACAGTACTCCTTACACATTGTTATTCTTTTAGCCATGTTTTTTTAAGGCAAGGCAAGCTGCCTTAGAGAAATACAAATACACCTTGGTGATTCCCCTATCCTTACACAATTATCTACACATTTTGCTATGTATTTTCAACATCAGATTGTGTAAAATGGGAAAACAAGGAAAAGGAAGATTATACATAGTGAATTATATTGATATTTCCTAAAAAGGTCAGCTGTGGAATTTAGGATTAAATGTGTGTAAACTAACTTTTAATGTATGCGGTGCCCATATATGTATCTGAGTTTGTCACCACAAATTTCTTCTTAACTTGAAAGGCATTTTCATGTGAGCATTCCTCAGACTTACATTAGGAATATATTTTAGGATATTAAAAAATTGCATACTGTAAATATTTATATTGAGTCAGATGAAATCTATCTATAGCATCTTATTCATACACTTTCATCACAGACCTTATTCTTTTCTACCCAACATGCTGTCTCTGGGCAGACATTTATACTCCTCTTAAGGTGTTTCAGGTTCTGTTTTTCTGTGACAGAAATAACAGTAACATCTGAGGTGGTAGAATAATAAGCAAGCCAAATAAAGAAAAGCCCTGCCCTTACCTGGGATCAGAATGCTTCCTGTTCTTTTGTCTGAGCTTCTTTGGCAGAGTCTCTGTTTGACTGTGCTCTTCTTGTTTCAAAGATATATCAGAATGCTTAAAGACAGGAATAAAAATAAAAATTGAAAAAGACTGGAATGAAAGACAGAAATAAAATACTCTGTGTTCAACAGTAGACAAAATAAATAGGGAGACGGGCTAAATGGGCTCACTTTTATTTCACCAGCTGTACTGCAGCTGTAGGAAATTCTTCAGTAGGTATCTGGTTCAGAAAGGTCTATGGCATAATCCACTACATCACAGAATACTTCATGGCTCCCTAAAAATTGTTTACAATGTGCTAAAAAGCAAAAAAACAACAAACAAAAAAACCCACAAAAAACAAACCCCACAAATACCCCAAAAAAGCCCCCAAACAAAACCAGAATGTGCTGAAGGAAATGTGCTGGAGGAACAGAGAAGATCAAACATTTCACCAAAATCTTAAATGGTGAGATAGTTAAAGAAAATGCAGATCTTAAAAAGTGAAAGGAAAAGAAAAATACCCTGTGCAGTACCTGTCAATCTGACCCAGGGAAAGCAATTAATGTTGACATCCCAAAGCACACACCCTCTTCATCCTGGTTTTTTACAGGCAGAGCCCACCCTACTTTCTGCCTGGGACCACAGTCACTTCCCAAGCTGCAGGAAGGTTACACACACTCACAAACCAGAGCTAATCCAGACCTTGAAGGCTCTCCCTGCACCTTTATGATGCCTACAAAACCCATCAAGAGGATTAATAGCACCTAGAAGTGTTACAAAGCAACAGAGCTACAGGTTCATTTCAAATCCTCCCAGAGATACCAGGACATCAAGCACCCCAGACCTCCCAGTCCCACTCCTTTCTGCCTCAGCAAAGTGTCGTCATTGCTCTACAAATTACCAGAGACAGGGAGGGCACTGCAGAAATATCCTTACCTGCATAGACATTTTTCTGTTTGTTGCACAGTCCTTTCCCTATTTTCAGTCTTAATTTCTACGCATTCCTTGACTTGTTAATCTGTTTACAAGGCTACTCTAGCATTTTACCAGATAACTAAAGAACAATCTCAGATGGAATAGTTTTAATTTCCAGTCTGAATTTATTTGTGACCAATTTGTAACCACCTAATTGCGTGCCTGCACTAAACGGGAGTTTTCCCATTGAGTGTAATTGGATCAGGCCCCAAACCGCAAAGACAGCTGCTTTTATTACAGTGTGGAAAACAGGCAGGGTCTGGGTGTTACTGTGTAATGACAGCAGTAAATTATATTCCAAGGGCAAGATCAGAAGCTGGTGTAAATCAATACAACACAACTGGCTTTTAAAAAGTTGTATCGGTGTGCACAAGCTGCTAGTTTGGCCCAAATATTTTCTCAGTAGATTTTAAAGCTCGACCTGCTGCATAATGCATGCTGGAGAATTACTTCCAGCAGCTCCCGCACCAAGCCGAAAATGCCTGACTGAACCCAAGCCTGTATTTTAGAAAGTCATCCAAACTTGATTTAGAGACTATGTATCATGGAGAATCTGCCACACTCCCAGAGATATTTTTCAAATGTTTACTCTTTGTTCTTAAAAAAAAAAAAAAAAAGAACAAAAACCAACCCACTTTTTTTTCTGCCTCACGAATATGTCAAGCTCTAGCTAACCTTCCTAACTCTTTTTTACCTACTACATGTAAGATCCTCTTCATTCCGATTTCTTCTTTTTGTATTTAAACAGCTGAAATATTGTTGTGACACATTTTAGTCTCTGCACTGGAAAAATGAGTTGATTAAACTTCTTTTTTATTTGGTCATTGTTTTCCAGTTTTCCAAATCAAGTGTTTTCCAAGGCCTTTCTAATTTTTCAAATTCACTACACTGCTTGCTTTGTAAGTTGAGTAAGTGGCTTCTGGTGCAAAAATTTACAGTCTAAGGCATTTATCTAGAATTAGAAAGAATAACGTTTGACTGTTTCCTGGGAGAGAAAAATGAAAACTACCAAACAACAGCTACATTAATTTGACTATGGTTTAGCGTGTTTATAGGGCATGATATATGTAATGGAATTACTCTGTGGAACAGTCTCAGTTATTCTGAGTTTATACACACAATTCACTGATTTCCCTACATCAGGTGAGATTTTGAAAGGCATGAAGCTACACTGCTTGAAGCTAGTTCTGAAAGTTTAATCAAATTTGATTTCCCTGAAGATAATACTAAAACTTACTAATTTCCAATTAGGAAAAATAAAAATCATTGCTTTCCTCCTCCTCAGAAAAACACAAAATATACTATAGTGTGTTTGGTTTTGTAAAGGTAAAAGTCTTGGTGACTCTGTAACTAAGTCTTATGCTTAATATGTCTTTGAATATGTTTTAAAGTTGTCCAGGCAGTGCCCCAACCAAATGCTACCCTCAGTTTTCAGCAGTAATAATCAGGTGTAACAGGAAGATTGCAATGACAGTTTTAGTACTTGCCTTTTGTTTCAAAAGGAAATTTGGCCAGAAAGGCTTTACTAGCCTGGGAATAAATGAAACTGTCAACCTGAGAGTACAACTAAATTGGTAACTGCAATCCAGTACATGTTATGTTCATTTCTACAAGAGCTTCATGTTGGAACATCTAACAGGGATACAGCACATGCGGCAAGGTATATAGAATCGGAAATGGAAGGAAGTCTTTCAAAAGGACAAAAATACAGAAAACCAATTAAACCAAAATTTTATCAACTAGTTCATTAAAACATAATAAGCAATTTAAAAGCCAGCATTTATTTAGCACTGCAAGAATAATCTGAGTGCGAGCCCTGTTAACTTCAGTTGTCCAAATCAAGTAGGATCTGTCAAGGAGGTTCTCATCAATCTCATATAATGACTACAGAAGCATTTAGCTGTTCTGAAGGGCACAGCTGGATTTTCATCCAACCCTTTCATTTGGAAGCTCTAATTTAACACTTAGAGGAAAACTCCTGTGTTGCTCTGTCAAACTTTGTCTGGATAAACTTTTTTTTTAAAAAAGGAAGAATTCTCTTGGTAAATAAAATTCCAAAGTAAAAAGTATTGCTTACTGTATATCATTGCAAGTTGCATTAATTTTGTAATAGTGAAGGATGCATCCCACAGAGATGGCTTCACTAGGCCACCCTGATAACTCAGCCTTACAATGATATGTTGTGAGATTTGAACTGAGACTAGAGTTTATCTCAAGAAAAGGAGTAAGAAAATAAAGTTTACTCCCAAAATTGACAGGAGGGCAACAAAATCCCACAGACCAATGTGAAAAACACTCAGAAAATGATCCTGAAGTCAGAAGGTGTTGGGTTATTCACAGCATGAATTAAAGGAAGGATAGGAGGAAAAAAGTGTTGCAGATTTTAAGTGTCTGCGTACGAGATATATGGGCAAGATATATGGGAGGATAAAGAAGGAAAATTAGGCACCTTAGTACCTGAACAAAATTATAATGGACACTGCAGCATAATGCTCGTCATCAGAATGTGAATGTAAGCTTGTTTAAGAAGTTTAGGAAATGAAGAAAGGAAGAAAATAGAGTGGATATTGCCTTGGTAGTATTGTGTAGAATATAGATGCATTTAAAGTCTCTGGGGAAAGAAATAGAATGCCATGTAGAGATATACCAGAGACTATAGAACTAGAAAAATAAAGAAAAGGGTTGGGTTGTTTGTTTCCTTTTCCTGTGTTTTTTGTTGTTGCTGTTTTTTTAATGTGAAATAAAACCCCAAAACAACCAAAAATTTTAATAGCAACATTCACAGCATGGATTTGTAACTTACTGGAGATTTGAACCACCTGAGTGTCTGTTGGGAAGGCAGTGCAGCAGGAACCTAACTGTGTGGCAAATTGTGTTGATGAACAATTTTCTGTACAGGAAGTAAAGCAAACAACAAGAAAAGAAGATTTTTATAATTCAGTTCTAAGCGGTTGGTTCAGGACTGCACAGAGAAGTTTTGGAACAGCTAAACAAGGCAAGAGGTCTGCAAAAGGGTTTTAAGAGTTACAAGGAATCAGAAATTGAACATATGTTAAGAACACATTCTTCTCCAAGAAAAAACCCCAAAACTGCTACCCCTTGTACTACAAGGGAAGGAATTGTCAGTTCCTCTCAACATTGGGCAGGCTACTGCCCTCCTTGGCACTGGGCAGCCTTCAGCTTCTATGTGCTTGATGTGGACTTTCTTCTTCAAGAGAATGTGCAACAATTAAGGTTAGAAGAAGGATAATCAGATGTCCAGAGTATTTGATGTCAGGAGCAAAATTAATTGAATTGACATATTTTAGTTCAAAAAGAAAAGATTGAGAGGGCAAGAAAGAAAGATGATACCTATCTTTGATTATATGAGACATTTTGGGAGAAAAAAAAAAGAAAAATGATTGAATAATCCATTTTCTGTGTCAGAGTGGCTGAGAAAGAAAGCAACAGAATAGAATTGCAGAAAATCATGTCTGACATGAGCAAAACCATCCTAGTGATAAAGATCATCAATAATAGAGAGAAGATGATCTAGAAGCTTTATTGAGTTCTCATCAGCTGGAGATCTTTTAGAACAGGCTAGCCATGTACCTACCAAGGATAACAGATGCATAAAATATGAGAAGGGATAAAATAACTGATTTCTTGAGGATCTCTCCAGTTCTGACTCCAGTGTTGCTTATTCCTAACTTTGAAGGTAATAATTTCCAGGAAATGAGGTTAATAAAGACAGGAAGAAATTTGTTCTGCACAAAAATCAATAGAGAGATACAGCCCAGACAAATTGCTTATTTTCTTCAGCTTAAGTCTGCAATAAGATACATGTCTTTATTTAATGAAACTTCCAACAACATTTCTACATACTAATTTTTCTAATATTTAGAGATTCATATCCTTAGCTTTACAAGTTCACATTATTGGGCGCTTTTTGTAGGTTAAATTAAGCATGTTCATACCTTTGCAAAAGAAATACTTCATATTCATTTTAAGAATATTTCCTGCTTTATATCCTTCGAGATTTGGAGTGTCTTATCTTTTCCTTTAATTTTATTCACACGCTTGGTTGTTTGGGGTTTTTTTTACACACAAGGGGTTTTCCTTTCCAGGCCCTGGTGAGTAGTCTCCATTTGGCTTCCGTGTACTCATATTATAAATGTAAAAATTTTGGTGGGATGTAAAATCTCTTCCTCTTCATATCATAAAATAAAATTAGGGAAGAGTAGTTAGCTATATTTTCTCTTTGCCCGAAGAAGAAGGTTTTGCTTCATTCAGTCACACTGCACCTGACATCATATTTGTCATAGTCAAATCTGGGTGCTAGAGGAGAAATTATAGAGGCAAATGCTTGTTCAGATTAGGACGGAGTGGGAAATCATTTTTATAATCAGTGAAATTTTTGAAATGTTTCCAAAGTTTCCAATTCTTTGTCAGGACAAATCCCAAATATTTCTGAATTATTTTTTTTTCAACTCTTAATCTGTTTAATTTGGAAAAACATACCAGAGACCTCACTAGAAGTATAGTATATACAAATTCAGGTACCTGCATACATGTTCATCGCTTCCTAACTAAATGTCCTGACCATAAAGCAACTCTTCAGAAGTGATGTTTTTTTCTCATCCTTTATTTGGGGCAGAGATATTTAATAATTATTCCTAAATTAAAGAATAGTTAATTTTAGATAGTTTCTAAAAATTCACAAGTGCAGATTGACCCTCATTATCTTACCCATCTATATGCAGCCTGAGTGATCATTGTGCAGTTAGATGACAAGCTAGCTCATTTTTTCCCAATATGCATTCAAACTACATACAGAATATTCATGATAAAGTTACTTTCCCACAAAAAGTTGTTTGATAAATAAGCAATTTCTGCCCACAAATCACTCAAAAATGTATAGCTGGTATTCTGAGTGTAGACAATGCAGGAGATATCCTTCCAACTGCTTCAGTGAAGCTATGTTTATTTATCAAAAGTAAGAGCAAAGTTCATCGTCAGAGTCTCAGTCAACATATGAAATGAGTAAGGTATTAGTGTTTTCCTTGTAGTTGTCTCTCTTGGCTTTTTAAAATTTTATTTAGCTACATCAAGATTTGGTTGTTTATAGCTGCTGAGTATTTAGAAGATCCTGGCTAGAAGGTACAAACTGTAAATTCTCAGGTAGGTCATCTAATAAATAGCGTATTTCTGTCTCTCTTCATGTCACAAAACTATAATTCAAAACACAGGATTTTAAGACAAAATTATAATTTAGGGACTGCAAAAAAATCTAAGAAATTTAAAAAACCAAACCAATCCAATCCCTAAATCCAAACCTCTCCACTATTCAGTCTTTGTTACAGTGCCACATGTATCCAGACCCACTTTGCTATATGTTCTCTGACCTGTTGTCCTGCCTTTCTGTCATTTTGGACCTTCCAGTGACTTTTCCAATGACAGTTGAAATACATAGGCTTGGGTTTCTTCCAGGGAGCTGTATTGTTATAATTTTGTATGGCTGACATAAATATTTTTGATGGAATGCATTATAGGAGCAATAGGCATTGCAATTTCTTCCTGAAGTACATAAAACATGCAAGTTAAAATACTGCCAGGTTTTCTGGCCTCTTCTGCCTAGATAGATACAGTGAAAAGGCATCTGCCAGGGAATATCACATCCTTGGTTACTAGCAAATATTTTTATTGGTATGTAAGTCATGTTAGAACTTCTGCTTTTACACTTTATGATGGGGTGATGCATAACTACCACAGCACATTCAGCCTGAGAGGAGCTCGTTCTGGAAACCGGTGTTCTCCAGAAGGTTTTAAACATTGTTGCAGCAAATGCAGCATCCAGTGAAGTGACAGCACAAACCAATTTAAATAGCTGACATTTCATACCTGCACTCTGTTTAATATGAAGTATAATGGTGTTCTAAGAAATTTATAAGGCACTCCTGGATTATTTTTTTGACAAAACTTTCATGTTAATGTATTCTGCTGGCTTAACTTTACTGTATAGCCTGCATAGACTGCAGTCTATACAGTATGGGATACTGTATATCTGTATGGGATAGGAGTTCTGCTAAGTGTTGGTTGAAAAGCAGTGGGACCCCAGGCTGGGTGATCTCACATTGGGAGTTCCCAGAGTGCAGTAGCCTGCAGCCTACTGTGTAGCCCACATTACCAGCAGAAACCTCTTGTACAGGGACTGAGGAAAAAACCTTGGATGAGTAAACTGCTCTCAGCTTCATCTCTTACTTTCATAGACAGGAGTGTAATCTAATTATAAATCATATTTTAAAGAAAATACTTTGCAATTCCATTACATATTTCCAAAATATACTTTTAAACTGAGAATGTTTGAAGGTTCACTCACACGGGAATGTTACCTGTGTGGTACTTCCTATCCTGAAATGTTTTTTCACGTGCATTGCTCGGTAATTACATTTCAAAACTGAATTGATTTCTTGTATGTCAATAATTATTAGAGATTAAATGTCCAATTCCTGTCACCTAGGTGAGTATCTAAAGTTCGAGCTCTTCCGAGAGACTTATCTCACACGGTCTTGGTTTTAGGATACTTTTTCTTATAAAATGCCCTTCTACTCTCTGTCTCCCTTTGGCTAGTGGATGTCTTTTCATTCTCACTCCTCTACTGTGCTCTTTAGAAATGATTCAGTGAAGCAGCACTGACCCCCTTGTACAAAATTCCCAGTGTACGTTGAGAATTTATCTTACTTCTGCTGTGTGTTATAATTACAGGTTCCAATCAAAGTACATCTTTTGAGTTACAAGTTTGTGTCATTGCTTTAGAAGAAATGCAAATGTTATGTATTTAACATGCAAATGAAGTGAAGTAAATATAATGCATGAAGTCTGTATTCCATCTCAGAAGTAATCGTAATGTGTAATAATTCGGCAGCCAGGTTTGACAAGGGAGAAGGCACAACAATTTTTATTTACTGCAAGAGCACTCATCTCTGTCTGACCTCTCCTAGTTCTGGTGACTTTTGATGTAAATTTGGCATTCTGATTTCTATATGCAACTACAGACCCAGCTGTACTACCTTTGCTTTATCTCACTGGCACAGTCACAATCATCTTTACAACTTGATGGTTCTGTGTGTAGTAGTGAGCACATATTTGTGTTTAAGAAATATGGAACGGTTTTAAGTTAGAACAAATGTCTACTGTCTAGCAAAAGATGGTGTGGGAAAGTGATAGAAATAGGATAGTACTGCAATAATTCTGTATTTGGCATACATCTGAGATTCTGGCACATTAGAAATTAGTGGAGGGTTGCACTGGGATGTCTCTGCTGGAGAAGTACCAAAGAAGTTGTCTTCTGGGACTGGCTATCAGAATGCTGGCCTCCAAAATACACTGTGACAGTGGTTTCTGTGAGTTACCCTTGCTTTCTGTAAGATACAATTTTCTTTTCTTTGTTTTATACCTTTATACATTTGTTTTTATTTTACAAGTTTTTGTCATTGCCTTCTTTATCGTCTTTTTTTCTTTTTCTTTTCTAAATGTTAGAGTCCCAGCTTATTCTGAGAAGTAAACACATTTCAACCCTCTTATCATCCTTTAAAGTTTTCTATGTCATAAGGTGAGGTAAACACAACTTAACACATTTGGAATTACCTTGAATGCATAACAGCATGATTATATTAATTTGGTTCAACCTCTGCAACCTACATGACTTGTGATGTAGTACAGCTGAGTTTATTAATTACTGAATAGTTAAATATTGCAGGGACATTTTCATAAGCAAATGAATTAAAGCATTGCTACTTACATACAGGTTTTTTCAAGGTTTCATTTGTAAATGAACCTAGGACCTGCATTACTTGTTTTATTTTAGTGGTAATTGTATTCTGCCCATTACTGTAAATTTTAGTTCAAAACAATCTGTAAACTCAGGGAAAATAATCCTAAATTCTAATCAGATTTGCTATGATTTTGTTTTAAATTTTTTTTAACAGTTCTGTTCAGTATGTCAGCTTTACTCTGTGAGAAACTCCCTTTCAGCACAAATGGTAGGCTATAGATCTCATCGCTACCTCTGCCATGTTAGTTGAAAAGTCTCTGGTACCTGATCAAAGCAATGTTTCACTGTCTGATATCACTGAATACATGGACTGCTACTTTTTTGGTACCTGATAAGCTTAAGAGTAAATCACCAGGAGTAGGTAGAAGTAATAGGTCATTTAAAAAAATGAGAAAGTAATTCTTATCTAATAAAGATTCTGAGAAATTTAAGTTATGTGTGTTACAAATATATCGAACAGACAAGAAGAAAATTGCTGAAACTCTCATCATCCAGAAGATGACAATCAGAGTAAAACGGTCATTTTATAATGGCACAAGCAAAAATGACCTTTTGTGCGTATTTATTTGTTAGGAGTAAACTTTTAAATGCAGTCTGCCATTTCAGAAGTGGCTAGTGAAACTATTTCATTATTGCAGTAATGTAATTAGAAATCTCATAAGCAATCAGGCAGCCAAATTTTGCACCAGCTGTAAGCAAGTAAAACAAAAAGTGACAAGTGGACCAGCAAGTAATGAATTA
The DNA here is from genome assembly GCA_022605575.1 of Laterallus jamaicensis coturniculus. Taxonomy (NCBI): domain Eukaryota; kingdom Metazoa; phylum Chordata; class Aves; order Gruiformes; family Rallidae; genus Laterallus; species Laterallus jamaicensis. The sequence continues at coordinate 2,143,985 of JAKCOX010000027.1, forward strand.
CAATAACCCAGGTGAGAAATAAAAGACAAATATATGAGTGTCTTGGCATTCCCAGGAGAAGTAATGTCTATAGGCTGGAAATGATCCTAGGACAGAAATAAAACGGCTTTGTAACATGATTAATATAGACATCATAATCACACCTCAGAATAAAACCTAATTTTTAGTGAAACCTGAGACTTTAGGGGGAGTATACAGGTGTCAGAGAGAACAGTCTAGAACCTAGAAATGAAATACAGTCACCTTGCTTTGGAAGCCTGATGAGTAGTGTTTTTTCCTTCTGCCTACATTTAGTTTAAGAAAATCAAATTATATCCAAACCTGTATATCCTAGTACTGTTTGAAGAATGTGGAGTTATAAAATTGAGTGTCCCTAACCTTAGCTGTATAGAGTGTAGGCTGGACTGGACTCCATGGCCACAAACTATTGGTTACTGGGATATCCTCTCTAAGCTTTGGTGGGAACTGATGCCTTACTTTGGGTGACTGAAATTAAATCAGATAAAGCCCACCCAGAGAAGCTTAGATAGCAAGTAATAAATATGTGTACTACCTGGGCATATTAGGAGCTGAAACTAATCAGTCCAATAAAAGAAGCTGAAACTAATCAGTCCACAATAAAAGTGAATGAACTCCATGTGAGAGCAAACTAATAGTAATTTCTGAAAACATAATTTCTTTATTATATCTATTTTCTACCTGAAATTGGTCCTCTGGGGTAATTAGGAAAGGCTGCCCAAAATATCTGATTTTTCTTTTTTTAATTAAAATATCTTTCAAAGGACACTCATGGCAAATATGTCTAGGAACATTTTCAATTGACTTCACAGGTCAAGTCCTGACCTTCTTGTGGGAAAAAAGTGTATTCAAACATAGAAAGCTTGAATGATATTAGTGTTTCAGTTTTCAAAGGAATTCAAGAGACTATAGAGAAAATTAATCAAATAGCAAGTCCTGAAAATGCAATATGAGCCTGCGTTTCTGAACATCTTTGAGCATCTCTCTGGAGCTGTTTTGAAGAAAGTAAGGAGCCCTGTATAAGATACACAACAGTAACTCTACGTCACCTATTTTTCTGAATGCCTGAACTTTTCTTTTTTTTTTTCCCAAAGAAAGGGAAATATAACCCCATTTTTTAAAAAGAGAAAAAAGGATGACCCAGGGAAATATAAGCTGGTTGGTCTCACCTCTGTGCCTGGCAAGATCATTGAGCAGATTCTCCTGGGCACATCATGCGTGGCAAATTTGGTGGCCTTTTATAACAACATTACAGCACTGGTGGATAAAAAAAGTGCAGCTGACATTATCTACCTGGACTTGTGCAAAGCATTTGACAATGTTCTGTACAATGTCCTTGCCTCTAAATTAGAGATACATGGATTGGCTGGATGGATCAGGATGGATAAAGAATTGGTTGGATGGTAGCATTCAAAGACTTGTGGACAACGGCTTAATTGTGCTGTGGTCAACACGCTGGAGGGAAGGGATGCCATCCAGAGGGACCTTGACAGGTTTGAGGGATATTTTTTTTTGAGAGAATTTTTTTACTGTGAGGGTGATGAGGCACTGGAACAGGTTGCCCAGAAATGTTTTAGATGTCCCATTCCTGGAAGTATTTAAGGTCATGCTGGATGGGGTTTTGGGCAACCTGGTCTAGTGGAGGGTGTGCCTGCTCATGGCAGGGGTGTTGGAACTAGGTCATCTTTGAAGTCCCTTCCAACCTAAACCGTTCTATGACTCTATGATTTTATGATTCCATGATTTTATGAAGTATGTACTGCTCTCTGTATAAATGTATGTACATGTATCTGCAGTGTTAACATGCTGTAAATATTTCTTCAGTACCATTGAAAATATTAATGCTTTAAGAAAAAGGAACTAACTGCTGCAGCTGCTTTGTTGATCTGTTAATACATATCATACACTATAAGAAATGTCATCTATAATGGGGAAAAACAAAAATACAAAGACGTATAGATTGGGACATGGGAGACCAATTAAAAAAGACACAAGAAATGCCCTGGGCAACATGGAGTCAAGGATATACTAAATACTTAATCAAGCTTTAATGCATATGTCCTCTGATTCAGCCTTCTAATGTCACTCCTTTGGCTTAATCTCAAGTTTCTTTTTATCTAGTTGTATCACGCATTGATTTGGAACTGGTAGGCTTTCAAAAGAGCCTTCATTACCTAGGGTATAATCTTAGTCTCAAGTAGATAAATATTGCGGTGAGTTGTTAAGAATAAGTGTCATTTGTGTCATTTGGAAGAGATAAAAATGTTACAGGGAGGACATTTGTAAAAAATGGAAACATTTCTGTACGACATCACTTTGACATCCTCCAGTAAGAGGAACAACAGTGCCAGGACAGCATTCAAAAGCAAGTAAACCCTATCCTTAAAGAGCCAGGCGACTTTTAATGTAATGTATCGTTTCATAGAAGTACTGGGTTCTTCCTTTAACTTTAGACTTGTCACCCTCTCCAGCTGAGGTGTGAAATAACATAAACAGATTTTTCTATTGCTGCTTATCAACAAAAGTTAGTTTTAGTCTTCCTTTTAATTCACAGTGATGTAAAGTCACTCTTGTAGAGAAGGGGAGCATAGGCTTGCATTGCCTAAAACCTTGGTATGAGGGTGATTTGCACTCCGGCTGCTGATCAAAAGAGTTGTCCACATGTTGTTAATACATAATGAAAGAGTTCTTAACAATGTATATTTTCCATGGTTGATCCAGGATTGCTTCCACAGAGACAAATTCCAGCATGCACTCTTTTCTTCAAATTCTGTCTTCCAATAGTCATAAGAAGATGAATATGTAAATACATTAATATAAACACCTAATATTTTTAGTCTTAAAGATGTCTAACCTATACACTGTGTGCTTTATTTGTATTAAAGCGTATATGATATTATGTGTAGATGTGTTGTGCCTGTCCACACATTATTCAGGCATACTGAAAATGGAGATTCTATTTACTACAGTGAGTTGAGATCTCTTTTCACACTATCTGATTGTATGTTTTTGCATAAGCAGAAAATTGATCTCAGAATTCAGTCAGCAGTTTCCCTTGCCTACCCTTCCTTGTTGCGATCTTGGAAAACTGCAGCAAGGTGTGGCCTAGGATTGCTTTTCACCCAGGCTTGTGGTGGTATCCAATTTCCTAACAAGGAAGAAAAGTTTTGGAATTACTGATTTAGACCTGTTGTGGCCGCTTTGTTCAGCCTTTTTAAAAATCTCTTGCTTATGTCCCAAGAATGAGTTTGTTATACAACATATTTTTTAATAAGTCATTTCATCAACTGTAGCTGTAGCTGTAAATACAGCTCTGGGCTGTAGCTCAGAGCAGCTAATTTGCAAGTCCTGTTTAAGAGACAAAAACAGTGCAAACTAAATAGAGGGGAAGCTGTCATCTATAATGTATATTAAAAACATAATAAATTCAATTAAAATAAGGTGGTATCAGATCTGTTTAATCTCAGAAATTCTTGACTTGTTTAAAAGCTTAAGCCACACATACTAAATGTTCTTTTAAAAGGTGTGTCATTATTCTATGATTTTCATTTTCTGACATTAATTGATCCAGACTAACTGCCTTCTGCCAAATTTCAGTTTGAGAGATAGGGCCTTGTTTATTTATTAATTTACTACAAAACATCAAAAATGCCCAGCAGGCTACCAAAAGCAATGATCAATCACATCTAATCCTAGATTATGAAGTTGATTTTTTTCCCTCCCTTCCTCCTCTCACCTACTTTTATTTAATTTCTTAAATGAGCTGCAGTGTGGGAACTGTGCGGAGCATTTCTATATCTACACACATTAAGTGTTCTCACCTTTCGGTGGGATCAGGATTTCTAATCTCAGCTGCAGCCCCAGCAATGTTTCAGACATATACAAGACAGCATTTTTGGAAGTGACAGGCAGAATCCTGCCATCATATATACCATGTAGTTTAAATAACTCAGGTTTCAATCCAGAAAGACTATAGCTGCTGAAGAGGAGAAAAAACCCCTCATCCATTCCTGTTTTAAACTTAAAGTCTAGTTATGACATCCCCAAAAAAGTTTTTTAATCTACATTTTAAGACCTCCAAGCAGAGGATTATTTTAAAACTTCTGATAAAGATGTACTGAACACTATGGGTTAATTAGCAGGTTTTTATTGGGCTAGGTAGTATCTACAAATCACAGCCTAGATTGTCTGTTGGATGAATGAAAACCTGGGGAATTAAAGGGTTGAAATAAGATGACTATGAAAAATTGAATCATGCATCCGTCTGACTAGTTAATGATAATCCAAATCACTGAACTGAATTCTCACTGCTAAATTTTTAAATATTCTAAGTGATGATACAATTGACTGATAATAAAATAAGTCAGTTAGAAAGCAGGAGGAAGCCTTTATATAGGTGGCCACATCTCAAATTAGTTCTAATGTTATCTAGTTCAGTTTTTAACTTGATTAGGACAGTGGTACTGCCTCTTTTTTGATATATTACTGAAAAAATATGAATCATACTTCTAACTAATACAGAATCCACAGCTACACACAGTACATAAATGTATGAAATGACTTATTTAAACACATAAAGAAAAGAAGAATAGATTAAAATGGTTGAAAAGAGCGAAAAGGTTGTCATGGCTTACAAATAAACGATAGAACTTTTCAGTGCTAAAGACAGCTGTTTTACAGAAACAGTGCTACACAGATACAGGTTTTGTGACTGAATTTTGAGCAGGAAAATTCAGTTTAAAACTCGAGGAGGGTAGATTTACATTAGGTATTATGAAGAAATTTACTGTGGGGGTGGTGAGACCCCGGCACAGGCTGCCTGGAGAAGCTGAGGCTGTCCCCTCACTGGCAGTGTTCAAGGCCAGGTCAGATGGAGCTTTGGACAACCCTATCTGGCCCATGGCAGGGGGGTGGAACTAGGCCCCTTTCAACTCAAACCAGTCTATGATTCTAAGTACTGCTTATAAGTGCTCAGAAGCGGCTTAATTTGAAATGTTCCAACAGGTCTTAAAGCTAAAATATACTCACCTATGAACATACACTTGTATATAGGAGTATAGGTATACATGTACAGAGACAGGCAGACATATCTGACATAGATGACATAATAATGTATATATATATTTATAAACACAGGTATAAAAATACATGTCTGCAGTAGACTTATTTACATGTGGCACTCAAAATGTGTGGAGAACAGAATAGAATGAAAGGAAGCCATCCAGAGAGATCTTGACAGGCTTGAAACGTAGGCCTGGGTGAACCTAATGAGGTTCAACACTGAAAGTGTTGAACTTGGGCTGGAGGAATCCCAGGTGTATATATAAACTAGGTGAAGAACTCCTTGAGAGTAGCCCTGCTGAGAAGGACTTGGGGATTCCAGTGGATGAGAAACGTAGCATGAGCCAGCAGTGTGCTCTTGCAGCTCACAAGGCCAATGGTATCCTGGGCTCCATTAGAAGAGGGGTGGCCAGCAGGGACAGGGAGGTGATTGTCCCTCTCTACTCTCCCCTCGTGAGGCCCCACCTGGAGTCCTGTGTCCAGATCTGGGGCTCCCAATACTAGAAAGATGTGGAACTGTTGGAGAGGGTTCAGGGGAGGGCCATGAAGATGATTAGAGGGCTGGAGCACCTGCCCTATGAATGGCTGAGGGAACTGGGCTTATTCAGCTTGGAGAAGAGAAGGCTGCAGATGGACCTCATTGCAGCCTTCCAGTACCTGAAGGGAGCATACAAACAGGAGGGGAATCAACTTTTAAAAAAGGTAGATAATGGCAGGACAAGGGCAATGGACTGAAGCTAAAGGAGGGAAGGTTTGGATTAGATATTAGGGGGAAGTTCTTTACAGAGAGAGTCCAGTAAGGTGCTGGAATGGGCTTCCTAGAGAGGTGGTTGATGCTCCATCCCTGCAGGTGTTCATGGCCAGGTTGGATGGGGCCCTGGGCAACCTTGTGTAGTTCCAGGACTGGAGGCTGGTGGCCCTGCCTCTGGCAGGGGGTTTGGAACTCTATGATCTTTGGGGTCCCTTCCAACCCAGACCATTCTATGATTCTATGACTCCATGATTCTAATAGAATGGTAAGCTCAGTTTCCATCAGTGCCCCATTCCTACACAGCTCACATTTCATCATTGAGCCTTTGACTGACTTAGCAGCACATTAGCAGCCTACCAAGTCATGCCCTAGCACTCCTGCTAAGGAAAAAAGTCCTGGTACATCATTGCAGCTATAGTGTTAGCAGGGAGTGTAAGTAGTGGATAGTAGTCAGGTTGAGACACCCAAAATTTCCACATCAAGAACAAAAAGCAACATTTCTGATTTCAGGATGTCTTGGTATTTAGCTGAAGATTTCCTCTCCCCGTGCCATTTTTTAACTGGGAATAAATATGATCCATTTGTGCAGTAGGAAGGATGGAAAAGGAATAGTTTCCTATATAGCCTGACTACAATTTTACTGTTCATCTAAGTAAAATAACATGGTTTTGTATAGTCTAAATGCAATTCTATTAGCCTAGAGGCTGTAATGGACTAAGGATATTTCCCACGGATCTAGAGATATCTGTGAATAATGACAGTAGTCCAGTTCTTCAAAGGTTTCACAGGGTGAGAGGAATTGTCTCTGTTAGCACTAATTGTTAGCAACCTTTTTTTCCTGTTTATGGTTCTGCACTGGTGTTACATCAGGCCAAGCAGTGACTGTGCAGATTGTTAGTGAAGAACAGAAAATAACTGCATTGCTGACACCAGCATCCTCTTTTAAGTAGGACCTTTAAGAAGTGAGACCAGTGGTTCTAAAATATAAAGCTTTGGACCTTTACAGAACAAAGGACTAAGTTTAAATGTTCTGCACATGAATTGTGCATGAAATAGACCAACGTCAAGGTAGTAAGATGGGAAACTGTAGTTAACTGTCTTAATTATGGTATGTAAATGCATTTTCTTTCATGGCCCTACTTTTTACAAATTTATAGATTTACAAATTTGTAAGAAATGATAAGTTATCAGCCTTTAGTAAACCCTCAATGTATTCATGTCTCTCTCACTTATACATAATTTCTTCTTGCTAAGTCCCCTGTGTTTTATTTGAGAGTTGCCTTATTTATTGTGAGCCAATAATGCATTGAATTGTGTGTGCACTGGCATATTATCTTGTTGAACCATTCAATTAAATATGATAATGTTGAACACACTGACATAGTTAAACACTCAGGTGAATGAGCAATTCACTGTGAAGTGCAGAAAGATTTTAAGTCATCTGTGTTCCTTCAAGCAATCTGTTTCATGTAAAAGAACACTTCAGGATTCAGAAAATGATATATGTCTGAAAAGACAAAAATGCTTTAACTTTCAAAACACAGATCTCATAGCTGAAAACTGTAGCCCCTTAAAAGACTCAAAACCCCCAAATAAAGGACAGAACTGAAGCTCACTACCTTATTGGGGGATTAATAGGCACAGAAGTGAGATGTTACAGTCTATTTGAAATCAAAATATGAATTATCAACAGTATTTTGACCTGTAAACATTTTCATTCTGGAATAAAGTTGCACTAGCTCTGTCTGTCATGACCCTACAGTCTGGAGAATATCCCACTGCAGAGAGCTAAGAGATTTTCTCTGAGATAATGTAAATTATGTCCCTAGCTGAAATTTTTGCACCTAAACCAACCTAATTCTCCACTGAAGACAGTACCTGTGAAACTTAATGAGAAACTAGCATTACATGTTCAGTACATGGATTTTCAAATACTTATAACTAAATCACATCAAAACCAATTTTCTCCAGAACGCTCAAAAAGCACTTCTCCTTAGTGCTGTTTTCCTGCCAAATTTAAACTTTCATCCCCCAGCTATTTTGGCTGTAGAGTGATTATAAAAAAAATGTCATGGTAATTGTTTACTGTCAAGAGTGTCTTTTCTCAGTTTTTACATGCTTGAAAATCCTAATCTTCTTCCTCCTTCAAACTTTAGAAAAGAACATGAAAACTACAGGAAAACTCAAACAAATTAAAAAAAAAAACAACCTTGAAAAAAAAAGCAGTACACATTGGTCAAAAGTAAAAGTTTGAAAATTTCAGCCTGAGCTGAAAGGTTCAAGAATTATTGAATACTGATGTCATCAGGTTAGAATAAGAAACAGTTATTCAATTTGATACTCAGTTATTACTTCTATTGCTATTGATTATTTTACTACTGGAGGAGTGCTGGATGGAATTCAATTGACAGATGGTCACCAGGCATTCCAGTTGGAATGAAACCAAAGCTACTGGGTCCCAAATTTTTTTAGCAAAGGGCAAGCTATCTCAAAGAACTTACAAAGATCCAATCTAAAAATGGCACATAAGTTTTAATTTCACTTGAAGCTGTGGGGAAAAAATATTCAAATTTAACTCTCAAAAAAGGTTTACTTTTATGGTGCAAGGTCCGTGATTATTTTATTACTTTTCTGAATATATATGAAAGAAAACATGATGATCGTGCCTATACATTTCTGAAATCATAGACCCATAGAATGGTTTGTGTTAGAAGGGACCTTAAAGTCCATCTAGTTCCAAAAACTGTGCCATGGGCAAGGACACTCTCTAGTAGACCAGTTTTCCCAAAGCTCCATCCAACCTAGCCTTGAACACTGCCAGGTAAGGGGCAGCCACAGCTTCTCTGGGCAACTTGTGCCAGTGCCTCTCCACCCTCACAGAGAAGAATTTCTAACACCTAATTTAAACCTACCCTTTTTTGACCTACTCTAGATAATCCTGATCTGGCAGCAGTGTTGGACTAGACAATCTTTTGAGGTCCCTTCCAACCCCTAACATTCTGTGATTCTGTGGTTCTGTGATGCAGTTTAAAGTGTTTACCCCGTGTACCATCTCTACACTCCCTGATAAAGAGTACCTCTCCATCTTTTCTCTAGGCCCCCTTGAGATATAGAAGGCTGCTATAAGGTTCTGCCTGGAGCTCCCTCTTTCCCATTCTGAACAAGGCCAACTCTCTCAGCTATCCTTCATGGGAAAGGTGATCTCTGATCACCTTTGTGGCCCTCCACACTTGCTCCCATAACTCCATGTTTTTCCTGTTCTGGGGACCCCAAAGCTGGATGCTGTAGGCCATGTGGGTTCAAAATTCTTTATCCAAGTCTTGTATTAAAAATAAAGCCTCCAGTGAGGTAGGAACCTATTCACCTAACTTCAGCCAAGGTGAAAGTTTTAAGTTAGTACCCATCTCTGTTTGACATACCATGTTGGTTTTTTTCCTAGAGAATGTTTTCCAACATTACAGATAGGGCAAGAGATCTTTACATTCATCCAGGATTTCAAGGCAAACTCATGAAAGAAGAAATAATTTAGTCTTAGCACATACTTTCCTTGCCTCTAGAAGCAGGTGCATTTATTTTCCTAACCTTTTTGTATTTGTAATGGAAAACAACTTTTCTACTACTGTAATATAATCCACTTTTTGACCATTTGGCCATATATTAACATTTCTGTGACACTGAAGACCTTTCTCCACTCCTTATTCAACAGCTCTTGTTCCCATACAATCTTTCTTGGTAATGCAAAACCTGGATGGAACTTGGGGCTAAGCATCTGCACTTGCTTTAATTTGAAGGTTATACTAATCTCGGTGAATATGCTGACATCATTCACTTCAGATATAACCCCTGCATAAGTGTGATGGAAAAAGGTTGCACATAAATACATGCTGCAACAAGAAAACAAGTTAGCGAACAATCTTGGGAAGAGGAAGCTTTCTTGAGGTGCTGAGGGAAAAAAAAGAAAAAGGAACAAGTGCATTAACAGAAACATTGCATAACTAAATGATTCATACAATAGAGATCATGTCAACAAAGCCTGTGCTTGTAAAATTAAAAGCTATTTCAAGTCATGTTCACTTAACTAAGATTGTATGCAAGATGTACCAGCAAAGCCCTTACTTTTGTGGTTTATAATTTGTAATATCATAATGCCCATGAGTCCCAATCCCAGAGTAAAACACCATTTCACATCGTTTTGTGCAGCCAGAGAAAGAAAATGTAATTGCCTCTGATAAATAAATGTTACAGAATCACAGAACAGCAGGGATTGGAAAGGATCTCTGGAGATCATCTAGCCCAAGTCCCCTGCTGAAGCAGGATCACCTAGAGCACGTTGCACAAGATTGTGTCTACATGGATTTTTAGCATCTCCAGAGAAAGAGACTCCACAACCTGTCTGGGCAGCCTGTTCTGTCACCCTCAAAGGGAAGTTTTTCCTCATGTTCAGATGAAACTTCCTGTGTTCCAGTTTGTGCCCACTGCCCCTTATCCTGTCACTGGCACCACTGGAAGGAAAACTGTTCATGAAGTATAGATAGATAGCAATCAATGAAAGAGCTGTCCTGGTTTTTGGTAGGGATTGAATTAGTTTTTCTTTCTAGCAGCTGGTGCAGTGCTGTGTTTTAGATGTAGGATGAGGGAAATGTTGATAACACACTGATGTTTTTAGTTGTTGCTAAGCAGTCAAGGACTTTTCAGCTTCTCTTATTGGCCTGCTAATGAGAAGGCAAGGAGCACCCAAAAAGTTGTGAGGGGCCAAGACAACTGATCCAAAACAATCAAAGAGATATTCCATACCATATGTTCTGTTTTTAAATGGGTAGATGGGATGAGAGGCTGAGGGGTAGCTGGGGGCCTGGGGGTCTTGCACAGCAGCATCTTGGGGCTTTGAGGATGAGCTGGGAAGTGATGGCATTTGTCTTTTCTTGGGACTGCTGAACACTTACCTTCCCATGGGAAGTGGGCAATAAATTCCTTGCTTTACTTGCGTGTATGGGCAGCCAGTTGGGGGTTATGTGATAGCTGGGGTCTTGTTTGGCAGCTGTGGGACTTGCACAGCATCAACTTCAATGAAGAGAAATTGTGTTGTTCATCACTTGTTTGCATATACTATTCTATTTGTATAATATATATATATTATAATTATTATAATAATAATATTATAATAATCACCATCTTACTGTTTTTATCTCAACTCACGAGTTTTCTTGCTTTCATTCTTACGATTCTCTCCCCCATCCCAGTGGGGAGAGTGAGCAAGTGGCTACATGGGTCTTAGTTACTGGTTGGGGCAGAACCACAACAGCATTCATACTTTTATGAGGTGACAGTTACCTCAGAGAGGAACCAAACCAAGAGTCCACTACATTTTTTCTAAGGTTAACGCTAAATGCCCTATCAAATGGTATAAGAGACAAAAGAAAACTCTTTAATAGCTGTATAAATATGTATTGTTTCCTATATAATGATATTATTTCCATATTTACTTCTTCTTACATCCTCTCAACAATTTGGCAATAGCACATTCAGATCTGTGCTGTTGTTTTACCTATTGCCGCTTTTCTTGTTATTTGTTTGCATGTGAAACTCTCATGTTCGATGATTTGGCTTCAGTATCTGGTGGCACTGGGGCTCACTGTATGTTCTAGAACAGGGTTGAACAGGATTTGCAGATAAATGAACAAGAGCCACAGAGAAAGATTTAATTGATGAGCTTTAATTTCGTTAGTTCACTACTTCAAGAGGGTTATAGTCTTGAACTAATGCCCGCATGCCAAGCATTTGTTTGGAGTCTGGTGCTAAATTAGAGGTTCCTACCTTGGTGGTCCTGTGATCAATCTCTGTGAGCTACCCCTTTGTTTTTCACCTTAAATCTGCATTCTTGTGCCATCTCATAGAAGAAGTTTCCTGTGGTTGGTTTCCAGATCTTTTTCCATACCACTTCAGGACAGCTTGCAGCAATAGAGAAGGATTTTTTTCTGATCCTTAAATTACTGATCAGGCAGACCCACAACTCCACATAGCAGTGAAAGACTGAGAGAGAAAATTTATTGAGACCATTTTTATTTCTTAATCCCAAGTTTTACGTAACCACCTGAATATATTCCAGCCACTTAGAGTAGCGTACACTTTTGGGCCCTACAACACAGGGAAGATATTATAAAGGTGCTGGAGCACTTGCCCCATGCAAAAATTCTGAGGGAGATCAATTCATCCAGAGTGGGGTAGAGGTAGATTTAGTGGCCCTAACAGTAGCCCCCAGTGTAGCTGTGGGGTGATCACCGAGAAGATTGAGCCAAGGTCTTGAGAGCATCACATTGGTCAGAAGATGAGAGGCAAAGGATAAAACTGAAATAAGAGAGGAGATAAGGAAAAGCTTTTTCACCACAAAGAAAATGAGGTAATAGAATAGGGTGCTCGGATAGGCAAACTACATCATTGGATGTTTTCATGACCTGGTGGGACACTGCCTTGAGCAATCTGGCGTGATATCAGAGTTGACATCACACTCCTGCTGTGAACTGAAGGTTGGGTTAGAGACCTCTTGAGGTCTCCTCCAACTTGAATTTTCCTACAATGCTATGACCCACAAGGAGGACACCTTTGGAGTGTGTGTCCATGCTAACAGTCCCACTGAAAACTGGCACAACACATAGATTCTCAATATTTTAACCTAAAGAGCCAAACAGCATAGGTTAATAATTAAAGTAGAAAATACATGCTAAAAATTGTTATGGTGCACACACACACATATATATATATATATATTAAAAATAATAACACTTCTTCAGAAAGAATTGGTACTGGGAATAGGGACAGGATAGACAGACACAGCTGTATAGCATTCCTTCAGGGCACTTAACTGTGCTTGTAGATACAGCAGCTTTAGTTAGCACCATTGGTCAGTGTAGACACATCTAAAAAAATGAGGAGATTTCTGAAGGTGTAGATGCCTATTAGTCACCTAGTGCTCTTTGAATTTTAAGGAATGAAGTTCCCAGATGAGATTTATGCCCTCAAATCTGCATCTTGGCCCTCTGAGGAACTGAGATAAACAGTCTTGTGCTTCCAAAGCATTTAGACAGTCATGAGAACGCTACCATGAGGTTTTAAGATAATAAGGGCTTACAGTATTTTAAAATTAAACATACTGCATTCTAAGTTGAGCATGATGATGAGGAAGGATATAAATTCATAAATTTAAAAAAAAAAGACTGCTTTAAGTTCATTAGGAATTTAAAATAAAAAAAAATTATTGTATTCCATTTTTACTGGCAATAGTTCATTTTTTGTGCTGTGGAATATTGCATAAAATGTGTTTTCAAGAATGGCTATTTGGACTTCATCTTTCTCACTGGAACTTCAGGTAGAACCAGCTTCCTGCCTGATGATGATTAGTGCAGAACAGTTTGCTGTTTGATGAGGGACCATTAGAGCAGCTTTACAGACTGTTTTTTCAGTCTGTTTCAAGCAACTCTTACTTGTCAAAAACCAAGACAGATGTAGCATAGCAAGACCCAGAATTAACTCAAACAGCTATGTAAATATACGCTGATAGGGAACAGTTTTGGGGTCCTTTTGTCTTGTTTTTCGCTTCTCTTTTTTCTTTACTCCATCCTGCAGTGTTGGCTCATGGATAGCTAGATGCAAAATGAGACTGACATGTTGGACACATGGATATCAAGGATG